>LR880968.1:58705996-58726588 GCA_904067115.1 Aegilops sharonensis | reverse complement strand
CAATATTCTACAACTTTCATATACTTTTGGCAACTTTTTATATTATTTTTGGGACTAACATATTGATCCAGTGCCCAGTGCCAGTTCCTGTTTGTTGCATGTTTTTTGTTTCGCAGAAATTCCATATCAAAGGGAGTCCAAACACGATAAAAACTTATGAAGATTTTTTTGGAGTATATGTGATTTTGGGGAAACAGAATCAACGCGAGACGATGCTCGAGGGGCCCACAAGCCCTAGGGGTGCGCCCCTACCCTAGGCGCTCCTGGGAGGCTTGTGGCCACCCCGAAGGTCGGTTCCAGGTGTCCTTCAGACGCAAGGAAGCTAATATCGGGATAAAAATTGTGTTAAAATTTCAGCCCGATCGGAGTTATGGATCTCTAGAAATTTAAGAAACGGTGAAAGGCCAAAAACAGGGGTCACGATACAGAAGAGAAACAGAGAGACAGATCCAATCTCGGAGGGGCTCTCTCCCCTCTGCCGCCATTGAGGCCATGGACCAGAGAGGAAACCCTCCTCCCATCTAGGGGGGAGGTCAAGGAAGAATAAGAAGGAGGGGGGGGGGGGGCTCTCTCCCCCTCTCTCCCGGTGGCGCCGGAACGCCGCTGGAGCAATCATCATATGACTGCGATCTACACCAACACCTCCGACATCTTCACCAACATCTTCATCACCTCCCCTCATCTTATTCAGCGGTCCACTCTCCCGCAACCCCGCTGTACCCTATACTTGAACATGGTGCTTTATGATTCTTATTATCATCCAATGATGCGTTGCCATCGTACTTGAACATGGTGCTTTATGATTCATATTATTATCCAATGATGTGGTTTAATTTGCTTGTGGTTATGTTGTTGTCCTTTGGTGCCCATCATATGAACACACATGTGGATGACACCATAGGGTTAGTTGTATGTTGATAGGACTATGTATTAGAGGGCAAGGGTGACAGAAGCTTCAGCCTAGCATAAAAATTGATGCATACGAGATTGAAGGGGGACCAATATATCCTAATGCTATGGTGGGGTTTTACCTCAATTAACGTTGGTAGTTGCGGATGCTTGCTAATAGTTCCAATAAGTGCATAGAATTCCAAGTAAGGGGTGACAAGCTAGCAGTGGCCTCTCCCACATAAAAACTTGCTATCAGTCTAGTAACGTAGTTTTTTGATAGAAAGACTATAAGGGAACCCCCTACAGTATAATTGGTGCAACAAACCCAAATTGCAAGTACCATGCCTTGAACCTGGGTGGGTGGGAAGGCATCAACCCCTCCCCACCACTAGGCTATGCGTTAGTCTACATCTAGTAACGTAGTCAATTGCTTAGGGACAATTCCGCAACTCCTACCACCACTTTTCCGCACTCGCTATACTAACTTTGTTGCTTCTTTATGTAAACAACCCCTAGTTTTTACTTACGTGCTCTTTATTATCTTGCAAACCTATCCTACAACACCTACAAAGTACTTCTAGTTTCATACTTGTTCCAGGTAAAGCGAACATTAAGCGTGGGTAGAGTTGTATCGGTGGATGATAGAACCCGAGGGAATATTTTTTCTACCTTTAGCTCCTCGTTGGGTTCGACACTCTTACTTATTGAAAGAGGCTACAATTGATCCCATACACTTTTGGGTTATCAAGACCTTTTTCTGACGCCGTTGCTGGGGAGCAATAGCGTGGGGTGAATATTCTCGAGTGTGCTTGTTTGCTTTATCACTAAGTAGATTCTATTTTGTGCTCTTGTTTTCTATCTTTATTTATGGGTAGGAATCGCAAAATACCAAAAACATTAGTTGTACCTACTACACCATTGGTTGAAGAACCACCCAAAATCTATCACACTCCTGAAGATTTTTACTTGGATCATCTTCCATCCATTTGTGCTTGTGCTGAAAACCCAACTAGCTTAGTTGAGGGGAAATCATTAAATGAGCATGCTTATTATGTGCGACACCGCTTATCTAAAAAAGGGAAACTCTTATTGCATCATATTAATACTTTGCAGTGCTATGCCTGGAATTTGTGTTAAATATTGTCACGACCGGTTTTTCAATAAAAATATTTATTGAGAAACCGACCTATAAAATCCAGTGTGAGGAAAATCCTCCATACCAGTAGACAAAATCTTGATACAATAAGCCAGTAGCATATGATATATTACAGGGTCGAGCTGAAGTTGCTCAACAAGCACGCCAATAATTATACATAGTGGCGGATGTGACACAGTGGAGTGGTGGCATACTACTGAGTCGTGGTAAAGTGGTGGAATAACACAGTGGAGTGGGAGATATGACTCCAACACTGGCGGCTCATCGAGCGTCGAGGTGAGGCTCGGTGCATTTATTTGGGTAGCGGAAGTGAATATATCACAGTGACTAATCCAGGGGTCGCACGAGACTGACTAGGATTCTTATAGGCGTCAGACTCGCTATCGAACTCTTCATCCATGAGATCGCCTTCATCAGCATCTGGCCAAATCAACAAGCCAGGTGAGTACTTTGAAAGTACTCGCAAGACAGTTCGGACAAAAGATATAACAAATGTATGCATGAACGCGTCATGAATAATTTAACAATGCGCAATCAATTTAGTATAGCAAGGTAAGTAAAAAGGGAATCGGCGGTAGTCCGCTCGAAAACCCAAAGAAGGTAAACTCAAAACCGATCGGGTGTCTGAAGCGACGCCTCGAAGGGTGAACAAATAAATAAGGCATGCCACAGTCGGGCGTCTAAGCGACGCCTCATAAAGGGCTTATATTGAAAGAAAAGACATGCGTGCCGTAGTCGGACGTCGGAGCGACATCACAGAAAGGGCTTATAACAAAATTAAATAATGACAATGCCGCAGTCGGACGTCTGAGCGACATCGCAGAAAGGGCTTATAATTTAAGTAAACAATGACAATGCCACAGTCGGACGTCTGAGCGACATCGCAGAAAGGGCTTATAATTAAAGTAAATAATAACAATGCCGCAGTCGGACGTCTGAGCGACATCGCAGAAAGGGCTTATACTTAAAGTAAATAATAACAATGCCGCAGTCGGACGTCTGAGCGACATCGCAAAAAGGGCTTATACTTAAAGTAAATAATAACAATGCCGCAGTCGGACGTCTGAGCGACATCGCAGAAAGGGCTTATATCAATAATAAGTAAATAACAATACCACAGTCGGACGTCTGAGCGACATCGCAGAAAGGGCTTATAATTCATTATCCATAACTTACAAGAAATGGTGCTCACGGAAAATATTCATCACAAGTCAATAAGCGGGTTAGTCCATTCACAGGAAATAAATATTTAACCCTCATATGGTTCTCAGGAGTTTCTGTCACCGAGGCTGACACTTGACAAGATAGGATGAACACAGTACTTGGACCTGGATAAGATGAATTTCAAGAATTGTGACTCTGCAGTGTTTGTACTGAAATTATCCACAGCCAACGGATTTCCGTAGTCATGAAGGACTAGTTCCGTTTACGGTATTTCGGTGAAAACACAGCTAACCAGTACACACCCATCCTACCTCACGTTGCCAGGAATCACCCTAGACAGCGTTCAAGAAAAACTTTGAGACGGGGAGATCACTATCTCGAATAGCATGGGATCAAATTTATATACGCGCGCTCTAAGGGGTGCCCCCCTCTCGGTCCCAACCGGAAACACCCATGCCCCCTGACCGGATGAAAGGCTTTAATCCAGGGCCATGGAACCCTCATCCCGGCCTCTCGATTTGGTGTGTACCAGGAAGTGGTTTGCAACTTACTAAGCCGTATCCCTTGCGGAAAACATGTGGTAGTACGAAAGGGGAGACGGACGGGAATTAGACTGATTTATGTTGACAAAGGGTCAAGGATCTGGCATAAGACTGGCATGCTACAACACTGCCATCTTACCCATTCTCATGCCAACTCATGGCCATGCAACATGTTTCCAACAACTCGTGGATTTCCCGAAACTCACTTGCCTCAACTCTTACGAGACAAACTTTCATCGAGATGCTCATGAACATGCCATGATACTAAATTAATGCAAACATGCCCAAACACTCATCATATCAAAAGTTCAAACATGCTTGCCTGGTTCGGAGTAGTCGGGGCCTAGCTCGGTGAAGTTCGCGGTCCCATCACCTCCTTTGGTATCTACGGTATACAAAAAATATACGCACTAACGTAAATTCAAAGGGGTGCTCAAAAAAATATTTCAAATATTTTTCAAATATACCTGATAAAAAACTAGACAAAATTTTGAAGAGGACAGAAAAAGAATCACTCAAAAATCCTTTTCTGTTTAAAAGTTATAAGAGTTTTGGTCCAAGGACCTTTCTGTAATGAAACAGAAAATACTCAGGGGGCAGAACAGAAAAGTTCAGAAAACGATTCGGTTTGGAAAGCGTATTTATCAGAATACGCTTTCAAAAAACGTTTCAAAATAAAGACAGAGAGGCTGACGGGCGGGTCCTACCCGTCAGGTTTAAAAATTAAAACGAGGCGGCAGAGCTCGTCGGCGCCCGAGAGCCGCGGGGGTCGCCGGCGGCAATCCACGGCTAGGCAGGAGGATCGGTTGGTACCTCCGTGCTCCGGGCGCCATTCCGTGTCTGTGGGTGGTGGTGGTGGTGGTCGCCGGCGAGTACCACGTCGACGGCGGCCCTTGCTCCGGTGGACGGTGATTCGGGAAGTCGTGGACCTCGTCGGAGAGAGCTGCTGGGGTCAAATTGGAGTGGGGGTTAGTCTCCTAGTGGTGCCACGAGGCTACGGGCAAGAGTAGGGCGGTGGAGGAGTTCTCACCAAAGAGAATGTTGCCGGAGCCCGAGGCGGACGGAGGTGGCCGGAGTTGAGGAAGAAGGGCCCCTCAAGGCTCTTCCAGTGGCTAGGCGGGGTCTGGTGAGGTGGTGGAGTTGTGCGGGGGCGAGAGCAAGCTCGGGGGGGTGCTATTTATAGCCGGCCCGAGGCGGTTGCCGTGAACGGATAAGTCCGGCGAGCGATTACGGCGGTGCTGTGGCTGGACGGTCGGCTTAGGGGCTTGATCATCATCTAGATGAAGCACTGGTGCCATTTCAGTGTCCAACTCAGCAAGGAAGGGGGTGGTTACGGCCTGTCCTCGACGGAACGGCCGCACGACATGTCGGCGGCAGAGAACACGCTCTGCGCGTGCCACGCCACGGCGACGGTGCTGCATGTGTGCGCTGGCAAGGATATGGCCACGTGGAGCTCTCAGGAGGTTTGGGCGGTGCCGAACGGCGTTATGCCGCAGGGTTGCCCCCTGTTGGCCGCTACGGTGGTTCCGCCGCCGCAAAACACGCCGGCGCAGGCGGGCCATGGCGCCACCGACGCCAGGAACGCGCCAAGCGCGCGTGTGGTGCTCTGGACAAGGAGGAGGGGCTGTGAGCAACGTGCCAAGTGTACAGTTTACATGTGACTGAATCTCTGACAAAGAAACGACACTGAACTCTGAATTTTACTGAAGATGAACAGTAACAGTGTAGGTTAGGTGTTCGACAGAATGATTTAGGCATGTGGGGATTTTTCCTTGAGCTGATTTTTGGTGGAGTGGCTTCTCATTGCAACTGGAGGTTGCCTGAATTTTGGTGGAATTTTTGGAGAAGAGGAGATATGAATTTAACCAAATTTGACAAATCTGGTCCAAACTTGCAGAAGCTGAAACTTGAAAATTTTGAAAAGAAGAAGATTGGATCTTGATGGTTCTAGGTTGTGGGTGCCAGGGACTATCCAGAATAGTTGGTTTGAGAACAAAACTCAATGGCATTTAGGTACTTGCTTTGCAAATCACCTAGGCTCAAAATAATGGACAGAATTGTTTTGGGAAAAGAATTTAATGAAATATAATCCAAAACTGAGTTCGACTTGTTGGGACAGAATATTTGAATTGTGCCAAAGGGGAAGGAGGGGTTTTTAGGAAGATTTTCCACATGAGGCATGGTAAAACCATGGATGGTTTCAAAATAAGAGAAGACCCAAAAATCCCTAGGGTTTTCTTCTAAAAGAAAATAAATCCCAAAAACAAATTTGAAAAGGGGGAAAAATCAGAAGAAAGATTTTTAATAACCAACACCAGAGTTGAAGAAGATGCCAAAATAAAATCTTTGTCAAAGGGAAAGTTCTTGAGAGAAGGAGATTTTTGGAAGGGTTTAAATGACCTCCTTCAAAACCAACAAAGTTTTTGCTGAAAACCAAAACAAAAATTTTGGAGTGTCACAACACCTACCCCCTTACGAAAAATCTCGTCTCCGAGATTCCAGCTGATCCTCAAATAAATGTGGGTGCTCTGTCTGAAGAAAATCCTCTCTTTCCCAAGTGGCCTCACTTTTGGTGTAGTTGCTCCACTGAACTTTGAAGAACTTGATGATTTTCTGTCGGGTTCTCCTTTCAGACTCTTCCAAGATTTTTATTGGATGCTCTCGATATGTGAGGTCTGGTTGCACGTCAATGTTTTCATGGGGTACTTGTTTCTCTGGGTTGCTCACGCACTTCCTCAATTGCGAGACGTGGAACACGTCGTGGACGTCGGATAAATCTTCGGGTAAGTCTAGCTGGTATGCTACCGTGCCTTTCCGTGCCACTATGCAGAATGGTCCGATGAATCTTGGTGCTAGCTTCCCTTTAATCTTGAATCGATGCAGGCCTCTCATAGGGGATACTCGTAGGTACACAAATTCACCGGGTTCAAAGCTGATTCCCCGATGTTTTTTATCGTAATAACTCTTATGTCGACTTTGGGCTGTCTTGAGTCGGTCCTTAATCACCTTGACCTTATCTTCAGCCTCTTTGAGCATGTCTGGGCCGAAGATATGGCTGTCTCCGGTTTCTGACCAATTTAACGGGGTACGACATCTTCGCCCGTACAGAGCCTCAAATGGTGCCATTTGCAGGCTAGCCTGATAACTGTTGTTATATGCGAATTCTGCGTATGGTAAGCTCTCTTCCCAACTGGTCCCATAGGTGAGGACACATGCTCTCAGCATATCTTCTAGAATCTAGTTTACTCACTCAGTTTGCCCATCTGTCTGGGGGTGGTATGCGGTACTGAATGCCAGCTGAGTTCCCAGAGCTTGTTGTAAGTGATCCCAAAATCGGGAGACGAATTGAGTGCCTCTGTCCGAGATTATTTTCTTTGGGACTCCATGTAAGCAGACGTTACGGGAAAGGTAGAGTCTAGCAAGCTTCTGAGTGGTGTGGGTTGTCTTCACGGGGATGAAGTGTGCTACTTTAGTCAATCTATCAGTGATGACCCAAATGGCGTTATTTCCGCTCCATGCTGAGCCTCTTTAATTGTCTCCATTAGAGTGGGCTGTATTTCTAAATTTGATATGCTGCCTTCGGTGACTACCAGCAGGTTGAGTTTAGCAAACTCCTACTGGAATTCAGGCCTCGAGTTTGGCAGGCCGTCGTTGTTTGGGCTAGGGTTCCGACTTAGGGCGTCTGCCACTACATTTGCTTTTCCGGGGTGGTAGTGGATTCCAAAATCGTAATCCTTCACTAGTTCCAACCAGCGTCGTTGCCTCAAATTCAGTTCCGGTTGTGTGAAAATATACTTGAGGCTCTTATGGTCCGTATATATCTCACAGCGATTTCCAAGTAAAAAGTGTCTCCATTCCTTGAGTGCATGTATAACTGCTGCTAACTCCAGGTCATGAGTAGGATAATTTTCTTCATGTTTACGAAGTTGTCTGGAGACATATGCGACTACCTTGCCTTCTTGCATCAACACGCATCCGAGGCCTTTCCGGGATGCATTGCAATATACCTCAAAATTCTTGTGTATGTCCGGCACAATTAATACCGGTGCTGACATTAATTTCCTCTTTAATTCTTGGAAACTTTTCTCACAAGCTTCCGTCCATTCAAACTTCCTATCTTTCTTGAGTAGCTGCGTCATTGGCTTTGCTATGGTGGAGAACCCTTCAATAAATCTTCGATAGTATCCTGCCATTCCCAAGAAACTTCGTACATCCGTCACGCTGGCTGGTGGCTTCTAGCCAAGTACGGCCTTGACTTTTTCCGGGTCTACGCCGATACCTTCTTGGGTCAGTACGTGGCCCAGAAAACCTACTTGCCTTAGCCAAAATTCACACTTGCTGAACTTAGCATACAATTGATGTTTCCTGAGTTCCCCTAGTACAATTCGGAGATGTTCAGCGTGCTCTTCTGGTGTTTTGGAGTATACCAGAATATCATCGATAAATACCACAACAAACTTGTCCATAAACTTCATGAATACTTTGTTCATGAGGTGAACAAAATATGCGGGGGCGTTTGTTAATTCGAATGGCATTACGGGGAACTCATACAATCCGTATCTGGAGGTGAAAGCTATATTGGGAATATCTTCGGTTCGCACTTTCAATTGATGGTATCCCGACCTCAAGTCAATCTTTGAGAATACCTTGGCCTGAGCGAGCTGATCAAATAAATCATTTATTCGTGGCAATGGATATTTGTTCTTGATTGTGACCATGTTTAGCGCTCGATAGTCTATGCACAATCTCAGTATTCCATCCTTCTTTTTGGCAAATAAAATTAGTGAACCCCAGGGTGAGGAGCTGGCTCGTATATAACCCTTGTCCAGTAATTCTTTTATTTGCTTCTTCAGTTCTACCAATTCGGATGGTGCCATTCTGTATGGTTTCTTGTATATGGGGGGCGGTTCCGGGTGCTAGCTCAATGCTGAACTCTATCTCTCGGTCTGGTGACATGCCTGGTAGTTCTTCAGGAAATACGTCTGGAAATTCACACACTACTGGAACCTTGCTCAATTCAGAAATATCCACCTTGTTCAATCTCGGTTGCCAGGATATTTTTCTTTCCTTGGCTGAAACATTTATGGTCTTCCCGTGGTGATGGGTGAGAATTACGGTCCGGCAGAACCAATCAATAAAACCTTTGTTGGTGGTTAACCAATCCATCCCTAGGATGACATCCAGTCCTCTATTTTCCAACACGATAAGATTTGCGTGAAACTTCAACCCTTCAAACTCGATAACCACACCCTGGCAATAACTCTGGGTAACTTGCTTAATTCCAGGGGACTTGACGATCATAGATTTTTCCAAGGGAAGCATCGAAAAATTATTTTGCAAGGCAAAACTTTTCGAAACGAATGAGTGAGAAGCTCCAGAATCAAACAAAACCATGGCAGGTATTGTGTTGACAGGAAACGTACCGAGTACGATATCTGGGGCATTTTGTGCTTCCTCTTTGGTCACGTGGTTCAGATGACCCTTCCTGTGGTTGTTATTTGGGTTGAAATTTGCTGCGCTTTGGCGCCGAATTATTGCCTCCGTTGTTCGGCTTTGGGGTCGAGTTCCTTGGCTTGGGGCGCTGCTTGGCATAGTGCCCTTCTTCTCCACAAGCGTAACAGGTAACGCCTGGGCGGCATGTGAACTCCTTGTCCCTTGCATGAAAATTCTTGATTGGGCGTGAGACGCTTGTCGTGGGTTTGGGTGTCCAGTTTTTCTGAACATCTGTCTTGCTGCGGTGGTTGCGGGCATGATTAGTCTGGTCCCTCTTCCGCTTGCGGAAATCTTCTAAGCTGTGTCTCTCATTTTCCAAGGTAATGGCCTTATCCCCCAGCGTCTTAAAATCTGGAAAGGTGTGCATGACCAGTTGGCATTTAAGCGCGGGCGTCAGTCCGTCTAGAAAATTTTCCATTTTCTTGCTTTCAGACATACGCTCCTCGTTGGCGCAGCGAGATAGCAGAGTAAACTGACTATTGTATTCTGACACCGTCATTGTCCTTTGCTTGAGGTCATCAAATTCTCTCTTTTTGATCTTCATACGACTCTTAGGAATATGTGCCCCACGAAAACCTTCTTTAAATTCCTCCCATGTTATATTATTTTTGTTGGGGTGCATGTGTAGGAAATTTTCCCACCATGATGCGGCTGCTCCAGTGAGATAGTGCGGAGCATAAAGCACCTTCTCAAGGTCTGAACACTGGGCAATAATTAATTTTCTTTCCATGTCTCGAAGCTAGTCCTCGGCTTCAAGAGGTTTGTCAGTGTGAGAAAAAGTGTGGGGACGTGTCTTCTGTAGCTCAGATAACTTTGATTGCTGCTGATACTGTCCACGGTGATTTCCCATATTGATGACTTGGTTCATCATTTCGTGATGTTGTTGCTGACTTTGTTCATAAAGACGGCACATTTGGGAAAGTGCCGTTTCACTGTCCTGTTGACTTGACTGCCCCTGTGTGAAATTGTTGCTTGGGGGTGTGCCAAAATTTTCCTCTGACGGAGTTGGCATGGAGCGCGTCCAAGGACGAGACATTGTTCACTCTGGGGATATATTTTGCAACACTCATAAGAAAAGAAATTGAGTCGCAAAAGTCAATTAATTCATGAAGATGGAAAAAGTCACAAATGCTCCAAGATTTTTCAAGAGAATAACGTTTGCGCACGGAGAAGGACTGCTCATTACATATCTTACACGCAAGCAGTAATTATACAATACATCACTCAGGATATGCGGACATATTCCTGACATGTTATTTAGGCTAGTGCACTCCTCCAGTTCCTACATGATGCACGAACAAGCTACTTCTCGCAGCCTAAGTACATATAAACATATCGTACAAGTCGGTACATCGCATGCCGGCTAAGCGTACTCAGTCGGAGATGGTAAGGATTTCCCTTGGCCTGCCAAGGGTGAGGCACAATGAGGCTGGGGACTCAACCTCCTCTTCGGTGATAGGCTCCAGACGAGAAGTGCTGCGCTGAGTTGGTGGAGCAGGTGCCTTATGCGGGACAAGTCGAACATGAGCGGGCACAAGGGGTGGTGCAGAACGAACCGGAGTAGGCGCAATGACATGGTTGAACTCCTCCGTGGTAGGCAGGCGACGAGTAGTGGTGAGAGCAGTAGGAGCAAAAGATGCTGATGATGAGACGAAAGTCAGCGGCGGTGCGGCGCGCAGGAGCTCCCACCTGTTGGCGGCACAGCCATGGACTGAGTCCATGCGGGCAGCTACAAAGTCGTCCACCAGGTTGTCGAAGGCTGCCTCCAAAGCCCGGAGATACTCGATAAGCATCTCAAAGGCTTCGTCTCGTTCTCCTCTAGGGCAAGAGAACGCGTAGTGGCAGGTGTATGGCACGTGACATGGCAGGTAGCGGTAACGACGAGTCTGCATCGAAGGAATGATATCCCTGAGACGAGCTATCGCTTCACGGGCTGCCATTTGCAGTGCATGCTTCTCCGTGGGCATGGCTCTCCCCAAGAACCAGAAACGCTCAACTCGCCCTCCCTTGAATTGCTCCGCGGCTTGGTGCATGGTTAGACGGTCATTGACCTTGTGCTGAGAGAGTGAGAAGACTGGGCGCACAGATGGCCCCATCGCGACTTGGACGATGAAGGAGAGAAGCTTGACGAACCCATCGGGCATGTTGGCGAACATCTGTGACTCGCAGTCGTTGCCAGCCATCTACAAAAGTAGGAAAAAATCCTGAGTAGTCAAATCATAAATTTATGCTGACTGTCAGAAATTGACTATGTTTGTAAAAATTAATTAATAGCTCTATATGATAATAACTGATTAGCGATCGCACCTAGTGACTTCCTACAGTCAGCCTGGCTCTGGTACCAAGCTTTTCACGACCGGTTTTTCAATAAAAATATTTATTGAGAAACCGAACTATAAAATCCAGTGTGAGGAAAATCCTCCATACCGGTAGACAAAATCTTGATACAATAAGCCAGTAGCATATGATATATTACAGGGTCGAGCTGAAGTTGCTCAACAAATTATTACAAGCATGCCAATAATTATACATAGTGGTAGATGTGACACAGTGGAGTGGTGGCATACTACTGACTCGTGGTAAAGTGGTGGAATAACACAGTGGAGTGGGAGATATGACTCCAACACTGGCGGCTCATCGAGCGTCGAGGTGAGGCTCGGTGCATTTATTTGGGTAGCGGAAGCGAATATATCACAGTGACTAATCCAGGGGTCGCACGAGACTGACTGGGATTCCTGTAGGCATCGGACTCGCTATCGAACTCTTCATCCATGAGATCGCCTTCATCAGCATCTGGCCAAATCAACAAGCCAGGT
Source organism: Aegilops sharonensis (assembly GCA_904067115.1). Classification (NCBI taxonomy): domain Eukaryota; kingdom Viridiplantae; phylum Streptophyta; class Magnoliopsida; order Poales; family Poaceae; genus Aegilops; species Aegilops sharonensis. The sequence goes on along the minus strand of LR880968.1, from coordinate 58,714,526 downwards.
GAGTACTTCGAAAGTACTCGCAAGACAGTTCAGACAAAAGATATATTAAATGTATGCATGAACGCATCATGAATAATTTAACAATGCGCAATCAATTTAGTATAGCAAGGTAAGTAAAAAGGGAATCAGCGGTAGTCCGCTCGAAAACCCAAAGAAGGTAAACTCAAAACCGATCTGGTGTCTGAAGCGACGCCTCGAAGGGTGAACAAATAAATAAGGCATGCCACAGTCGCGCGTCTAAGCGACGCCTCATAAAGGGCTTATATTGAAAGAAAATACATGTGTGCCGCAGTCGGACGTTGGAGCGACATCACAGAAAGGGCTTATAACAAAATTAAATAATGACAATGCCGCAGTCGGACGTCTGGGCGACATCGCGGAAAGGGCTTATAATTTAAGTAAACAATGACAATGCCGCAGTCGGACGTCTGAGCGACATCGTAGAAAGGGCTTATAATTAAAGTAAATAATAACAATGCCGTAGTCGGACGTCTGAGGGACGTCGCAGAAAGGGCTTATACTTAAAGTAAATAATAACAATGCCACAGTCGGACGTCTGAGCGACATCGCAGAGAGGGCTTATACTTAAAGTAAATAATAACAATGCCGCAGTCGGACGTCTGAGCGACATGAAAGGGCTTATATCAATAATAAGTAAATAACAATGCCACAGTTGGATGTCTGAGCGACATCGCAGAAAGGGCTTATAATTCTTTATCCATAACTTACAAGAAATGGTGCTTACGGAAAATATTCATCACAAGTCAATAAGCGGGTTTGTCCATTCATAGGAAATAAACATTTAACCCTCATATGGTTCTCAGGAGTTTCTGTCACCGAGTCTGACACTTGACAAGATAGGATGAACACAGTACTTGGACCTGGATAAGATGAATTTCGAGAATTGTGACTCTGCAGAGTTTGTACTGAAATTATCCACAGCCAACGGATTTCCGTAGTCACAAAGGACTAGTTCCGTTTACAGTATTTCGGTGAAAACACAGCTAACCAGTACACACCCATCCTACCTCACGTTGCCAGGAATCACCCTAGACAGCGTTCAAGAACAACTTTGAGACGGGGAGATCACTATCTCGAATAGCATGGGATCAAATTTATATACGCGCGCTCTAAGGGGTGCCCCCCTCTCGGTCCCAACCGGAAACACCCATGCCCCCTGACCGGATGAAAGGCTTTAATCCAGGGCCATGGAACCCTCATCCCGGCCTCTCGATTTGGTGTGTACCAGGAAGTGGTTTGCATCTTACTAAGCCGTATCCCTTGCGGAAAACATGTGGTAGTACGAAAGGGGAGACGGACGGGAATTAGACTGATTTAGTTTGACAGAGGGTCAACGATCTGGCATAAGATTGGCATGCTACAACACTGCCATCTTACCCATTCTCATGCCAACTCATGGCCATGCAACATGTTTCCAACAACTCGTGGATTTCCCGAAACTCACTTGCCACAACTCTTACGAGACAAACTTTCATCGAGATGCTCATGAACATGCCATGATACTAAATTAATGCAAACATGCCCAAACACTCATCATATCAAAATTTCAAACATGCTTGCCTGGTTCGGAGTAGTCGGGGCCTAGCTCGGTGAAGTTCGCGGTCCCGTCACCTCCTTCGGTATCTACGGTATACAAAAAATATACGCACTAACGTAAATACAAAGGGGTGCTCAAAACATATTTCAAATATTTTTCAAATAAATCTGATAAAAAACTAGACACAATTTTGAAGAGGACATAAAAAGAATCACTCAAAAATCCTTTTCTGTTTAAAAGTTATAAGAGTTTTGGTCCAAGGACCTTTCTGTAATGAAATAGAAAATACTCAGGGGCAGAACAGAAAAAGTTCAGGAAACGATTCGGTTTGGAAAGCGTATTTATCAGAATACGCTTTCAGAAAATGTTTCAAAATAAAGACAGAGAGGCTGTCAGGCGGGTCCCACCCGTCAGGTTTAAAAATTTAAACGAGGCGGCAGAGCTCGTCGGCGCCCGAGAGCCGCGGGGGTCGCCGGCGGCGATCCACGGCGAGGCAGGAGGATCGGTTGGTACCTCCGTGCTCAGGGCGCCACTCCGCGTCGGTGGGTGGTGGTGGTGGTCGCCGGCGAGTACCACGTCGACGCCGGCCCTTGCTCCGGTGGACGGTGGTTCGGGAAGTCGTGGACCTCGTCGGAGAGAGCTGCTGGGGTCAAATTGGAGTGGGGGTTAGTCTCCTAGTGGTGCCACGAGGCTACGGGCAAGAGTAGGGCGGTGGAGGAGTTCTCACCGAAGAGAACGTTGCCGGAGCCGGAGGCGGACGGAGGTGGCCGGAATTGAGGAAGAAGGGCCCCTCGAGGCTCCTCCAGTGGCTAGGCGGGGTCTGGTGAGGTGGTGGAGTTGTGCGGGGGCGAGAGCAAGCTCGGGGGGTGCTATTTATAGCCGGCCCGAGGCGGTTGCCGTGAACGGATAAGTCCGGCGAGCGATTACGGCAGCGCTGTGGTTGGACGGTCGGCTTAGGGGCTTGAGCATCATCTTGATGAAGCACCGGTGCCATTTCAGTGTCCAACTCAGCAAGGAAGGGGGTGGTTACGGCCTGTCCTCGACGGAACGGCCGCACGGCACGTCGGCGGCAGAGAACGTGCTCCGCGCGTGCCAGGCCACGGCAACGGTGCTGCATGCGTGCGCTGGCAAGGAGATGGCCACGCGGAGCTCTTAGGAGGTTTGGGCGGTGCCGAACGGCGTTATGCCGCAGGGTTGCCCCCTGTCAGCCGCTACGGTGGTTCCGCCACTGCAAAACACGCCGGCGCAGGCGGGCCATGGTGCCACCGACGCCAGGAATGCGCCAAGCGCGCGTGTGATGCTCCGGACAAGGAGGAGGGGCTGTGAGCAACGTGCCAAGCGCACAGTTTACATGTGACTGAATCTCTGACGAAGAAACGACACTGAACTCTGAATTTTACTGAAGATGAACAGTAACAGTGTAGGCTAGGTGTTCGACAGAATGATTTAGGCATGTGGGGATTTTTCCTTGAGCTGATTTTTGGTGGAGTGGCTTCTCATTGCAACTGGAGGTTGCCTGAATTTTGGTTGAATTTTTGGAGAAGAGGAGATATGAATTTCACCAAATTTGACAAATCTGGTCCAAACTTGCAGAAGCTGAAACTTGAAATTTTGAAAAGAAGAAGAGTGGATCTTGATGGTTCTAGGTTGTGGGTGCCAGGGACTATCCAGAATAGTTGGCTTGAGAACAAAACTCAAAGGCATTTAGGTACTTACTTTGCAAATCACCTAGGCTCAAAATAATGGACATAATTGTTTTGGGAAAAGAATTTAATGAAATATAATCCAAAAATGAGTGTGACTTGTTGGGACAGAATATTTGAATTGTCCCAAAGGGGAAGGAGGGGTTTTTGGGAAGATTTTCCACATGAGGCATGGTAAAACCATGGATGGTTTCAAAATAAGAGAAGGCCCAAAAATCCCTAGGGTTTTCTTCTAAAAGAAAATAAATCCCAAAAACAAATTTGAGAAGGGGGAAAAATCATAAGAAAGATTTTTAATAACCAACACCAGAGTTGAAGAAGATGCCAAAATAAAATCTTTTGTCAAAGGGAAAGTTCTTGAGAGAAGGAGATTTTTGGAAGGGTTTAAATGACCTCCTTCAAAACCAACAAAGTTTTTGCTGAAAACCAAAATAAAATTTTTGGAGTGTCACACCTGGAGGCCGCACCAGCATCCGCTCCGACCCTTAATCCGGAGCCGGATTCCCCGATCGAGGACGAGTGGTTGGACACCGCCTCAGGGGCTATGATCTCTACGGCGATTGAGCCGAACTCTATCCCTGTCCTTTTTAAAGACCTTGAATCCAGGGTGCCAGACTCCTCTCCGGACTCCGAACCCTCCGCGCCCCCGCCAATCGAATCCTATTGGGCACCGGTCATGCAGTTCACTGCCGCGGACATCTTTCAGCACTCGCCCTTTGGCGACATCCTGAATTCACTAAAGTCTCCCTCTTTATCCGGAGAGCCCTGCCCGGACTACGGACATGAAGGTTGGGATACGGACGATGAAGAAATTCAACGCCCACCCACCACCCACTTTGTAGCCATTGTCGATGATTTAACCGACATGCTCGACTTCGACTCTGAAGACATCGACGGTATGGACGACGATGCCGGAGACGACCATGACCCAGCGCCTAAAGGGCACTGGAAGGCCACCTCGTCATACGACATATACATGGTGGACATTCCAAAAGATGGGAACGGCGATGGAACAACGGAGGATGACCCCTCCAAGAAGCAACCGAAGCGCCGACGTCAGCGGCGCCGCTCTAAATCCCGCCACAGCAAAAATGGTGATTCCGGCACGGGAGATAATAACACCCCGGACAGTGCCGAAGAAAACCCCCTCCAGCAGGACTCAGCGCAGGAGGAGGGAGAAGCAAGTCCGCACGACAGTGTGGCGGAAAGAGAGGTCGAGGACAATAATTATGCGGCTCCCTCCGAAGATGAGGCAAGCCTCGACGATGACGAATTTGTCGTGCCTGAGGATCCTGCCGAACAGGAGCGTTTCAAATGCAGGCTTATAGCCACGGCAAGCAGCCCCAAGAAAAAGCAGCAACTGCTTAGAGCTGATCAAGACCTACTAGCTGACAGATGGACTGAAGTCCTCGCAGCCGAAGAGTATGAACTCGAATGCCCCTCCAAAAGCTACCCCAAACGCAGGCCGTTGCCTCGATTAGAGGAGGAAGCACCCAAGTCACCAGCGCACGACATGGCAGACCGGCCACCCCGTGGCCGCGATAGAGAAGCCTCCCGGCCCTCCGCTCAAGCCACACCCCGACGCGGCTCAAAAAGTACCAAGGCACGGGAAAACGCGCTGGACTTGCGAGATATATTGGAGGATAAGGCAAAACATACAAGATCGATCTACGGATCGCGTGGGCGCCCAACGACGCGGGATGATTACCGTCGCGCCGGATACAACAAACCCGGCCGGGCCGAACACAGTAGACAAAGCTCATATGAGCTACGTCGTGATATAGCCCAATACAGAGGCGCCGCTGACCCACTATGCTTCACAGATGAAGTAATGGATCATAAAATCCCTGAGGGCTTTATACCGATAAACATCGAATCATACGATGGTACCACAGATCCTGCGGTCTGGATCGAGGACTATCTCCTCCATATCCACATGGCCCGCGGAGATGATCTACACGCCATCAAATACCTCCCCCTCAAGCTTAAAGGACCAGCTCGGGATTGGCTTAACAGCTTGCCAGCAGAATATATTGGTTGTTGGGAGGACCTGGAAGCCGCATTCCTTGATAACTTCCAGGGCACATATGTGCGACCACCATACGCCGATGACCTTAGCCACATAATTCAGTAGCCAGAATAATCGGCCAGACAATTCTGGACACGGTACCTAACAAAGAAAAATCAAATCATTGACTGTCCGGATGCAGAGGCCCTTACAGCCTTCAAATATAACATCCACGACGAGTGGCTTGCCCGGCACCTAGGACAGGAAAAGCCAAAATCTCTGGCAGCCCTCACAACCCTCATGACTCGCTTTTGTGCGGGACAGGACAGCTGGCTAGCTAGAAGGAACAACTTGGCCAAACACCCTGATAGTTCGGATACCAAGGACAGCAATGGCAGGTCGCGTCGCAACAAGAACAAGCGCCGCATTAACGGCGATAATACTGAAGATATGGCCGTTAATGCTGGATTCAGAGGCTCTAAACCCGGTCAGCGGAAGAAGCCATTCAAACGAAATACCCAGGGCCCGTCCAACTTGGACCGAATACTCGATCACTCGTGCCAGATACATGGCACCCCCGAAAAACCAGCCAATCACACCAACAGGGATTGTTGGGTGTTCAAGCAAGCAGGCAAGTTAAGTGCCGAACTCAATGACAAGGGGCTGCATAGCGATGACGAGGAAGAGCCCCGGCCGCCGAACAATAGAGGACAGAAGGGTTTTCCCACACAAGTGCGGACGGTGAACATGATATACGCAACCCACATACCCAAAAGGGAGCGGAAGCGTGCACTACGGGACGTATATGCGATGGAGCCAGTCGCCCCAAAGTTCAACCCATGGTCTTCCTGCCCGATCACCTTCGATCGAAGGGACCACCCCGCTAGCATCCGTCACGGCGGTTTCGCCGCATTGGTTCTTGACCCAATTATTGATGGGTTTCACCACACCAGAGTCCTGATGGACGGCGGTAGCAGCCTGAACCTGCTTTATCAGGATACAGTGCGCAAAATGGGCATAGACTCCTCAAGGATTAAACCTACAAAGACGACCTTTAAAGGCGTCATCCTGGGTGTAGAGGCCAATTGTACGGGCTCAGTCACACTCGAAGTGGTCTTCGGATCCCCGGATAACTTCTGAAGCGAAGAGTTAATCTTCGACATTGTCCCGTTCCGCAGCGGCTATCATGCACTGCTCGGACGAACCGCATTTGCAAAATTTAATGCGGTGCCACACTATGCATACCTCAAGCTCAAGATGCCAGGCCCTCGAGGACTAATCACGGTCAATGGAAACACCGAACGCTCTCTCCGAACGGAGGAGCACACGGCGGCCCTCGCGGCGGAGGTGCAAAGCAGCCTCTCACGGCAATTCTCGAGTCCGGCCACTAAGCGTCCGGACACCGCCAAGCGCGCCCGGAGTTACCTACAACAAGACCGCCTGGCACGATTCAAGCACGCGTAGCAATCCGGCCCCAACCCCAGCCCTCGCGAAATTGCGAAGCTTGTATTACGCGTACATAATTACGCTCTGGAGATACCATGGGCATATGGGGAGGAGCACGACCATGGAACGCCAAGAATGCGGCTCGACCGCACCAGGGGCTCCCGATTGTGTCATTCTTTTTTTTTCCTTTTTCTTACTCTCAGGACTCCGTCTTCCAGAAGTCCTGTCCGGCACTAGAATCGCCGAACTCACGATGCAACAGCCAGGGAAGCAGAAAGCCACATCAAGTGTTCAGGTGGTCTATATTACGAGCATTATACCTGTTTTACATATCATCCCGCAGCTTACCCCTGGAGGGGGACATGTTAGATAGTCCCATTCCTTGCTTGTCGCACTATTTGTATCGTTCTGCTTTCATTGCAGTACCTTTTTTGAATAAACAATGCATAGCTTTTGCCTATTATTGCAATCCTTTTTATCTATATATATGTTCATCTCATGACATGTTGCACCCGTACACTTTGGTACGGCCAATACACCAGGGGCTTAAGTACCCCAAAATTATAGTGTGATAAGTCCGAAAACTTTCACAAGTGCGGCACCCCGAACTTATAGCATTATATGAATCGGCTCCGAATCATGTCTTGGGTCAATAGTTGGGTTTGCACGGCTCCTGTGTTTTGGTACCTTACGTTCCGTTATATCGGCTAAGGTAGCACCGGGAGAACCACTGCGATTGTGCCCCAGTTGAGCTGGGTCGACCACCTCAGTGGAGAAAGCTAAAACTGACCGTCATGATAGGGCGAGAGCCGGTCGCTGTTCGAGAGGTTTTTTCGGGTCCCTAAAGACTTATGCCGCTTAAAGCGAGGAACCGGAACTGTCCGGCCAAGGCGTGGATAGCGCCCCGAACTCGGTCTTCCGAATACTAGGGGCTTCGCCGAAATTTAAAATTATAGAATTCTATGGCTAAGTGAGAGTGTTCAAGCATTATAAGTCCGGTTGCCTTGTTAGTTGCGTTGAGCGCCTCCCTAGATGGACCCAAGAATGGGAACAAGAGTGCTCAAGTTTATCCCGAACACCCCAACACTCGTGGCATGGGGGCTGAAGCCAACGACTTGCCATCTCTCAAATTTGATAAACGGCCACACAGAAGGTAATATTTTAAATTAACAAGCATTGCTTAGCGCATATGAACAAGTTTTCAGCGTACAGGATAACAAATGCGAGTCGATTCAAAAATTACATCTTTGGAGCACTCATCCGCTATTCAGCGGGCACCCTTCAGGAGGCCCTCATAGTACATTTCAGGCATGCGATGCTCCTTGCCCTTCGGTGGCCCGTCCGTCACAAGCTTCTCCGCATCTAGCTTGCCCCAGTGCACTTTAGGACGGGCAAGGGCTCGACGGACACCTTCGATGTAGACGGAGCGCTTGATGACTTCAATTCGTGGACATGCGTCCACCAGCCGCTGCACTAAGCCGAAGTAGCTCCCAGGCATGGCTTCCAATGGCCACAGACGAACTATAAGGCCCTTCATGGCCTGTTCGGCGACCTTGTGGAGCTCGACCAGCTGCTTCAGCTGGTCGCTCAGGGGCACCGGACGTTCGGCCTCAGCATACTGAGACCAGAACACCTTCTCCGTTGAGCTCCCCTCCTTGGCGCGGTAGAATGCGGCAACATCTGATACACTACGAGGCAGATCTGCGAATGCTCCTGGAGGGCTCCGAATCCGGGTAAGTAATAGGTAATTCACTTTCACATGCTTGCTTTGCATAAAGAATGCCTTACCCGCCGCTATCTTCCTTAATGATTCAA
>LR880968.1:58642896-58681699 GCA_904067115.1 Aegilops sharonensis | reverse complement strand
TATATGGGGCCAACGGTGGAGGAAATCAAGGCCATGTTTCCTTTCTTCCAGGAAGTAAAGGTCTCTTGGGTTCGTCGATCCGCGAATGGTGCCGCTCATAAACTTGCTAGAGTAGGTGTGGGGGAGGATCTTTGTAAGGTGTGGCTTATGGAACCCCGTTAAACATTTTCAAAATCCTCAAAAACCTAACAGAAAAAAAGATATGGGGCTTTTAAGATCTGGAGAGGCAAAAAATTCAAAAAAACTCAAACTTACTAATGGCGCACCTGCCCACGGTGCGCCATTAGTATCTTCCCGCCTTCAAAATTCAAAATAGATCAAAAATATAAAAAAAAAGTGACTAATGGCGCACCTGCCCATGGTGCGAGGACATGCAGGGGACTTCAGAGCGGCTGCATGCCATGTCTTCCACCATGTCTTGGACCCGGAGGTGGCGGAGATATTGGCATGCAAGAGGGCAGTTCAACTAGCTGCTGAGATCAATGTACAGAGGCTTCATTTGGAGACTGGTAGCAAGGCTGTGGCGACTATGCTTCAAGGGCAAGAGAAGAGTCTGGCTGCTATATATGGGGCCAACGGTGGAGGAAATCAAGGCCATGTTTCCTTTCTTCCAGGAAGTAAAGGTCTCTTGGGTACGTCGACCCGCGAATGGTGCCGCTAATAAACTTGCTAGAGTAGGTGTGGGGGAGGATCTTTGTAAGGTGTGGCTTATGGAACCCTGTTAAACATTTTCAAAATCCACAAAAACCTAACAGAAAAAAGATATGGGGATTTTTAGATCTGGAGAGGCAAAAAAATTCAAAAAAAAATTCTAACTTACTAGTGGCGCACCTGGCCACGGTGCGCCATTAGTATCTTCCCGCCTTCAAAATTCAAAATAAATCAAAAAATAAAAGAAAAGTTACTAATGGCGCACCTGCCCATGGTTCGAAGACATGCAGGGGACTTCAGAGCGACTGCATGCCATGTCTTCCACCATGTCTCGGACCCGGAGGTGGCGGAGATATTGGCATGCAAGAGGGCAGTCCAACTAGCTGCTGAGATCAATGTACAGAGGCTTCATTTGGAGACTTGGAGCAAGGCTGTGGCGACTATGCTTCAAGGGCAAGAGAAGAGTCTGGCTGCTATATATGGGGCCAACGGTGGAGGAAATCAAGGCCATGTTTCCTTTCTTCCAGGAAGTAAAGGTCTCTTGGGTTCGTCGATCCGCGAATGGTGCCGCTCATAAACTTGCTAGAGTAGGTGTGGGGGAGGATCTTTGTAAGGTGTGGCTTATGGAACCCCGTTAAACATTTTCAAAATCCTCAAAAACCTAACAGAAAAAAAGATATGGGGCTTTTAAGATCTGGAGAGGCAAAAAATTCAAAAAAACTCAAACTTACTAATGGCGCACCTGCCCACGGTGCGCCATTAGTATCTTCCCGCCTTCGGAGGTGGCGGAGATATTGGCATGCAAGAGGGCAGTCCAACTAGCTGCTGAGATCAATGTACAGAGGCTTCATTTGGAGACTTGGAGCAAGGCTGTGGCGACTATGCTTCAAGGGCAAGAGAAGAGTCTGGCTGCTATATATGGGGCCAACGGTGGAGGAAATCAAGGCCATGTTTCCTTTCTTCCAGGAAGTAAAGGTCTCTTGGGTTCGTCGATCCGCGAATGGTGCCGCTCATAAACTTGCTAGAGTAGGTGTGGGGGAGGATCTTTGTAAGGTGTGGCTTATGGAACCCCGTTAAACATTTTCAAAATCCTCAAAAACCTAACAGAAAAAAAGATATGGGGCTTTTAAGATCTGGAGAGGCAAAAAATTTCAAAAAAATTCAAACTTACTAATGGCGCACCTGCCCACGGTGCGCCATTAGTATCTTCCCGCCTTCGGAGGTGGCGGAGATATTGGCATGCAATAGGGCAGTCCAACTAGTTGCTGAGATCAATGTACAGAGGCTTCATTTGGAGACTGGTAGCAAGGCTGTGGCGACTATGCTTCAAGGGCAAGAGAAGAGTCTGGCTGCTATATATGGGGCCAACGGTGGAGGAAATCAAGGCCATGTTTCCTTTCTTCCAGGAAGTAAAGGTCTCTTGGGTTCGTCGATCCGCGAATGGTGCCGCTCATAAACTTGCTAGAGTAGGTGTGGGGGAGGATCTTTGTAAGGTGTGGATTATGGAACCCCGTTAAACATTTTCAAAATCCTGAAAAACCTAACAGAAAAAAAGATATGGGGCTTTTAAGATCTGGAGAGGCAAAAAAATTCAATTCAAACTTAATAATGGCGCACCTGCCCACAGTGCGCCATTAGTATCTTCCCACCTTAAAAATTTAAAAAAAATAAAAAAAATAAAAAAAAAGTTACTAATGGCGCACCTGCCCATGGTGCGAGGACATGCAGGGGACTTCAGAGCGGCGGCATGCCATGTCCTCCACCATGTCTCGGACCCGGAGGTGGCGGAGATATTGGCATGCAAGAGGGCAGTCCAACTAGCTGCTGAGATCAATGTACAAAGGCTTCATTTGGAGACTGGTAGCAAGGTTGTGGCGACTATGCTTCAAGGGCAAGAGAAGAGTCTGGCTGCTATATATGGGGCCAACGGTGGAGGAAATCAAGGCCATGTTTCCTTTCTTCCAGGAAGTAAAGGTCTCTTGGGTTCGTCGATCCGCGGATGGTGCCGCTCATAAACTTGCTAGAGTAGGTGTGGGGGAGGATCTTTGTAAGGTGTGGCTTATGGAACCCTGTTAAACATTTTCAAAATCCTCAAAAACCTAACAGAAAAAAGATATTGGGCTTTTAAGATCTGGAGAGGCAAAAAAATTAAAAAAATTCAAACTTACTAATGGCGCACATGCCCATGGTGCGCCATTAGTATCTTCCTGCCTTCGAAATTCAAAATAAATAAAAAAAGTTACTAATGGCGCACCTGCCCATGGTGCGAGGACGTGCAGGGGACTTCAGAGCGGCTGCATGCCATGTCTTCCACCATGTCTCGGACCTGGAGGTGGCGGAGATATTCGCATGCAAGAGGGCAGTCCAACTAGCTGCTGAGATCAATGCACAGAGCCTTCATTTGGAGACTGGTAGCAAGGCTGTGGCGACTATGCTTCAAGGGCAAGAGAAGAGTCTGGCTGCTATATATGGGGCCAACGGTGGAGGAAATCAAGGCCATGTTTCCTTTCTTCCAGGAAGTAAAGGTCTCTTGGGTTCGTCGATCCGCGGATGGTGCCGCTCATAAACTTGCTAGAGTAGGTGTGGGGGAGGATCTTTGCAAGGTGTGGCTTATGGAACCCCGTTAAACATTTTCAAAATCCTCAAAAACCTAACAGAAAAAAAGATATGGGGCTTTTAAGATCTGGAGAGGAAAAAAAATTCAAACTTACTAATGGCGCACCTGCCCACGGTGCGCCATTAGTATCTTCCTGCCTTCAAAATTCAAAATAAATAAAAAAAAGTTACTAATGGCGCACCTGCCCATGGTGCGAGGACGTGCAGGGGACTTCAGAGCGGCTGCATGCCATGTCTTCCACCATGTCTCGGACCTGGAGGTGGCGGAGATATTCGCATGCAAGAGGGCAGTCCAACTAGCTGCTGAGATCAATGCACAGAGCCTTCATTTGGAGACTGGTAGCAAGGCTGTGGCGACTATGCTTCAAGGGCAAGAGAAGAGTCTGGCTGCTATATATGGGGCCTACGGTGGAGGAAATCAAGGCCATGTTTCCTTTCTTCCAGGAAGTAAAGGTCTCTTGGGTTCGTCGATCCGCGGATGGTGCCGCTCATAAACTTGCTAGAGTAGGTGTGGGGGAGGATCTTTGTAAGGTGTGGCTTATGGAACCCTGTTAAACATTTTCAAAATCCTCAAAAACCTAACAGAAAAAAGATATTGGGCTTTTAAGATCTGGAGAGGCAAAAAAATTAAAAAAATTCAAACTTACTAATGGCGCACATGCCCACGGTGCGCCATTAGTATCTTCCTGCCTTCAAAATTCAAAATAAATAAAAAAAGTTACTAATGGCGCACCTGCCCATGGTGCGAGGACATGCAGGGGATTTCAGAGCGGCTGCATGCCATGTCTTCCACCATGTCTCGGACCCGGAGGTGGCGGAGATATTGGCATGCAAGAGGGCAGTCCAACTAGCTGTTGAGATCAATGTACAGAGGCTTCATTTGGAGACTGGTAGCAAGGCTGTGGCGACTATGCTTCAAGGGCAAGAGAAGAGTCTGGCTGCTATATATGGGGCCAACGGTGGAGGAAATCAAGGCCATGTTTCCTTTCTTCCTAGAAGTAAAGGTCTCTTGCGTTCGTCGATCCGCGAATGGTGTCGCTCATAAACTTGCTAGAGTAGGTGTGGGGGAGGATCTTTGTAAGGTGTGGCTTATGGAACCCCGTTAAACATTTTCAAAATCCTCAAAAACCTAACAGAAAAAAAGATATGGGGCTTTTAAGATCCGGAGAGGCAAAAAAATTCAAAAAAAATCAAACATACTAATGGCGCACCTGCCCACGGTGCGCCATTAGTATCTTCCTGCCTTCAAAATTCAAAAAAAAGTAAAAAAAAGTTACTAATGGCGCACCTGCCCATGGTGCGAGGACATGCAGGGGACTTCAGAGCGGCTGCATGCCATGTCTTCCACCATGTCTCGGACCTGGAGGTGTCGGAGATATCCGCATGCAAGAGGGCAGTCCAACTAGCTGCTGAGATTAATGCACAGAGGCTTCATTTGGAGACTGGTAGCAAGGCTGTGGCGACTATGCTTCAAGGGCAAGAGAAGAGTCTGGCTGCTATATATGGGGCCAACGGTGGAGGAAATCAAGGCCATGTTTCCTTTTTTCCAATAAGTAAAGGTCTCTTGGATTCGTTGATCCGCGAATGGTGTCGCTCATAAACTTGCTAGAGTTGGTGTGGGGGAGGATCTTTGTAAGGTGTGGCTTATGGAACCCCGTTAAACATTTTCAAAATCCTCAAAAACCTAACAGAAAAAAAGATATGGGGCTTTTAAGATCTGGAGAGGCAAAAAAATTCAAAAAAAATTCAAACTTACTAATGGCGCACCTGCCCACGGTGCGCCATTAGTATCTTGCCGCCTTCAAAATTCAAAATAAATCAAAAAAATAAAAATAAAGTTACTAATGGCGCACCTGCCCATGGTGCGAGGACATGCAGGGGACTTCAGAGCGGCTGCATGCCATGTCTTCCACCATGTCTCGGACCCGGAGGTGGAGGAGATATTGGCATGCAAGAGGGCAGTCCAACTAGCTGCTGAGATCAATGCACAGAGGTTTCATTTGGAGACTGGTAGCAAGGCTGTGGCGACTATGCTTCAAGGGAAAGAGAAGATTCTGGCTGCTATATTTGGGGCCAACGGTGGGGGTAATCAAGGCCATGTTTCCTTTTTTCCCGAAAGTAAAGGTCTCTTGGGTTCGTCGATCCGGGAATGGTGCCGCTCATAAACTTGCTAGAGTAGGTGTGGGGGAGGTTCTTTGTAAGGTGTGGCTTATGGAACCCCGTTAAAAATTTTCAAAATCCTCAAAAACCTAACAGAAAAAGAGATATGGGGCTTTTAAGATCGGGAGAGGCAAAAAAATTCAAACTTACTAATGGCGCACCTGCCCACGGTGCGCCATTAGTATCTTCCCGCCTTCAAAATTCAAAATAATAAAAAAAAGTTACTAATGGCGCACCTGCCCATGGTGCGAGGACATGTAGGGGACTTCAGAGCGGCTGCATGCCATGTCTTCCACCATGTCTCGGACCCGGAGGTGGCGGAGATATTGGCATGCAAGAGGGCAGTCCAACTAGCTGCTGAGATCAATGTACAAAGGCTTCATTTCGAGACTGGTAGCAAGGCTGTGGCGACTATGCTTCAAGGGCAAGAGAAGAGTCTGGCTTCTATATATGGGGCCAACGGTGGAGGAAATCAAGGCCGCGTTTCCTTTCTTCCAGGAAGTAAAGGTCTCTTGGGTTCGTCGATCCGCGAATGGTGCCGCTCATAAACTTTCTAGAGTAGGTGTGGGGGAGGATCTTTGAAAGGTGTGGCTTATGGAACCCCGTTAAACATTTTCAAAATCCTCAAAAACCTAACAGAAAAAAAAATATGGGGCTTTTAAGATCTGGAGAGGAAAAAAAATTCAAAAAAATTCAAACTTACTAATGGCGCACCTGCCCACGGTGCGCCATTAGTATCTTCCCGCCTTCAAAATTCAAAATAATAAAAAAAGTTACTAATGGCGCACCTACCCATGGTGCGAGGACATGTAGGGGACTTCAAAGCGGCTGCATGCCATGTCTTCCACCATGTCTCGGACCCGGAGGTGGCGGAGATATTGGCATGCAAGAGGGCAGTCCAACTAGCTGTTGAGATCAATGTACAGAGGCTTCATTTGGAGACTGGTAGCAAGGCTGTGGCGACTATGCTTCAAGGGCAAGAGAAGAGTCTGGCTGCTATATATGGGGCCAACGGTGGAGGAAATCAAGGCCGTGTTTCCTTTCTTCCAGGAAGTAAAGGTCTCTTGGGTTCGTCGATCCGCGAATGGTGCCGCTCATAAACTTGCTAGAGTAGGTGTGGGGCAGAATCTTTGTAAGGTGTGGCTTATGGAACCCCGTTAAGCATTTTCAAAATCATCAAAAACCTAACAGAAAAAAAGATATGGGGCTTTTAAGACCTGGAGAGGCAAAAAGATTCAAAAAAAAAATCAAACTTACTAATGGCGCACCTGCCCACGGTGCGCCATTAGTATCTTCCCGCCTTCAAAATTCAAAATAAATCAAAAAAAATAAAAAAAGTTACTAATAGCGCACCTGCCCATGGTGCTAGGACATGCAGGGGACTTCAGAGCGGCTGCATTCCATGTCTTCCACCATGTCTCGGACCTGGAGGTGGTGGAGATATTGGCATGCAAGAGGGCAGTCCAACTAGCTGCTGAGATCAATGTACAGAGGCTTCATTTGGAGACTGGTAGCAAGGCTGTGGCGACTATGCTTCAAGGGCAAGAGAAGAGTCTGGCTGCTATATATGGGGCCAACGATGGAGGAAATCAATGCCATGTTTCCTTTCTTCCAGGAAGTAAAGGTCTCTTGGGTTCGTCGATCCGCGAATGGTGCCGCTCATAAACTTGCTAGAGTAGGTGTGGGGGAGGATATTTGTAAGGTGTGGCTTATGGAACCCCGTTAAACATTTTCAAAAAATCCTCAAAAACCTAACAGAAAAAAAGATATGGGGCTTTTAAGATTTGGAGAGGCAAAAAATTCCAAAAAATTCAAACTTACTAATGGCGCACCTGCCCACGGTGCGCCATTAGTATCTTCCCGCCTTCAAAATTCAAAATAAATCAAAAAAAATAAAAAAAAGTTAATAATGGCGCACCTGGCCATGGTGCGAGGACATGCTGGGGACTTCAGAGCGGCTCCATGCCATGTCTTCCACCATGTCTCGGACCCGGAGGTGCCGGAGATATTGGCATGCAAGAGGGCAGTCCAACTAGCTGCTGAGATCAATGTACAGAGGCTTCATTTGGAGACTGGTAGCAAGGCTATGGCGACTATGCTTCAAGGGCAAGAGAAGAGTCTGGCTGCTATATATGGGGCCAACGGTGGAGAAAATCATGCCATGTTTCCTTTCTTCCAGGATGTAAAGGTCTCTTGGGTTCGTCGATCCGCGAATGGTGTCGCTCATAAACTTGCTAGAGTAGGTGTGGGGGAGGATCTTTGTAAGGTGTGGCTTATGGAACCCCGTTAAACATTTTCAAAATCCTCAAAAACCTAGCAGAAAAAAAGATATGGGGCTTTTTAGATCTGGAGAGGCAAAAAAATTTAAACTTATTAATGGCGCACCTGCCCACGGTGCGCCATTAGTATCTTCCCGCCTTCAAAATTCAAAATGAATCAGAAAAATAAAAAAAAGTTACTAATGGCGCACCTGCCCAAGGTGCGAGGACATGCAGGGGACTTCAGTGCGGCTGCATGCCATGTCTTCCACCATGTCTCGGACCCGGAGGTGACAGAGATATTGGCATGCAAGAGGGAAGTCCAACTAGCTGCTGAGATCAATGTACAGAGCCTTCATTTGGAGACTGGTAGCAAGGCTGTGGCGACTATGCTTCAAGGGCAAGAGAAGAGTCTGGCTGCTATATATGGGGCCAATGGTGGAGGAAATCAAGGCCATGTTTCCTTTCTTCCTAGAAGTAAAGGTCTCTTGGGTTCGTCGATCCGCGAATGGTGTCGCTCATAAACTTGCTTGAGTAGGTGTGGGGGAGGATCTTTGTAAGGTGTGGCTTATGGAACCCCGTTAAACATTTTCAAAATCCTCAAAAACCTAACAGAAAAAAAGATATGGGGCTTTTAAGATCTGGAGAGGCAAAAAATTCAAAAAAATTCAAACTTACTAATGGCGCACCTGCCCACGGTGCGCCATTAGTATCTTCCCGCCTTCAAAATTCAAAATAAATCAAAAAAATAAAAATAAAGTTACTAATGGCGCACCTGCCCATGGTGGGAGGACATGCAGGGGACTTCAAAGCGGCTGCATGCCATGTCTTCCACCATGTCTCGGACCCGGAGGTGGAGGAGATATTGGCATGCAAGAGGGCAGTCCGACTAGCTGCTGAGATCAATGTACAGAGGCTTCATTTGGAGACTGGTAGCAAGGCTGTGGCGACTATGCTTCAAGGAAAGAGAAGATTCTGGCTGCTATATATGGGGCCAACGGTGGGGGAAATCAAGTCCATGTTTCCTTTTTTCCCGAAAGTAAAGGTCTCGTGGGTTCGTCGATCCGGGAATGGTGCCGCTCATAAACTTGCTAGAGTAGGTGTGGGGGAGGATCTTTGTAAGGTGTGGCTAATGGAACCCCGTTAAAAAATTTCAAAATCCTCAAAAACCTAACACAAAAAAAGATATGGGGCTTTTAAGATCGGGAGAGGCAAAAAAATTCAAACTTACTAATGGCGCACCTGCCCACGGTGTGCCATTAGTATCTTCCCGCCTTCAAAATTCAAAATAATAAAAAAAGTTACTAATGGCGCACATGCCCATGGTGCGAGGACATGTAGGGGACTTCAGAGCGGCTGCATGCCATGTCTTCCACCATGTCTCGGACCCGGAGGTGGCGGAGATATTGGCATGCAAGAGGGCAGTCCAACTAGCTGCTGAGATCAATGTACAGAGGATTCATTTGGAGACTGGTAGCAAGGCTGTGGCGACTATACTTCAAGGGCAAGAGAACAGTCTGGCTGCTATATATGGGGAAAACGGTGGAGGAAATCAAGGCCATGTTTCCTTTCTTCCAGGAAGTAAAGGTCTCTTGGGTTCGTCGATCCGCGAATGGTGCCGCTCATAAACTTTCTAGAGTAGGTTTGGGGGAGGATCTTTGTAAGGTGTGGCTTATGGAACCCCGTTAAACATTTTCAAAATCCTCAAAAACCTAACAGAAAAAAAAGATATGGGGCTTTTAAGATCTGGAGAGGCAAAAAAATTCAAAAAAATTCAAACTTACTAATGGCGCACCTGCCCACGGTGGACCATTAGTATCTTCCCGCCTTCAAAATTAAAAATAATAAAAAAAGTTACAAATGGCGCACCTGCCCATGGTGCGAGGACATGTAGGATCTTCAAAGCGGCTGCATGCCATGTCTTCCACCATGTCTCGGACCCGGAGGTGGCGGAGATATTGGCATGCAAGAGGGCAGTCCAACTAGCTGCTGAGATCAATGTACAGAGGCTTCATTTGGAGACTGGTAGCAAGGCTGTGGCGACTATGCTTCAAGGGCAAGAGAAGAGTCTGGCTGCTATATATGGGGTCAACGGTGGAGGAAATCAAGGCCATGTTTCCTTTCTTCCAGGAAGTAAAGGTCTCTTGGGTTTGTCGATCCTCGAATGGTGCCGCACATAAAGTTGCTAGAGTATGTGTGGGGGAGGATCTTTGTAAGGTGTGGCTTATGGAACCCCGTTAAACATTTTCAAAATCCTCAAAAACCTAACAGAAAAAAAGATATGGGCCTTTTAAGATCTGGAGAGGCAAAAAAATTCAAAAAAATTCAAACTTACTAATGGCGCACCTGCCCACGGTGCGCCATTAGTATCTTCCGCCTTCAAAATTCAAAATAAATAAAAAAAATAAAAAAATTACTAATGGCGCACCTGCCCATGGTGCGAGGACATGCAGGGGACTTCAGAGCGGCTGCATGCCATGTCTTCCACCATGTCTCGGACCCGGAGGTGGCGGAGATATTGGCATGCAAGAGGGTAGTCCAACTAGCTGCTGAGATCAATGTACAGAGGCTTCATTTGGAGACTGGTAGCAAGGCTGTGGCGACTATGCTTCAAGGGCAAGAGAAGAGTCTGGCTGCTATATATGGGGCCAACGGTGGAGGAAATCAAGGTCATGTTTCCTTTCTTCCAGGAAGTAAAGGTCTCTTGGGTTCGTCGATCCGCCAATGGTGTCGCTCATAAACTTGCTAGAGTAGGTGCGGAGGAGGATCTTTGTATGGTGTGGCTTATGGAACCCCGTTAAACATTTTTTAAATCCTCAAAAACCTAACAGAAAAAAAGATATGGGGCTTTCAAGATCTGGAGAGGCAAAAAATTCAAACTTACTAATGGCGCACCTGCCCACGGTGCGCCATTAGTATCTTCCCACCTTCAAAATTCAAAATAAATCAAAAAAAATAAAAAAAATGTTACTAATGGCGCACCTGCCCATGGTGCGAGGACATGCAGGGGACTTCAGAACGGCTCCATGCCATGTCTCGAACCCGGAGGTGGCGGAGATATTGGCATGCAAGAGGGCAGTCCAACTAGCTGCTGAGATCAATGTACAGAGGCTTCATTTGGAGACTGGTAGCAAGGCTGTGGCGACTATGCTTCAAGGGCAAGAGAAGAGTCTGGCTGCTATATATGGGGCCAACGGTAGAGGAAATCAAGGCCATGTTTCCTTTCTTCCAGGAAGTAAAGGTCTCTTGGGTTCGTCGATCCGCGAATGGTGCCGCTCATAAACTTGCTAGAGTAGGTGTGGGGGAGGATCTTTGTAAGGTGTGGCTTATGGAACCCCGTTAAACATTTTCAAAATCCTCAAAAACCTAACAGGAAAAAAGATATGGGGCTTTTAAGATCCGGAGAGGCAAAAAAATTCAAAAAAATGAAACTTACTAATGGCGCACCTGCCCACGGTGCGCCATTACTATCTTCCCGCCTTCAATTCAAAATAAATAAAAATAAAAAAAAATTACTAATGGCGCACCTGCCCATGGTGCGAGGACATGCAGGGGACTTCAGAGCGGCTGCATGCCATGTCTTCCACCAAGTCTCGGACCCGGAGGTGGCGGAGATATTGGCATGCAAGAGGGCAGTCCAACTAGCTGCTGAGATCAATGTACAGAGGCTTCATTTGGAGACTGGTAGCAAGGCTGTGGCGACTATGCTTCAAGGGCAAGAGAAGAGTCTGGCTGCTATATATGGGGCCAACAGTGGAGGAAATCAAGGCCGTGTTTCCTTTCTTCCAGGAAGTAAAGGTCTCTTGGGTTCGTCGATCCGCGAATGGTGCCGGTCCTAAACTTGCTAGAGTAGGTGTGGGGGAGGATCTTTGTAAGGTGTGGCTTATGGAACCACGTTAAACATTTTCAAAATCCACAAAAACCTAACCGAAAAAAAGATATGGGGCTTTTAAGATCTGGAGAGGCAAAAAATTCAAAAAAAATTCTAACTTACTAATGGCGCACCTGCCCACGGTGCGCCATTAGTATCTTCCCGCCTTCAAAATTCAAAATAAATCAAAAAAATAAAAAAAACTTACTAATCGCGCACCTGCCCATGGTGCGAGGACATGCAGGGGACTTCAGAGCGGCTGCATGCCATGTCTTCCATCATGTCTCGGACCCGGAGGTGGCGGAGATATTGGCATGCAAGAGGGCAGTCCAACTAGCTGCTGAGGTCAATGTACACAGGCTTCATTTGGAGACTGGTAGCAAGGTTGTGGCGACTATGCTTCAAGGGCAAGAGAAGAGTCTGGCTGCTATATATGTGGCCAACAGTGGAGGAAATCATGGCCATGTTTCCTTTCTTCCAGGAAGTAAAGGTCTCTTGGGTTCGTCGATCCGCGAATGGTGCCGCTCATAAACTTGCTAGAGTAGGTGTGGGGGAGGATCTTTGTAAGGTGTGGCTTATGGAACCCCGTTAAACATTTTCAAAATCCTCAAAAACCTAACAGAAAAAAAGATATGGGGCTTTTAAGATCTGGAGAGGCAAAAAAATTCAAAAAAATTCAAACTTACTAATGGCGCACCTGCCACGGTGCGCCATTAGTATCTTCCCGCCTTCAAAATTCAAAATAAATCCAAAAAAAAGTTACTAATGGCGCACCTGCCCATGGTGCGAGGACATGCAGGGGACTTCAGAGCAGCTGCATGCCATGTCTTCCACCATGTCTCGGACCCGGAGGTGGCGGAGATATTGGCATGCAAGAGGGCAGTCCAACTAGTTGCCGAGATCAATGTACAGAGGCTTCATTTGGAGACTGGTAGCAAGGCTGTGGCGACTATGCTTCAAGGGCAAGAGAAGAGTCTGGCTGCTATATATGGGGCCAACGGTGGAGGAAATCAAGGCCATGTTTCCTTTCTTCCAGGAAGTAAAGGTCTCTTGGGTTCGTCGATCCGCGAATGGTGCCGCTCATAAACTTGCTAGAGTAGGTGTGGGGGAGGATCTTTGTAAGGTGTGGCTTATGGAACCCCGTTAAACATTTTCAAAATCCTCAAAAACCTAACAGAAAAAAAGATATGGGGCTTTTAATATCTGGAGAGGCAAAAAAATAAAAAAAAATCAAACTTACTAATGGCGCACCTGCCCATGGTGCGAGGACATGCAGGGGACTTCAGAGCGGCTACATGCCATGTCTTCTACCATGTCTCGGACCCGGAGGTGGCGGAGATATTGGCATGCAAGAGGGCAGTCCAACTAGCTGCTGAGATCAATGTACAGAGGCTTCATTTGGAGACTGGTAGCAAGGCTGTGGCGACTATGCTTCAAGGGCAAGAGAAGAGTCTGGCTGCTATATATGGGGCCAACGGTGGAGGAAATCAAGGCCATGTTTCCTTTCTTCCAGGAAGTAAAGGTCTCTTGGGTTCGTCGATCCGCGAATGGTGCCGCTCATAAACTTGCTAGAGTAGGTGTGGGGGAGGATCTTTGTAAGGTGTGGCTTATGGAACCCCGTTAAACATTTTCAAAATCCTCAAAAACCTAACAGAAAAAAAGATATGGGGCTTTTAATATCTGGAGAGGCAAAAAAATAAAAAAAAATCAAACTTACTAATGGCGCACCTGCCCACGGTGCGCCATTAGTATCTTCCCTCCTTCAATTCAAAATAAATCAAAAAAAAAAGTTACGAATGGCGCACCTGCCCATGGTGCGAGGACATGCAGGGGACTTCAGAGCGGCTACATGCCATGTCTTCTACCATGTCTCGGACCCGGAGGTGGCGGAGATATTGTCATGCAAGAGGGCAGTCCAACTAGCTGTTGAGATCAATGTACAGAGGCTTCATTTGGAGACTGGTAGCAAGGCTGTGGCGACTATGCTTCAAGGGCAAGAGAAGAGTCTGGCTGCTATATATGGGGCCAACGGTGGAGGAAATCAAGGCCGTGTTTCCTTTCTTCCAGGAAGTAAAGGTCTCTTGGGTTCGTCGATCCGCGAATGGTGCCGCTCATAAACTTGCTAGGTAGGTGTGGGGGACGATCTTTGTAAGGTGTGGCTTATGGAACCCCGTTAAACATTTTCAAAATCCACAAAAACCTAACAGAAAAAAAGATATGGGGCTTTTAAGATCTGGAGAGGCAAAAAAATTCAAAAAAAATTCTAACTTACTAATGGCGCACCTGCCCACGGTGCGCCATTAGTATCTTCCCTCCTTCAAAATTCAAAATAAATAAAAAAATAAAAAAAGTTACTAATGGCGCACCTGCCCATGGTGCGAGGACATGCAGGGGACTTCAGAGCGGCTGCATGCCATGTCTTCCATCATGTCTCGGACCCGGAGGTGGAGGAGATATTGGCATGCAAGAGGGCAGTCTAACTAGCTGCTGAGATCAATGTACAGAGGCTTCATTTGGAGACTGGTAGCAAGGCTGTGGCCACTATGCTTCAAGGGCAAGAGAAGAGTCTGGCTGCTATATATGGGGCCAACAGTGGAGGAAATCATGGCTATGTTTCCTTTCTTCCAGGAAGTAAAGGTCTCTTGGGTTCGTCGATCCGCGAATGGTGCCGCTCATAAACTTGCTAGAGTAGGTGTGGGGGAGGATCTTTGTAAGGTGTGGCTTATGGAACCCCGTTAAACATTTTCAAAATCCTCAAAAACCTAGCAGAAAAAAAGATATGGGGCTTTTAAGATCTGGAGAGGCAAAAAAATTCAAAAAAATTCAAACTTACTAATGGCGCACCTGCCACGGTGCGCCATTAGTATCTTCCCGCCATCAAAATTCAAAATAAATCCAAAAAAAAGTTACTAATGGCGCACCTGCCCATGGTGCGAGGACATGCAGGGGACTTCAGAGCAGCTGCATGCCATGTCTTCCACCATGTCTCGGACCCGGAGGTGGCGGAGATATTGGCATGCAAGAGGGCAGTCCAACTAGTTGCTGAGATCAATGTACAGAGGCTTCATTTGGAGACTGGTAGCAAGGCTGTGGCGACTATGCTTCAAGGGCAAGAGAAGAGTCTGGGTGCTATATATGGGGCCAACGGTGGAGGAAATCAAGGCCATGTTTCCTTTCTTCCAGGAAGTAAAGGTCTCTTGGGTTCGTCGATCCGCGAATGGTGCCGCTCAAAAACTTGCTAGAGTAGGTGTGGGGGAGGATCTTTGTAAGGTGTGGCTTATGGAACCCCGTTAAACATTTTCAAAATCATCAAAAACCAAACAGAAAAAAGATATGGGGCTTTTAAGATCTGGAGAGGCAAAAAAATTCAAAAAAATTCAAACTTACTAATGGCGCACCTGGCCACGGTGTGCCATTAGTATCTTCCCGCCTTCAAAATTCAAAATAAATAAAAAAAAATAAAAAAAAGTTACTAATGGCGCACCTGCCCAAGGTGCGAGGACATGCAGGGGACTGCAGAGCGGCTGCATGCCATGTCTTCCACCGTGTCTCGGACCCGGAGGTGGCGGAGATATTGGCATGCAAGAGCGCAGTCCAACTAGCTGCTAAGATCAATGTAGAGAGGCTTCATTTGGAGACTGGTAGCAAGGCTGTGGCGACTATGCTTCAAGGGCAAGAGAAGAGTCTGGGTGCTATATATGGGGCCAACGGTGGAGGAAATCAAGGCCATGTTTCCTTTCTTCCAGGAAGTAAAGGTCTCTTGGGTTCGTCGATCCGCGAATGGTGCCGCTCATAAACTTGCTAGAGTAGGTGTGGGGGAGGATCTTTGTAAGGTGTGGCTTATGGAACCCCGTTAAACATTTTCAAAATCCTCAAAAACCTAACAGAAAAGAAGATATGGGGCTTTTAAGATCTGGAGAGGAAAAAAATTCAAAAAAATTCAAACTTACTAATGGCGCACCTGCCCACGGTGCGCCATTAGTATCTTCCCGCCTTCAAAATTCAAAATAAATCAAAAAAAAGTTACTAATGGCGCACCTGCCCATGGTGCGAGTACATGCAAGGGACTTCAGAGCAGCTGCATGCCATGTCTTCCACCATGTCTCGGACCCGGAGGTGGCGGAGATATTGGCATGCAAGAGGGCAGTCCAACTAGCTGCTGAGATCAATGTACAGAGGCTTCATTTGGAGACTGGTAGCAAGGTTGTGGCGACTATGCTTCAAGGGCAAGAGAAGAGTCTGGCTTCTATATATGGGGCCAACGGTGGAGGAAATCAAGGCCATGTTTCCTTTCTTCCAGGAAGTAAAGGTATCTTGGGTTCGTCGATCCGCGAATGGTGCCGCTCATAAACTTGCTAGAGTAGGTGTGGGGGAGGATCTTTGTAAGGTGTGTCTTATGGAACCCCGTTAAACATTTTCAAAATCCAAAAAAACCTAACAGAAAAAAAGATATGGGGCTTTTAAGATCTGGAGAGGCAAAAAATTCAAAAAAAAATCTAACCTACTAATGGCGCACCTGCCCACGGTGCGCCATTAGTATCTTCCCGCCTTCAAAATTCGAAATAAATCAAAAAAATAAAAAAAGTTACTAATGGCGCACCTGCCCATGGTGCGAGGACATGTAGGGGACTTCAGAGCGGCTGCATGCCATGTCTTCCATCATGTCTCGGACCCGGAGGTGGCGGAGATATTGGCATGCAAGAGGGCAGTCCAACTAGCTGATGAGATCAATGTACAGAGGCTTGATTTGGAGACTGGTAGCAAGGTTGTGGCGACTATGCTTCAAGGGCAAGAGAAGAGTCTGGCTGCTATATATGGGGCCAACAGTGGAGGAAATCAAGGCCATGTTTCCTTTCTTCCAGGAAGTAAAGGTCTCTTGGGTTCATCGATCCGCGAATGGTGTCGCTCATAAACTTGCTAGACTAGGTGTGGGGGAGGATCTTTGTAAGGTGTGGCTTATGGAACCCCGTTAAACATTTTCAAAATCCTCAAAAACCTAACAGAAAAAAAGATATGGGGCTTTTAATATCTCGAGAGGCAAAAAAAATAAAAAAATCAAACTTACTAATGGCACACCTGCCCACGGTGCGCCATTAGTATCTTCCCGCCTTCAATTCAAAATAAATCAAAAAAAAATTTATGAATGGCGCACTGCCCATGGTGCGAGGACATGCAGGGGACTTCAGAGCGGCTGCATGCCATGTCTTCTACCATGTCTCGGACCCGGAGGTGGCGGAGATATTGGCATGCAAGAGGGCAGTCCAACTACCTGATGAGATCAATGTACAGAGGCTTCATTTGGAGACTGGTAGCAAGGCTGTGGCGACTATGCTTCAAGGGCAAGAGAAGAGTCTGGCTGCTATATATGGGGCCAACGGTGGAGGAAATCAAGGCCGTGTTTCCTTTCTTCCAGGAAGTAAAGGTCTCTTGGGTTCGTCGATCCGCGAATGGTGCCGCTCATAAACTTGCTAGGTAGGTGTGGGGGAGGATCTTTGTAAGGTGTGGCTTATGGAACCCCGTTAAACATTTTCAAAATCCACAAAAACCTAACAGAAAAAAAGATATGGGGCTTTTAAGATCTGGAGAGCCAAAAAAATTCAAAAAAATTCTAACTTACTAATGGCGCACCTGCCCACGGTGCGCCATTAGTATCTTCCCGCCTTCAAAATTCAAAATAAATAAAAAAATAAAAAAAGTTACTAATGGCGCACCTGCCCATGGTGCGAGGACATGCAGGGGACTTCAGAGCGGCTGCATGCCATGTCTTCCATCATGTCTCGGACCCGGAGGTGGCGGAGATATTGGCATGCAAGAGGGCAGTCCAACTAGCTGCTGAGATCAATGTAAAGAGGCTTCATTTGGAGACTGGTAGCAAGGCTGTGGCAACTATGCTTCAAGGGCAAGAGAAGAGTCTGGCTGCTATATATGGGGCCAACGGTGGAGGAAATCATGGCCATGTTTCCTTTCTTCCAGGAAGTAAAGGTCTCTTGGGTTCGTTGATCCGCGAATGGTGCCGCTCATAAACTTGCTAGAGTAGGTGTGGGGGAGGATCTTTGTAAGTTGTGGCTTATGGAACCCCGTTAAACATTTTCAAAATCCTCAAAAACCTAACAGAAAAAAAGATATGGGGCTTTTAATATCTGGAGAGGCAAAAAAATTCAAAAAAAATCAAACTTACTAATGGCGCACCTGCCCACGGTGCGCCATTAGTATCTTCCCGCCTTCAAAATTCAAAATAAATCCAAAAGAAAGTTACTAATGGCGCACCTGCCCATGGTGCGAGGACATGCAGGGGACTTCAGAGCAGCTGCATGCCATGTCTTCCACCATGTCTCGGACCCGGAGGTGGCGGAGATATTGGCATGCAAGAGGGCAGTCCAACTAGTTGCTGAGATCAATGTACAGAGGCTTCATTTGGAGACTGGTAGCAAGGTTGTGGCGACTATGCTTCAAGGGCAAGAGAAGAGCCTGGCTGCTATATATGGGGCCAACGGTGGAGGAAATCAAGGCCATGTTTCCTTTCTTCCAGGAAGTAAAGGTCTCTTGGGTTCGTCGATCCGCGAATGGTGCCGCTCATAAACTTGCTAGAGTAGGTGTGGGGGAGGATCTTTGTAAGGTGTGGCTTATGGAACCCCGTTAAACATTTTCAAAATCCTCAAAAACCTAACAGAAAAGAAGATTTGGGGCTTTTAAGATCTGGAGAGGAAAAAAAATTCAAAAAAATTCAAACTTACTAATGGCGCACCTGCCCACGGTGCGCCATTAGTATCTTCCCGCCTTCAAAATTCAAAATAAATCAAAAAAAGTTACTAATGGCGCACCTGCCCATGGTGCGAGGACATGCAAGGGACTTCAGAGCAGCTGCATGCAAATGTCTTCCACCATGTCTCGGACCCGGAGGTGGCGGAGATATTGGCATGCAAGAGGGCAGTCCAACTAGCTGCTGA
Source organism: Aegilops sharonensis (assembly GCA_904067115.1). NCBI lineage: Eukaryota > Viridiplantae > Streptophyta > Magnoliopsida > Poales > Poaceae > Aegilops > Aegilops sharonensis. The sequence continues at coordinate 58,663,196 of LR880968.1, read as the reverse complement.
GATCAATGTACAGAGGCTTCATTTGGAGACTGGTAGCAAGGCTGTGGCGACTATGCTTCAAGGGCAAGAGAAGAGTCTGGCTGCTATATATGGGGCAAACGGTGGAGGAAATCAAGGCCATGTTTCCTTTCTTCCAGGAAGTAAAGGTCTCTTGGGTTCGTCGATCCGCGAATGGTGCCGCTCATAAACTTGCTAGAGTAGGTGTGGGGGAGGATCTTTGTAAGGTGTGTCTTATGGAACCCCGTTAAACATTTTCAAAATCCTCAAAAACCTAACAGAAAAAAAGATATGGGGCTTTTAAGATCTGGAGATCCAAAAAAATTCAAACTTACTAATGGTGCACCTGCCCACGGTGCGCCATTAGTATCTTCCCGCCTTCAAAATTCAAAATAAATCAAAAAAAGTTACTAATGGCGCACCTACCTATGGTGCGAGGACATGCAGGGGACTTTAGAGCGGCTGCATGCCATGTCTACCACCATGTCTCGGACCCGAAGGTGGCGGAGATATTGGCATGCAAGAGGGCAGTGCAACTAGCTGTTGAGATCAGTGTACAGAGGTTTCATTTGGAGACTGGTAGCAAGGTTGTGGCGACTATGCTTCAAGGGCAAGAGAAGAGTCGTGCTGCTATATATGGGTCAACGGTGGAGGAAATCAAGGCCATGTTTCCTTTCTTCCAGGAAGTAAAGGTCTCTTGGGTTCGTCGATCCGCGAATGGTGCCGCTCATAAACTTGCTAGAGTAGGTGTGGGGGAGGATCTTTGTAAGGTGTGGCTTATGGAACCCCGTTAAACATTTTCAAAATCCTCAAAAACCTAACAGAAAAAAAGATATGGGGCTTTTAAGATCTGGAGAGGCAAAAAAATTCAAACTTACTAATGGCGCACCTGCCCACGGTGCGCCATTAGTATCTTCCCGCCTTCAAAATTCAAAATAAATCAAAAAAATAAAAAAAGTTACTAATGGCGCACCTGCCCATGGTGCGAGGACATGCAGGGGACTTCAGAGTGGCTGCATGCCATGTCTTCCACCATGTCTCGGACCCGGAGGTGGCAGAGATATTTGCCTGCAAGAGGGCAGTCCAACTAGCTGCTGAGATCTATGTACAGAGGCTTCATTTGGAGACTGGTAGCAAGGATGTGGCGACTATGCTTCAAGGGCAAGAGAAGAGTTTGGCTGCTATATATGGGGCCAACGGTGGAGGAAATCAAGGCCATGTTTCCTTTCTTCCAGGAAGTAAAGCTCTCTTGGGTTCGTCGATCCGCGAATGGTGCCGCTCATAAACTTGCTAGAGTAGGTGTGGGGGAGGATCTTTGTAAGGTGTGGCTTATGGAACCCCGTTAAACATTTTCAAAATCCTCAAAAACCTAACAGAAAAAAGATATGGGGCTTTTAAGATCTGGAGAGGCAAAAAAATTCAAACTTACTAATGGCGCACCTGCCCACGGTGCGCCATTAGTATCTTCCCGCCTTCAAAATTCAAAATAAATCAAAAAAATAAAAAAAAGTTACTAATGGCGCACCTGCCCATGGTGCGAGGACATGCAGGGGACTTCAGAGCGGCTGCATGCCATGTCTTCCAGCATGTCTTGGACCCGGAGGTGGCGAAGATATTGGCATGCAAGAGGGCAGTCCAACTAGCTACTGAGATCAATGTACAGAGGCTTCATTTGGAGACTGGTAGCAAGGCTGTGGCGACTATGCTTCAAGGGCAAGAGAAGAGTCAGGCTGCTATATATGGGGCCAACGGTGGAGGAAATCAAGGCCATGTTTCCTTTCTTCCAGGAAGTAAAGGTTTCTTGGGTTCACCGATCCGCGAATGGTGCCGCTCATAAACTTGCTAGAGTAGGTGTGGGGGACGATCTTTGTAAGGTGTGGCTTATGGAACCCCGTTAAACATTTTCAAAATCCTCAAAAACCTAACAGAAAAAAAGATATGGGGCTTTTAAGATCTGGAGAGGCAAAAAAATTCAAACTTACTAATGGCGCACCTGCCCACGGTGCGCCATTAGTATATTCCCGCCTTCAAAATTCAAAATAAATCAAAAAAATAAAAAGAAGTTACTAATGGCGCACCTGCCCATGGTGCGAGGACATGCAGGGGACTTCAGAGCGGTTGCATGCCATGTCTTCCATCATGTCTCGGACCCGGAGGTGGCGGAGATATTGGCATGCAAGAGGGCAGTCCAACTAGCTGCTGAGATCAATGTACAGAGGCTTCATTTGGAGACTGGTAGCAAGGCTGTGGCGACTATGCTTGGGTAAGAGAAGAGTCTGGCTGCTATATATGGGGCCAACGGTGGAGGAAATCAAGGCCATGTTTCCTTTCTTCTAGGAAGTAAAGATCGCTTGGGTTCGTCGATCCGCGAATGGTGCCACTCATAAACTTGCTAGAGTAGGTGTGGGGGAGGATCTTTGTACAGTTTGGCTTATGGAACCCCGTTAAACATTTTCAAAATCCTCAAAAACCTAACAGAAAAAAAGATATGGGGGTGTTAAGATCTGGAGAGGCAAAGAAATTCAATCTTACTAATGGCGCACCTGCCCACGGTGCGCCATTAGTATCTTCCCGCGTTAAAAATTCAGAATAAATCAAAAAAATAAAAAAAGTTACTAATGGCGCACCTGCCCATGGTGCGAGGACATGCAGGGGACTTCAGAGCGGCTACATGCCATGTCTTCCACCATGTCTCGGACCCGGAGTTGGCTGAGATATTGGCATGCAAGAGGGCAGTCCAACTAGCTGCTGAGATCAATGTACAGAGGCTTCATTTGGAGAGTGGTAGCAAGGCTGTGGCGACTATGCTTCAAGGGCAAGAGAAGAGTCTGGCTGCTATATATGGGGCCAACGGTGGAGGAAATCAAGGCCATGTTTCCTTTCTTCCAGGAAGTAAAGGTCTCTTGGGTTCGTCGATCCGCGAATGGTGCCGCTCATAAACTTGCTAGAGTAGGTGTGGGGGAGGATCTTTGTAAGGTGTGGCTTATGGAACCCCGTTAAACATTTTCAAAATCCTCAAAAACCTAACAGAAAAATAAGATATGGGGCTTTTAAGATCTGGAGAGGCAAAAAGATTCAAAAAAATTCAAACTTACTAATGGCGCACCTGCTCACGGTGCGCCATTAGTATATTCCCGCCTACAAAATTCAAAATAAATCAAAAAAATAAAAAAGAAGTTACTAATGACGCACCTGCCCATGGTGCGAGGACATGCAGGGGACTTCAGAGCGGCTGCATGCCATGTCTTCCACCATGTCTCGGACCGGGAGGAGGCGGAGATATTGGCATGCAAGAGGGCTGTCCAACTAGCTGCTGAGATCAATGTACAGAGGCTTCATTTGGAGACTGGTAGCAAGGCTGTGGCGACTATGCTTCAAGGGCAAGAAAAGAGTCTGGCTTCTATATATGGGGCCAACGGTGGAGGAAATCAAGGCCATGTTTCCTTTCTTCCAGGAAGTAAAGGTCTCTTGGGTTCGTCGATCCGCGAATGGTGCCGCTCATAAACTTGCTAGAGTAGGTGTGGGGGAGGATCTTTGTAAGGTGTGGCTTATGGAACCCCGTTAAACATTTTCAAAATCCTCAAAAACCTAACAGAAAAAAAGATATGGGGCTTTTAAGATCTGGAGAGGCAAAGAAATTCAATCTTACTAATGGCGCACCTGCCCACGGTGCGCCATTAGTATCTTCCCGCCTTCAAAATTCAAAATAAATCAAAAAAATAAAAAGAAGTTACTAATGGCGCACCTCCCCATGGTGCGAGGACATGCAGGGGACTTCAGAGCGGCTGCATGCCATGTCTTCCACCATGTCTCGGACCGGGAGGAGGCGGAGATATTGGCATGCAAGAGGGCTGTCCAACTAGCTGCTGAGATCAATGTACAGAGGCTTCATTTGGAGACTGGTAGCAAGGCTGTGGCGACTATGCTTCAAGGGCAAGAAAAGAGTCTGGCTTCTATATATGGGGCCAACGGTGGAGGAAATCAAGGCCATGTTTCCTTTCTTCCAGGAAGTAAAGGTCTCTTGGGTTCGTCGATCCGCGAATGGTGCCGCTCATAAACTTGCTAGAGTAGGTGTGGGGGAGGATCTTTGTAAGGTGTGGCTTATGGAACCCCGTTAAACATTTTCAAAATCCTCAAAAACCTAACAGAAAAAAAGATATGGGGCTTTTAAGATCTGGAGAGGCAAAAAAATTCAAAAAATATTCAAACTTACTAATGGCACACCTGCCCACGGTGCGCCATTAGTATCTTCCCGCCTTCAAAATTCAAAATAAATCAAAAAAAACTAAAAAAAAGTTACTAATGGCGCACCTGCCCATGGTGCGAGGACATGCAGGGGACTTCAGAGCGGCTGCATGCCATGTCTTCCACCATGTCTCAGACCCGGAGGTGGCGGAGATATTGGCATGCAAGAGGGCAGTCCAACTAGCTGCTGAGATCAATGTACAGAGGCTTCATTTGGAGACTGGTAGCAAGGCTGTGGCGACTATGCCTCAAGGGCAAGAGAAGAGTCTGGCTGCTATATATGGGGCCAACGGTGGAGGAAATCAAGGCCATGTTTCCTTTCTTCCAGGAAGTAAAGGTCTCTTGGGTTCGTCGATCCGCGAATGGTGCCGCTCATAAACTTGCTAGAGTAGGTGTGGGGGAGGATCTTTGTAAGGTGTGGCTTATGGAACCCCGTTAAACATTTTCAAAATCCTCAAAAACCTAACAGAAAAAAAAGATATGGGGCTTTTAAGATCTGGAGAGGCAAAAAAATTCAAAAAAATTCAAACTTACTAATGGCACACCTGCCCACGGTGCGCCATTAGTATCTTCCCGCCTTCAAAATTCAAAATAAATCAAAAAAAATAAAAAAAAAGTTAATAATGGCGCACCTGCCCATGATGCGAGGACATGCAGGGGACTTCAGAGCGGCTGCATGCCATGTCTTCCACCATGTCTCGGACCCGGAGGTGGCCGAGATATTGGCATGCAAGAGGGCAGTCCAACTAGCTGCTGAGATCAATGTACAGAGGCTTCATTTGGAGACTGGTAGCAAGGCTGTGGCGACTATGCTTCAAGGGCAAGAGAAGAGTCTGGCTGCTATATATGGGGCCAACGGTGGAGGAAATCAAGGCCATGTTTCCTTTCTTCCAGGAAGTAAAGGTCTCTTGGGTTCGTCGATCCGCGAATGGTGCCGCTCATAAACTTGCTAGAGTAGGTGTGGGGGAGGATCTTTGTAAGGTGTGGATTATGGAACCCCGTTAAACATTTTCAAAATCCTGAAAAACCTAACAGAAAAAAAGAAGTTACTAATGACGCACCTGCCCATGGTGCGAGGACATGCAGGGGACTTCAGAGCGGCTGCATGCCATGTCTTCCACCATGTCTCGGACCGGGAGGAGGCGGAGATATTGGCATGCAAGAGGGCAGTCCAACTAGCTGCTGAGATCAATGTACAGAGGCTTCATTTGGAGACTGGTAGCAAGGCTGTGGCGACTATGCTTCAAGGGCAAGAGAAGAGTCTGGCTGCTATATATGGGGCCAACGGTGGAGGAAATCAAGGCCATGTTTCCTTTCTTCCAGGAAGTAAAGGTCTCTTGGGTTCGTCGATCCGCGAATGGTGCCGCTCATAAACTTGCTAGAGTAGGTGTGGGGCAGGATCTTTGTAAGGTGTGGCTTATGGAACCCCGTTAAACATTTTCAAAATCCTCAAAAACCTAACAGAAAAAACGATATGGGGCTTTTAAGATATGGAGAGGCAAAAAAATTCAAAAAAAATCAAGCTTACTAATGGCGCACCTGCCCACGGTGCGCCATTAGTATCTTCCCGCCTTAAAAATTCAAAATAAATCAAAAAAATAAAAAAAGTTACTAATGGCGCACCTGTCCATGGTGCGAGGACATGCAGGGGACTTCAGAGCGGCTGCATGCCATGTCTTCCACCATGTCTCGGACCCGGAGGTGCCGGAGATATTGGCATGTAAGAGAGCAGTCCAATTAGCTGCTGAGATCAATGTACAGAGGCTTCATTTGGACACTGGTAGCAAGACTGTGGCGACTATGCTTCAAGGGCAAGAGAAGAGTCTGGCTGCTATATATGGGGACAACGGTGGAGAAAATCATGCCATGTTTCCTTTCTTCCAGGAAGTAAAGGTCTCTTGGGTTCGTCGATCCGCGAATGGTGTCGCTCATAAACTTGCTAGAGTAGGTGTGGGGGAGGATCTTTGTAAGGTGTGGCTTATGGAACCCCGTTAAACATTTTCAAAATCCTCAAAAACCTAACAGAAAAAAAGATATGGGGCTTTTAAGATCTGGAGAGGCAAAAAGATTCAAAAAAAATCAAATTTACTAATGGCGGACCTGCCCACGGTGCGCCATTAGTATCTTCCCGCCTTCAAAATTCAAAATAAATCAAAAAAATAAAAAAAAGTTACTAATGGCGCACCTGCCCATGGTGCGAGGACATGCAAGGGACTTCAGAGCGGCTGCATGCCATGTCTTCCACCATGTCTCGGACCCGGAGGTGGCGGAGATATTGGCATGCAAGAGGGCAGTCCAACTAGCTGTTGAGATCAATGTACAAAGGCTTCTTTGGAGACTGGTAGCAAGGCTGTGGCGACTATGTTTCAAGGGCAAGAGAAGAGTCTGGCTGCTATATATGGGGCCAACGGTGGAGGAAATCAAGGCCATGTTTCCTTTCTTCCAGGAAGTAAAGGTCTCTTGGGTTCGTCGATCCGCGAATGGTGCCGCTCATAAAATTGCTAGAGTAGGTGTGGGGGAGGATCTTTGTAAGGTGTGGCTTATGGAACCCCGTTAAAAAATTTCAAAATCCTCAAAAACCTAACAGAAAAAAAGATATGTGGCTTTTAAGATCTGGAAAGGCAAAAAAATTCAAACTTACTAATGGCGCACCTGCCCACGGTGCGCCATTAGTATCTTCCCGCCTTCAAAATTCAAAATAAATGAAAAAAAAAGTTACTAATGGCGCACCTGCCCATGGTGCGAGGACATGCAGGGGACTTCAGAGCGGCTGCATGCCATGTCTTCCACCATGTCTTGGACCCGGAGGTGGCGGAGATATTGGCATGCAAAAGGGCAGTCCAACTAGCTGCTGAGATCAATGTACAGAGGCTTCATTTGGACACTGGTAGCAAGGCTGTGGCGACTATGCTACAAGGGCAAGAGAAGAGTCTGGCTGCTATATATGGGGCCCACAGTGGAGGAAATCAAGGCCTTGTTTCCTTTCTTCCAGGAAGTAAAGGTCTCTTGGGTTCGTCGATCCGCGAATGGTACCGCTCATAAACTTGCTAGAGTAGGTGTGGGGGAGGATCTTTGTAAGGTGTGGCTTATGGAACCCCGTTAAACATTTTAAAAATCCTCAAAAACCTAACAGAAAAAGAGATATGGGGCTTTTAAGATCTGGAGAGGCAAAAAGATTCAAAAAAAATCAAACTTACTAATGGCGCACCTGCCCACGGTGCGCCATTAGTATCTTCCCGCCTTCAAACTTCAAAATAAATCGAAAAAATAAAAAAAAAGTTACTAATGGCGCACCTGCCCATGGTGCGAGGACATGTAGGGGACTTCAGAGCGGCTGCATGCCATGTCTTCCACCATGTCTCGGACCCGGAGGTGGCGGAGATATTGGCATGCAAGAGGGCAGTCCAACTAGCTGCTGAGATCAATGTACAGAGGCTTCATTTGGACACTGGTAGCAAGGTTGTGGCGACTATGCTTCAAGGGCAAGAGAAGAGTCTGGCTGCTATATATGGGGCCAACGGTGGAGGAAATCAAGGCCATGTTTCCTTTCTTCCAGGAATTAAAGGTCTCTTGGGTTCGTCGATCTGCGAATGGTGTCGCTCATAAACTTGCTAGAGTAGGTGTGGGGGAGGATCTTTGTAAGGTGTGGCTTATGGAACCCCGTTAAACATTTTCAAAATCCTCAAAAACGTAACAGAAAAAAAGATATGGGGCTTTTAATATCTGGAGAGGCAAAAAGATTCAAAAAAAATTCAAACTTACTAATGGCACACCTGCCCACGGTGCGCCATTAGTATCTTCCCGCCTTCAAAATTCAAAATAAATCAAAAAAAAATAAAAAAAAAGTTACTAATGGCGCACCTGCCCATGGTGCGAGGACATGCAGGGGACTTCAGAGCGGCTGCATGCCATGTCTACCACCATGTCTCGGACCGGGAGGAGGCGGAGATATTGGCATGCAAGAGGGCTGTCCAACTAGCTGCTGAGATCAATGTACAGAGGCTTCATTTGGAGACTGGTAGCAAGGCTGTGGCGACTATGCTTCAAGGGCAAGAAAAGAGTCTGGCTTCTATATATGGGGCCAACGGTGGAGGAAATCAAGGCCATGTTTCCTTTCTTCCAGGAAGTAAAGGTCTCTTGGGTTCGTCGATCCGCGAATGGTGCCGCTCATAAACTTGCTAGAGTAGGTGTGGGGGAGGATCTTTGTAAGGTGTGGCTTATGGAACCCCGTTAAACATTTTCAAAATCCTCAAAAACCTAACAGAAAAAAAAGATATGGGGCTTTTAAGATCTGGAGAGGCAAAAAAATTCAAAAAAAATCAAACTTACTAATGGCACACCTGCCCACGGTGCGCCATTAGTGTCTTCCCGCCTTCAAAATTCAAAATAAATGAAAAAAAAAGTTACTAATGGCGCACCTGCCCATGGTGCGAGGACATGCAGGGGACTTCAGAGCGGCTGCATGCCATGTCTACCACCATGTCTCGGACCGGGAGGAGGCGGAGATATTGGCATGCAAGAGGGCTGTCCAACTAGCTGCTGAGATCAATGTACAGAGGCTTCATTTGGAGACTGGTAGCAAGGCTGTGGCGACTATGCTTCAAGGGCAAGAAAAGAGTCTGGCTTCTATATATGGGGCCAACGGTGGAGGAAATCAAGGCCATGTTTCCTTTCTTCCAGGAAGTAAAGGTCTCTTGGGTTCGTCGATCCGCGAATGGTGCCGCTCATAAACTTGCTAGAGTAGGTGTGGGGGAGGATCTTTGTAAGGTGTGGCTTATGGAACCCCGTTAAACATTTTCAAAATCCTCAAAAACCTAACAGAAAAAAAAGATATGGGGCTTTTAAGATCTGGAGAGGCAAAAAAATTCAAAAAAAATCAAACTTACTAATGGCACACCTGCCCACGGTGCGCCATTAGTGTCTTCCCGCCTTCAAAATTCAAAATAAATCAAAAAAAATAAAAAAAAAGTTACTAATGGCGCACCTGCCCATGGTGCGAGGACATGCAGGGGACTTCAGAGCGGCTGCATGCCATGTCTTCCACCATGTCTCAGACCCGGAGGTGGCGGAGATATTGGCATGCAAGAGGGCAGTCCAACTAGCTGCTGAGATCAATGTACAGAGGCTTCATTTGGAGACTCGTAGCAAGGCTGTGGCGACTATGCTTCAAGGGCAAGAGAAGAGTCTGGCTGCTATATATGGGGCCAACGGTGGAGGAAATCAAGGCCATGTTTCCTTTCTTCCAGGAAGTAAAGGTCTCTTGGGTTCGTCGATCCGCGAATGGTGCCGCTCATAAACTTGCTAGAGTAGGTGTGGGGCAGGATCTTTGTAAGGTGTGGCTTATGGAACCCCGTTAAACATTTTCAAAATCCTCAAAACCTAACAGAAAAACGATATGGGGCTTTTAAGATATGGAGAGGCAAAAAAATTCAAAAAAAATCAAACTTACTAATGGCGCACCTGCCCACAGTGCGCCATTAGTATCTTCCCGCCTTCAAAATTCAAAATAAATCAAAAAAATAAAAAAAGTTACTAATGGCGCACCTGCCCATGGTGCGAGGACATGCAGGGGACTTCAGAGCGGCTGCATGCCATGTCTTCCACCATGTCTCGGACCCGGAGGTGGCGGAGATATTGGTATGCAAGAGGGCAGTCCAACTAGCTGCTGAGATCAATGTACAAAGGCTTCCTTTGGAGACTGGTAGCAAGGCTGTGGCGACTATGCTTCAAGGGCAAGAGAAGAGTCTGGCTGCTATATATGGGGCCAACGGTGGAGGAAATCAAGGCCATGTTTCCTTTCTTCCAGGAAGTAAAGGTCTCTTGGGTTCGTCGATCCGCGAATGGTGCCGCTCATAAACTTGCTAGAGTAGGTGTGGGGGAGGATCTTTGTAAGGTGTGGCTTATGGAACCCCGTTAAACATTATCAAAATCCTCAAAAACCTAACAGAAAAAAAGATATGGGGCTTTTAAGATCTGGAGACGCAAAAAGATTCAAAAAAAAATCAAACTTACTAATGGCGCACCTGCCCACGGTGCGCCATTAGTATCTTCCCGCCTTCAAAATCCAAAATAAAAAAAATAAAAAAAAAGTTACTAATGGCGCACCTGCCCATGGTGCGAGGACATGCAGGGGACTTCAGAGCGGCTGCATGCCATGTCTTCCACCATGTCTCGGACCCGGAGGTGGCGGAGATATTGGCATGCAAGAGGGAAGTCCAACTAGCTGCTGAGATCAATGTACAGAGGCTTCATTTGGACACTGGTAGCAAGGCTGTGGCGACTATGCTTCAAGGGCAAGAGAAGAGTCTGGCTGCTATATTTGGGGCCAACGGTGGAGGAAATCAAGGCCATGTTTCCTTTCTTCCAGGAAGTAAAGGTCTCTTGGGTTCGTCGATCCGCGAATGGTGCCGCTCATAAACTTGCTAGAGTAGGTGTGGGGCAGGATCTTTGTAAGGTGTGGCTTATGGAACCCCGTTAAACATTTTAAAAATCCTCAAAAACCTAACAGAAAAACCGATATGGGGCTTTTAAGATATGGAGAGGCAAAAAAATTCAAAAAAAATCAAACTTACTAATGGCGCACCTGCCCATGGTGCGCCATTAGTATCTTCCCGCCTTCAAAATTCAAAATAAATCAGAAAAAATAAAAAAAAGTTACTAATGGCGCACCTGCCCATGGTGCGAGGACATGCAGGGGACTTCAGAGCGGCTGCATGCCATGTCTTCCACCATGTCTCGGACCCGGAGGTGCCGGAGATATTGGCATGCAAGAGAGCAGTCCAATTAGCTGCTGAGATCAATGTACAGAGGCTTCATTTGGACACTGGTAGCAAGGCTGTGGCGACTATGCTTCAAGGGCAAGAGAAGAGTCTGGCTGCTATATATGGGGCAAAAGGTGGAGGAAATCAAGGCCATGTTTCCTTTCTTCCAAGAAGTAAAGGTCTCTTGGGTTCGTCGATCCGCGAATTGTGCCGCTCATAAACTTGCTAGAGTAGGTGTGGGGGAGGATCTTTGTAAGGTGTGGCTTATGAAACCCCGTTAAAAAATTTCAAAATCCTCAAAAACCTAACAGAAAAAAAAAGATATGTGGCTTTTAAGATCTGGAGAGGCAAAAAAAATTCAAACTTACTAATGGCGCACCTGCCCACGGTGCGCCATTAGTATCTTCCCGCCTTCAAAATTCAAAATAAATGAAAAAAATAAAAAAAAAGTTACTAATGGCGCACCTGCCCATGGTGCGAGGACATGCAGGGGACTTCAGAGCGGCTGCATGCCATGTCTTCCACCATGTCTTGGACCCGGAGGTGGCGGAGATATTGGCATGCAAAAGGGCAGTCCAACTAGCTGCTGGGATCAATGTACAGAGGCTTCATTTGGAGACTGGTAGCAAGGCTGTGGCGACTATGCTTCAAGGGCAAGAGAAGAGTCTGGCTGCTATATATGGGGCCAACGGTGGAGGAAATCAAGGCCATGTTTCCTTTCTTCCAGGAAGTAAAGGACTCTTGGGTTCGTCGATCCGCGAATGGTGCCGCTCATAAACTTGCTAGAGTAGGTGTGGGGGAGGATCTTTGTAAGGTGTGGCTTATGGAACCCCGTTAAATATTTTCAAAATCCTCAAAAACCTAACAGAAAAAAAGATATGGGGCTTTTAAGATCTGGAGAGGCAAAAAGATTAAAAAAAATCAAACTTACTAATGGCGCACCTGCCCACGGTGCGCCATTAGTATCTTCCCGCCTTCAAAATTCAAAATAAATAAAAAAATAAAAAAAAAGTTACTAATGGCGCACCTGCCCATGGTGCGAGGACATGTAGGGGACTTCAGAGCGGCTGCATGCCATGTCTTCCACCATGTCTCGGACCCGGAGGTGGCGGAGATATTGGCATGCAAGAGGACAGTCCAACTAGCTGCTGAGATCAATGTACAGAGGCTTCATTTGGACACTGGTAGCAAGGCTGTGGCGACTATGCTTCAAGGGCAAGAGAAGAGTCTGGCTGCTATATATGGGGCCAACGGTGGAGGAAATCAAGGCCATGTTTCCTTTCTTCCAGGAATTAAAGGTCTCTTGGGTTCGTCGATCCGCGAATGGTGTCGCTCATAAACTTGCTAGAGTAGGTGTGGGGGAGGATCTTTGTAAGGTGTGGCTTATGGAACCCCGTTAAACATTTTCAAAATCCTCAAAAACGTAACAGAAAAAAAGATATGGGGCTTTTAAGATCTGGAGAGGCAAAAAGATTCAAAAAAATTCAAATTTACTAATGGCGCACCTGCCCACGGTGCGCCATTAGTATCTTCCCGCCTTTAAAATTCAAAATAAATCAAAAAAAATAAAAAAAAGTTACTAATGGCGCACCTGCCCATGGTGCGAGGACATGCAGGGGACTTCAGAGCGGCTGCATGCCATGTCTTCCACCATGTCTCGGACCCGGAGGTGGCGGAGATATTGGCATGCAAGAGGGCAGTCCAACTAGCTGCTGAGATCAATGTACAGAGGCTTCATTTGGAGACTGGTAGCAAGGCTGTGGCGACTATGCTACAAGGGCAAGAGAAGAGTCTGGCTGCTATATATGGGGCCAACGGGGGAGGAAATCAAGGCCATGTTTCCTTTCTTCAAGGAAGTAAAGGTCTCTTGGGTTCGTCGATCCGCGAATGGTGCCGCTCATAAACTTGCTAGAGTAGGTGTGGGGGAGGATCTTTGTAAGGTGTGGCTTATGGAACCCCGTTAAACATTTTCGAAATCCTCAAAAACCTAACAGAAAAAAGATATGGGGCTTTTAAGATCTGGAGAGGCAAAAAAAATTCAAACTTACTAATGGTGCACCTGCCCACGGTGCGCCATTAGTATCTTCCCACCTTCAAACTTCAAAATAAATCAAAAAAATAAAAAAAAAGTTACTAATGGCGCACCTGCCCATGGTGCGAGGACATGCAAGGGACTTCAGAGCGGCTACATGCCATGTCTTCCACCATGTCTCGGACCCGGAGGTGGCGGAGTTATTGGCATGCAAGAGGGCAGTCCAACTAGCTGCTGAGATCAATGTACAGAGGCTTCATTTTGAGACTGGTAGCAAGGCTGTGGCTACTATGCTTCAAGGGCAAGAGAAGAGTCTGGCTTCTATATATGGGGCCAACGGTGGAGGAAATCAAGGCCATGTTTCCTTTCTTCCAGGAAGTAAAGGTCTCTTGGGTTTGTCGATCCGCGAATGGTGCCCCTCATAAACTTGCTAGAGTAGGTGTGGGGGTGGATCTTTGTAAGGTTTGGCTTATGGAACCCCGTTAAACATTTTCAAAATCCTCAAAAACCTAACAGAAAAAAAGATATGGGGCTTATAAGATCTGGAGAGGCAAACAAATTCAAAAAATTTCAAACTTACTAATGGCGCACCTGCCCACGGTGCGCCATTAGTATCTTCCCGCCTTCAAAATTCAAAATAAATCAAAAAATAAATAAAAAAAAAGTTACTAATGGCGCACCTGCCCATGGAGCGAGGACATGCAGGGGACTTGAGAGCGGCTGCATGCCATGTCTTCCACCATGTCTCGGACCCGGAGGTGGCGGAGATATTGGCATGCAAGAGGGCAGTCCAACTAGCTGCTGAGATCAATGTACAGAGGCTTCATTTGGAGACTGGTAGCAAGGTTGTGGCGACTATGCTTCAAGGGCAAGAGAAGAGTCTGGTTGCTATATATGGGGCCAACGGTGGTGGAAATCAAGGCCATGTTTCCTTTCTTCTAGGAAGTAAAGGTCTCTTGGGTTCGTCGATCCGCGAATGGTGCCGCTCATAAACTTGCTAGAGTAGGTGTGGGGGAGGATCTTTGTAAGGTGTGGCTTATGGAACCCCGATAAACATTTTCAAAATCCTCAAAAACCTAACAGAAAAACAGATATGGGGCTTTTAAGATCTGGAGAGGCAAAAAAATTCAAACTTACTAATGGTGCACCTGGCCACTGTGCGCCATTAGTATCTTCCCGACTTCAAAATTCAAAATAAATCTAAAAAATAAAAAAAGTTACTAATGGCGCACCTGCCCATGGTGCGAGGACATGCAGGGGACTTCAGAGCACCTGCATGCCATGTCTTCCACCATGTGTCGGACACGGAGGTGGCGGAGATATTGGCATGCAAGAGGGCAGTACAACTAGCTGCTGAGATCAACGTACAGAGGCTTCATTTGGAGACTGGTAGCAAGGCTGTGGCGACTATGCTTCAAGGGCAAGAGAAGAGTCTGGCTGCTATATATGGGGCCAACGGTGGAGGAAATCAAGGCCATGTTTCCTTTCTACCAGGAAGTAAAGGTCTCTTGGGTTCGTCGATCCGCGAATGGTGCCGCTCATAAACTTGCTCGAGTAGGTGTGGGGGAGGATCTTTGTAAGGTGTGGCTTATGGAACCCCGTTAAACATTTTCAAAATCCTCAAAAATCTAACAGAAAAAAAGATATGGGGTTTTAAGATCTGGAGAGGCAAAAAGATTAAAAAAAATCAAACTTACTAATGGCGCACCTGCCCACGGTGCGCCATTAGTATCTTCCCGCCTTCAAAATTCAAAATAAATCAAAAAAATATAAAAAAAAGTTACTAATAGCGCACCTACCCATGGTGCGAGGACATGCAGGGGACTTCAGAGCGGTTGCATGCCATGTCTTCCACCATGTCTCGGACCCGGAGGTGGCGGAGATATTGGCATGCAAGAGGGCAGTCCAACTAGCTGCTGAGATCAATGTACAGAAGCTTCATTTGGAGACTGGTAGCAAGGCTGTGGCGACTATGCTTCAAGGGCAAGAGAAGAGTCTGGCGTCTATATATGGGGCCAACGGTGGAGGACATCAAGGCCATGTTTCCTTTCTTCCAGGAAGTAAAGGTCTCTTGGGTTCATCGATCCGCGAATGGTGCCGCTCATAAACTTGCTAGAGTAGGTTTGGGGGAGGATCTTTGTAAGGTGTGGCTTATGGAACCCCGTTAAACATTTTCAAAATCCTCAAAACCCTAACAGAAAAAAAGATATGGGGCTTTTTAGATCTAGAGAGGCAAAAAAATTCAAGAAAATTCAAACTTACTAATGGCGCACCTGCCCATGGTGCGCCATTAGTATCTTCCCGCCTTCAAAATTCAAAATAAATAAATAAATAAATAAAAGTTACTAATGGCGCACCTTCCCATGGTGCGAGGACATGCAGGGGACTTCAGAGCGGTTGCATGCCATGTCTTCCACCATGTCTCGGACCCGGAGGTGGCGGAGATATTGGCATGCAAGAGGGCAGTCCAACTAGCTGTTGAGATCAATGTACAGAGGCTTCATTTGGAGACTGGTAGCAAGGCTGTGGCGACTATGCTTCAAGGGCAAGAGAAGAGTCTGGCTGCTATATATGGGGCCAACGGTGGAGGAAATCAAGGCCATGTTTCCTTTCTTCCAGGAAGTAAAGGTCTCTTGGGTTCGTTGATCCGCGAATGGTGCCGCTCATAAACTTGCTAGAGTAGGTGTGGGGGAGGATCTTTGTAAGGTGTGGCTTATGGAACCCCGTTAAAAATTTTCAAAATCCTCAAAAACCTAACAGAAAAAAAAGATATGGGGCTTTTAAGATCTGGAGAGGCAAAAAAAATTCAAACTTACTAATGGCGCACCTGCCCACGGTGCGCCATTAGTATCTTCCTGCCTTCAAAATTCAAAATAAATAAAAAAAATAAAAAAAAGTTACTAATGGCGCACCTGCCCATGGTGCGAGGACATGCAGGGGACTTCAGAGCGGCTGCATGCCATGTCTTCCACCATGTCTCGGACCCAGAGGTGGCGGAGATATTGGCATGCAAGAGGGCAGTCCAACTAGCTGCTGAGATCAATGTACTGAGGCTTCATTTGGAGACTGGTAGCAAGGCTGTGGCGACTATGCTTCAAGGGCAAGAGAAGAGTCTGGCTGCTATATAAGGGGCCAACGGTGGAGGAAATCAATGCCATGTTTCCTTTCTTCCAGGAAGTAAAGGTCTCTTGGGTTCGTCGATCCGCGAATGGTGCCGCTCATAAACTTGCTAGAGTAGGTGTGGGGGAGGATCTTTGTTAGGTGTGGCTTATGGAACCCCGTTAAACATTTTCAAAATCCTCAAAACCCTAACAGAAAAAAAGATATGAGGCTTTTTAGATCTGGAGAGGCAAAAAAATTCAAAAAATTCAAACTTACTAATGGCGCACCTGCCCATGGTGCGCCGTTAGTATCTTCCCGCCTTCAAAATTCAAAATAAATAAAAAAATAAAAAAAGTTACTAATGGCGCACCTGCCCATGGTGCGAGGACATGCAGGGGACTTCAGAGCGGCTGCATGCCATGTCTTCCACCATGTCTCGGACCCGGAAGTGGCGGAGATATTGGCATGCAAGAGGGCAGTCCAACTAGCTGTTGAGATCAACGTACAGAGGCTTCATTTGGAGACTGGTAGCAAGGCTGTGGCGACTATGCTTCAAGGGCAAGAGAAGAGTCTGGTTGCTATATATGGGGCCAACGGTGGAGGAAATCAAGGCCATGTTTCCTTTCTTCCAGGAAGTAAAGGTCTCTTGGGTTCGTCGATCCGCGAGTGGTGCCGCTCATAAACTTGCTAGAGTAGGTGTGGGGGAGGATCTTTGTAAGTTGTGGCTTATGGAACCCCGTTAAACATTTTCAAAATCCTCAAAAACCTAACAGAAAAAAAGATATGGGGCTTTTAAGATCTGGAGAGGCAAAAAAATTCAAAAAAAATTCAAACTTACTAATGGCGCACCTGCCCACGGTGCGCCATTAGTATCTTCCTGCCTTCAAAATTCAAAAAAAAAGTTACTAATGGCGCACCTGCCCATGGTGCGAGGACATGCAGGGGACTTCAGAGCGGCTGCATGCCATGTCTACCACCATGTCTCGGACCCGGAGGTGGCGAAGATATTGGCATGCAAGAGGGCAGTCCAACTAGCTGCTGAGATCAATGTACAAGGGCTTCATTTGGAGACTGGTAGCAAGGCTGTGGCGACTATGCTTCAAGGGCAAGAGAAGAGTCTGGCTGCTATATATGGGGCCAACGGTGGAGGAAATCAAGGCCATGTTTCCTTTCTTCCAGGACGTAAAGGTCTCTTGGGTTCGTCAATCCGCGAATGGTGCCGCTCATAAACTCGCTAGAGTAGGTGTGGGGGAGGATCTTGTAAGGTGTGGCTTATGGAACCCCATTAAACATTTTCAAAATCCTCAAAAACCTAACAGAAAAAAAGATATGGGGCTTTTAAGATCTGGAGAGGCAAAAAAATTCAAAAAAAAAATCAAACTTACTAATGGCGCACCTGCCCACGGTGCGCCATTAGTATCTTCCCGCCTTCAAAATTCAAAATAAATAAAAAAAAACAAAAAAAAGTTACTAATGGCGCACCTGCCCATGGTGCGAGGACATGCAGGGGACTTCAGAGTGGGTGCATGCCATGTCTTCCACCATGTCTCGGACCCGGAGGTGGCGGAGATATTGGCATGCAAGAGGGCAGTCCAACTAGCTGCTGAGATCAATGTACAGAGGCTTCATTTGGAGACTGGTAGCAAGGCTGTGGCGACTATGCTTCAAGGGCAAGAGAAGAGTCTGGCTGCTATATATGGGGCCAACGGTGGAGGAAATCAAGGCCATGGTTCCTTTCTTCCAGGAAGTAAAGGTCTCTTAGGTTCGTCGATCCGCGAATGGTGCCGCTCATAAACTTACTAGAGTAGGTGTGGGGGAGGATCTTTGTAAGGTGTGGCTTATGGAACCCCATTAAACATTTTCAAAATCCTCAAAACCCTAACAGAAAAAAAGATATGGGGCTTTTAAGATCTGGAGAGGCAAAAAAGTTCAAAAAAAATTCAAACTTACTAATGGCGCACCTGCCCACGGTGCGCCATTAGTATCTTCCCGCCTTCAAAATTCAAAATAAATCAAAAAAACAAAAAAAAAGTTACTAATGGCGCACCTGCCCATGGTGCGAGGACATGCAGGGGACTTCAGAGCGGTTGCATGCCATGTCTTCCACCATTTCTCGGACTCGGAGGTGGCGGAGATATTGGCATGCAAGAGGGCAGTCCAACTAGCTGCTAAGATCAATGTACAGAGGCTTCATTTGGAGACTGGTAGCAAGGCTGTGGCGACTATGCTTCAAGGGCAAGAGAAGAGTCTGGCTGCTATATATGGGGCCAACGGTGGAGGAAATCAAGGCCATGTTTCCTTTCTTCCAGGAAGTAAAGGTCTCTTGGGTTCGTCGATCCGCGAATGGTGCCGCTCATAAACTTGCTAGAGTAGGTGTGGGGGAGGATCTTTGTAAGGTGTGGCTTATGGAACCCCATTAAACATTTTCAAAATCCTCAAAAACCTAACAGAAAAAAGATATGGGGCTTTTAAGATCTGGAGAGGCAAAAAATTCAAAAAAAAATCAAACTTACTAATGGCGCACCTGCCCACGGTGCGCCATTAGTATCATGACGCCTTCAAAATTCAAAATAAATAAAAAAAATATCTAATGGCGCACCTGTCCATGGTGCGAGGACATGCAGGGGACTTCAGAGCGGCTGCATGCCATGTCTTCCACCATGTCTCGGACCCGGAGGTGGCGGAGATATTGGCATGCAAGAGGGCAGTCCAACTTGCTGCTGAGATCAATGTACAGAGGCTTCATTTGGAGACTGGTAGCAAGGCTGTGGCGACTATGCTTCAAGGGCAAGAGAAGAGTCTGGCTGCTATATATGGGGCCAACGGTGGAGGAAATCAAGGCCATGTTTCCTTTCTTCCAGGAAGTAAAGGTCTCTTGGGTTTGTCGTTCCGCGAATGGTGCCGCTCATAAACTTCCTAGAGTAGGTGTGGGGGAGGATCTTTGTAAGGTGTGGCTTATGGAACCCCATTAAGCATTTTCAAAATCCTCAAAAACCTAACAGAAAAAAAGATATGGGGCTTTTAAGATCTGGAGAGGCAAAAAAATTCAAAACAAATTCAAACTTACTAATGGCGCACCTGCCCACGGTGCGCCATTAGTATCTTCCCGCCTTCAAAATTCAAAATAAATCAAAAAAATAAAAAAAGTTACTAATGGCGCACCTGTCCATGGTGCGAGGACATGCAGGGGACTTCAGAGCGGCTGCATGCCATGCCTTCCACCATGTCTCGGACCCCGAGGTGGCGGAGATATTGGCATGCAAGAGGGCAGTCCAACTAGCTGCTGAGATCAATGTACAGAGGCTTCAATCGGAGACTGGTAGCAAGGCTGTGGCGACTATGCTTCAAGGGCAAGAGAAGAGTCTGGCTGCTATATATGGGGCCAACGGTGGAGGAAATCAAGGCCATGTTTCCTTTCTTCCAGGAAGTAAAGGTCTCTTGGGTTCGTCGATCCGCGAATGGTGCCGCTCATAAACTTGCTAGAGTAGGTGTGGGGGAGGATCTTTGTAAGGTGTGGCTTATGGAACCCCATTAAACATTTTCAAAATCCTCAAAACCCTAACAGAAAAAAAGATATGGGGCTTTTAAGATCTGGAGAGGCAAAAAAGTTCAAAAAAAAATTCAAACTTACTAATGGCGCACTTGCCCACGGTGCGCCATTAGTATCTTCCCGCCTTCAAAATTCAAAATAAGTCAAAAAAACAAAAAAAAAGTTACTAATGGCGCACCTGCCCATGGTGCGAGGACATGCAGGGGACTTCAGAGCGGTTGCATGCCATGTCTTCCACCATGTCTCGGACTCGGAGGTGGCGGAGATATTGGCATGCAAGAGGGCAGTCCAACTAGCTGCTAAGATCAATGTACAGAGGCTTCATTTGGAGACTGGTAGCAAGGCTGTGGCGACTATGCTTCAAGGGCAAGAGAAGAGTCTGGCTGCTATATTAGGGGCCAACGGTGGAGGAAATCAAGGCCATGTTTCCTTTCTTCCAGGAAGTAAAGGTCTCTTGGGTTCGTCGATCCGCGAAAGGTGCCGCTCATAAACTTGCTAGAGTAGGTGTGGGGGAGGATCTTTGTAAGGTGTGGCTTATGGAACCCCGTTAAACATTTTCAAAATCCTCAAAAACCTAACAGAAAAAAGATATGGGGCTTATAAGATATGGAGA
>LR880968.1:58629197-58642506 GCA_904067115.1 Aegilops sharonensis | reverse complement strand
TCATTTGGAGACTGGTAGCAAGGCTGTGGCGACTATGCTTCAAGGGCAAGAGAAGAGTCTGGCTGCTATATATGGGGCCAACGGTGGAGGAAATCAAGGCCATGTTTCCTTTCTTCCAGGAAGTAAAGGTCTCTTGGGTTCGTCGATCCGCGAAAGGTGCCGCTCATAAACTTGCTAGAGTAGGTGTGGGGGAGGATCTTTGTAAGGTGTGGCTTATGGAACCCCGTTAAACATTTTCAAAATCCTCAAAAACCTAACAGAAAAAAGATATGGGGCTTATAAGATATGGAGATGCAAAAAATTCAAAAAAATCAAACTTACTATTGGTGCACCTGCACACGATGCGCCATTAGTATCTTCCCGCCTTCAAAATTCAAAATAAATCAAAAAAATAAAAAAAGTTACTAATGGCGCACCTGCCCATGGTGCGAGGACATGCAGGGGACTTCAGAGCGGCTGCATGCCATGTCTTCCACCATGTCTCGGACCCGGAGGTGGCGGAGATATTGGCATGCAAGAGGGCAGTCCAACTAGCTGCTGAGATCAATGTACAGAGGCTTCATTTGGAGACTGGTAGCAAGGCTGTGGCGACTATGCTTCAAGGGCAAGAGAAGAGTTTGGCTGCTATATATGGGGCCAATGGTGGAGGAAATCAAGGCCATGTTTCCTTTCTTCCAGGAAGTAAAGGTCTCTTGGGTTCGTCGATCCGCGAATGGTGCCGCTCATAAACTTGCTAGAGTAGGTGTGGGGTAGGATCTTTGTAAGGTGTGGCTTATGGAACCCCATTAAACATTTTCAAAATCCTCAAAACCCTAACAGAAAAAAAGATATGGGGCTTTTAAGATCTGGAGAGGCAAAAAAGTTCAAAAAAAATTCAAACTTACTAATGGCGCACTTGCCCACGGTGCGCCATTAGTATCTTCCCGCCTTCAAAATTCAAAATAAGTCAAAAAAACAAAAAAAAAGTTACTAATGGCGCACCTGCCCATGGTGCGAGGACATGCAGGGGACTTCAGAGCGGTTGCATGCCATGTCTTCCACCATGTCTCGGACTCGGAGGTGGCGGAGATATTGGCATGCAAGAGGGCAGTCCAACTAGCTGCTAAGATCAATGTACAGAGGCTTCATTTGGAGACTGGTAGCAAGGCTGTGGCGACTATGCTTCAAGGGCAAGAGAAGAGTCTGGCTGCTATATATGGGGCCAACGGTGGAGGAAATCAAGGCCATGTTTCCTTTCTTCCAGGAAGTAAAGGTCTCTTGGGTTCGTCGATCCGCGAAAGGTGCCGCTCATAAACTTGCTAGAGTAGGTGTGGGGGAGGATCTTTGTAAGGTGTGGCTTATGGAACCCCGTTAAACATTTTCAAAATCCTCAAAAACCTAACAGAAAAAAGATATGGGGCTTATAAGATATGGAGATGCAAAAAATTCAAAAAAATCAAACTTACTATTGGTGCACCTGCACACGATGCGCCATTAGTATCTTCCCGCCTTCAAAATTCAAAATAAATCAAAAAAATAAAAAAAGTTACTAATGGCGCACCTGCCCATGGTGCGAGGACATGCAGGGGACTTCAGAGCGGCTGCATGCCATGTCTTCCACCATGTCTCGGACCCGGAGGTGGCGGAGATATTGGCATGCAAGAGGGCAGTCCAACTAGCTGCTGAGATCAATGTACAGAGGCTTCATTTGGAGACTGGTAGCAAGGCTGTGGCGACTATGCTTCAAGGGCAAGAGAAGAGTCTGGCTGCTATATATGGGGCCAACGGTGGAGGAAATCAAGGCCATGTTTCCTTTCTTCCAGGAAGTAAAGGTCTCTTGGGTTCGTCGATCCGCGAATGTTGCCGCTCATAAACTTGCTAGAGTAGGTGTGGGGGAGGATCTTTGTAAGGTGTGGCTTATGGAACCCCATTAAACATTTTCAAAATCCTCAAAAACCTAACAGAAAAAAAGATATGGGGATTTTCGGATCTGGAGAGGCAAAAAAATTCAAAAAAATACAAACTTACTAATGGCGCACCTGCCCACGGTGCGCCATTAGTATCTTCCCGCCTTCAAAATTCAAAATAAATCAAAAAAAATAAAAAAAAAGTTACTAATGGCGCACCTGCCCATGGTGCGAGGACATGCAGGGGACTTCAGAGCGGCTGCATGCCATGTCTTCCACCATGTCTCGGACCCGGAGGTGGCGGAGATATTGGCATGCAAGAGGGCAGTCCAACTAGCTGCTGAGATCAATGTACAGAGGCTTCATTTGGAGACTGGTAGCAAGGCTGTGGCGACTATGCTTCAAGGGAAAGAGAAAGAGTCTGGCTGCTATATATGGAGCCAACGGTGGAGGAAATCAAAGCCATGTTTCCTTTCTTCCAGGAAGTAAAGGTCTCTTTGGTTCGTCGATCCGCGAATGGTGCCGCTCATAAAGTTGCTAGAGTAGGTGTGGGGGAGGATCTTTGTAAGGTGTGGCTTATGGAACCGCGTTAAACATTTTCAAAATCCTCAAAAACCTAACAGAAAAAAAAGATATGGGGCTTTTAAGATCTGGAGAGGCAAAAAAATTCAAAAAAATTCAAACTTACTAATGGCGCACCTGCCCACGGTGCGCCATTAGTATCTTCCCGCCTTCAAAATTCAAAATAAATCAAAAAAATAAAAATAAAATTTACTAATGGCGCACCTGCCCATGGTGCGAGGACATGCAGGGGACTTCAGAGCGGCTGCATGCCATCTCTTCCACCATGTCTCGGACCCGGAGGTGGCGGAGATATTGGCATGCAAGAGGGCAGTCCAACTAGCTGCTGAGATCAATGTACGGAGGCTTCATTTGGAGACTGGTAGCAAGGCTGTGGCGACTATGCTTCAAGGGCAAGTGAAGAGTCTGGCTGCTATATATGGGGCCAACGGTGGAGGAAATCAAGGCCATGTGTCCTTTCTTCCAGGAAGTAAAGGTCTCTTGGGTTCGTCGATCCGCGAATGGTGCCGCTCATAAACTTGCTAGAGTAGGTGTGGGGGAGGATCTTTGTAAGGTGTGGCTTATGGAACCCCGTTAAACATTTTAAAAATCCTCAAAAACCTAACTGAAAAAAAGATATGGGGCTTTTAAGATCTGGAGAGGCAAAAAAATTCAAAAATATTCAAACTTACTAATGGCGCACCTGCCCATGGTGCGCCATTAGTATCATCTCGCCTTCAAAATTCAAAATAAATAAAAAAATAAAAAAAGTTACTAATGGCGCACCTGCCAAAGGTGCGAGGACATGCAGGGGACTTCAGAGCGGCTGCATGCCATGTCTTCCACCATGTCTCGGACCCCGAGGTGGCGGAGATATTGGCATGCAAGAGGGCAGGCCAACTAGCTGTTGAGATCAATGTACAGAGGCTTCATTTGGAGACTGGTAGCAAGGCTGTGGCGACTATGCTTCAAGGGCAAGAGACGAGTCTGGCTGCTATATATGGGGCCAACGGTGGAGGAAATCAAGGCCATGTTTCCTTTCTTCCAGGAAGTAAAGGTCTCTTGGGTTCGTCGATCCGCGAATGGTGCCGCTCATAAACTTGCTAGATTAGGTGTGGGGGAGGATCTTTGTAAGGTGTGGCTTATGGAACCCCGTTAAACATTTTCAAAATCCTCAAAAGCCTAACAGAAAAAAAGATATGGGGATTTTAAGATCTGGAGAGGCAAAAAAATTAAAATAAAATCAAACTTACTAATGGCGCACCTGCCCACGGTGCGCCATTAGTATCTTCCCGCCTTCAAAATTCAAGATAAATCAAAAAAATAAAAAAAAAGTTACTAATGGCGCACCTGCCCATGGTGCGAGGACATGCAGGGGACTTCAGAGCGGCTGCATGCCATGTCTTCCACCATGTCTCGGACCCGGAGGTGGCGGAGATATTGGCATGCAAGAGGGCAGTCCAACTAGCTGCTGAGATCAATGTACAGAGGCTTCATTTGGAGACTAGTAGCAAGGCTGTGGCGACTATGCTTCAAGGGAAAGAGAAAGAGTCTGGCTGCTATATATGGAGCCAACGGTGGAGGAAATCAAAGCCATGTTTCCTTTCTTCCAGGAAGTAAAGGTCTCTTTGGTTCGTCGATCCGCGAATGGTGCCGCTCATAAAGTTGCTAGAGTAGGTGTGGGGGAGGATCTTTGTAAGGTGTGGCTTATGGAACCGCGTTAAACATTTTCAAAATCCTCAAAAACCTAACAGAAAAAAAAGATATGGGGCTTTTAAGATCTGGAGAGGCAAAAAAATTCAAAAAAATTCAAACTTACTAATGGCGCACCTGCCCACGGTGCGCCATTAGTATCTTCCCGCCTTCAAAATTCAAAATAAATCAAAAAAATAAAAATAAAATTTACTAATGGCGCACCTGCCCACGGTGCGCCATTAGTATCTTCCCGCCTTCAAAATTCAAGATAAATCAAAAAAATAAAAAAAAAGTTACTAATGGCGCACCTGCCCACGGTGCGCCATTAGTATCTTCCCGCCTTCAAAATTCAAGATAAATCAAAAAAATAAAAAAAAAGTTACTAATGGCGCACCTGCCCACGGTGCGCCATTAGTATCTTCCCGCCTTCAAAATTCAAGATAAATCAAAAAAATAAAAAAAAAGTTACTAATGGCGCACCTGCCCACGGTGCGCCATTAGTATCTTCCCGCCTTCAAAATTCAAGATAAATCAAAAAAATAAAAAAAAAGTTACTAATGGCGCACCTGGCCATGGTGCGAGGACATGCAGGGGACTTCAGAGCGGCTGCATGCCATCTCTTCCACCATGTCTCGGACCCGGAGGTGGCGGAGATATTGGCATGCAAGAGGGCAGTCCAACTAGCTGCTGAGATCAATGTACAGAGGCTTCATTTGGAGACTGGTAGTAAGGCTGTGGCGACTACGCTTCAAGGGCAAGAGAAGAGTCTGGCTGCTATATATGGAGCCAACGGTGGAGGAAATCAAGGCCATGTTTCCTTTCTTCCAGGACGTAAAGGTCTCTTGGGTTCGTCGATCCGCGGATGGTGCCGCTCATAAACTTGCTCGAGTAGGTGTGGGGGAGGATCTTTGTAAGGTGTGGCTTATGGAACCGCGTTAAACATTTTCAAAATCCTCAAAAACCTAACAGAAAAAAAAGATATGGGGCTTTTAAGATCTGGAGAGGCAAAAAAATTCAAAAAAATTCAAACTTACTAATGGCGCACCTGCCCACGGTGCGCCATTAGTATCTTCCCGCCTTCAAAATTCAAAATAAATCAAAAAAATAAAAATAAAATTTACTAATGGCGCACCTGCCCATGGTGCGAGGACATGCAGGGGACTTCAGAGCGGCTGCATGCCATCTCTTCCACCATGTCTCGGACCCGGAGGTGGCGGAGATATTGGCATGCAAGAGGGCAGTCCAACTAGCTGCTGAGATCAATGTACGAAGGCTTCATTTGGAGACTGGTAGCAAGGCTGTGGCGACTATGCTTCAAGGGCAAGTGAAGAGTCTGGCTGCTATATATGGGGCCAACGGTGGAGGAAATCAAGGCCATGTGTCCTTTCTTCCAGGAAGTAAAGGTCTCTTGGGTTCGTCGATCCGCGAATGGTGCCGCTCATAAACTTGCTAGAGTAGGTGTGGGGGAGGATCTTTGTAAGGTGTGGCTTATGGAACCCCGTTAAACATTTTCAAAATCCTCAAAAACCTAACAGAAAAGAAGATATGGGGCTTTTAATATCTGGAGAGGCAAAAAATTCAAAAAAATTCAAACTTACTAATGGCGCACCTGCCCACGGTGCGCCATTAGTATCTTCGCGCCTTCAAAATTCAAAATAAATCAAAAAAATAAAAAAAATACTAATGGCGCACCTGCCCATGGTGCGAGGACATGCAGGGGACTTCAGAGCGGCTGCATGCCATGTCTTCCACCATGTCTCGGACCCGGAGGTGGCGGAGATATTGGCATGCAAGAGGGCAGTCCAACTAGCTGCTGAGATCAATGTACAGAGGCTTCATTTGGAGACTGGTAGCAAGGCTGTGGCGACTATGCTTCAAGGGCAAGTGAAGAGTCTGGCTGCTATATATGGGGCCAACGGTGGAGGAAATCAAGGCCATGTGTCCTTTCTTCCAGGAAGTAAAGGTCTCTTGGGTTCGTCGATCCGCGAATGGTGCCGCTCATAAACTTGCTAGAGTAGGTGTGGGGGAGGATCTTTGTAAGGTGTGGCTTATGGAACCCCGTTAAACATTTTCAAAATCCTCAAAAACCTAACAGAAAAAAGATATGGGGCTTTTAAGATCTGGAGAGGCAAAAAAATTCAAAAAAATAAAACTTACTATTGGCGCACCTGCCCACGGTGCACCATTAGTATCTTCCCGCCTTCAAAATTCAAAATAAATCAAAAAAATAAAAAAAAAGTTACTAATGGCGCACCTGGCCATGGTGCGAGGACATGCAGGGGACTTCAGAGCGGCTGCATGCCATGTCTTCCACCATGTCTCGAACCCGGAGGTGGCGGAGATATTGGCATGCAAGAGGGCAGTCCAACTAGCTGCTGAGATCAATGTACAGAGGCTTCATTTGGAGACTGGTAGCAAGGCTGTGGCGACTACGCTTCAAGGGCAAGAGAAGAGTCTGGCTGCTATGTATGGGGCCAACGGTAGAGGAAATCAAGGCCATGTTTCCTTTCTTCCAGGAAGTAAAGGTTTCTTGGGTTCGTCGATCCGCGAATGGTGCCGCTCATAAACTTGCTAGAGTAGGTGTGGGGGAGGATCTTTGTAAGGTGTGGCTTATGGAACCCCTGTTAACATTTTCAAAATCCTTAAATACCTAACAGAAAAAAGATATGGGGCTTTTAAGATCTGGAGAGGCAAAAAAATTCAAAAAAATCAAACTTACTATTGGCGCACCTGCCCACGGTGCGCCATTAGTATCTTCCCGCCTTCAAAATTCAAAATAAATCAAAAAAAATAAAAAAAAATTACTAATGGCGCACCTGCCCATGGTGCGAGGACATGCAGGGGACTTCAGAGCGGCTGCATGCCATGTCTTCCACCATGTCTCGGACCCGGAAGTGGCGGAGATATTGGCATGCAAGAGGGCAGTCCAACTAGCTGCTAAGATCAATGTACAGAGGCTTCTTTTGGAGACTGGTAGCAAGGCTGTGGCGACTATGCTTCAAGGGCAAGAGAAGAGTCTGGCTGCTATATATGGGGCCAACGGTGGAGGAAATCAAGGCCATGTTTCCTTTCTTCCAGGAAGTAAAGGTTTCTTGGGTTCGTCGATCCGCGAATGGTGCCGCTCATAAACTTGCTAGAGTAGGTGTGGGGGAGGATCTTTGTAAGGTGTGGCTTATAGAACCCCGTTAAACATTTTCAAAATCCTCAAAAACCTAACAGAAAAAAAGATATGGGGCTTTTAAGATCTGGAGAGGCAAAAAAATTAAAAAAAAGCAAACTTACTAATGGCGCACCTGCCCACGGTGCGCCATTAGTATCTTCCCGCCTTCAAAATTCAAAATAAATCAAAAAAATAAAAAAAAAGTTACTAATGGCACACCTGCCCATGGTGCGAGGACATGCAGGGGACTTCAGAGCGGCTGCATGCCATGTCTTCCACCATGTCTCGGACCCGGAGGTGGCGGAGATATTGGCATGCAAGAGGGCAGTCCAACTAGCTGTTGAGATCAATGTACAGAGGCTTCATTTGGAGACTGGTAGTAAGGCTGTGGCGACTACGCTTCAAGGGCAAGAGAAGAGTCTGGCTGCTATGTATGGGGCCAACGGTGGAGGAAATCAAGGCCATGTTTCCTTTCTTCCAGGAAGTAAAGGTCTCTTGGGTTCGTCGATCCGCGAATGGTGCCGCTCATAAACTTGCTAGAGTAGGTGTGGGGGAGGATCTTTGTAAGGTGTGGCTTATGGAACCCCGTTTAACATTTTCAAAATCCTTAAATACCTAACAGAAAAGAGATATGGGGCTTTTAAGATTTGGAGAGGCAAAAAAATTCAAAAAAATCAAACTTACTATTGGCGCACCTGCCCACGGTGCGCCATAAGTATCTTCCCGCCTTCAAAATTCAAAATAAATCAAAAAAAAAATTACTAATGGCGCACGTGCCCATGGTGCGAGGACATGTAGGGGACTTCAGAGCGGCTGCATGCCATGTCTTCCACCATGTCTCGGACCCGGAGGTGGCGGAGATATTGGCATGCAAGAGGGCAGTCCAACTAGCTGCTGAGATCAATGTACAGAGGCTTCATTTGGAGACTGGTAGCAAGGCTGTGGCGACTATGCTTCAAGGGCAAGAGAAGAGTCTGGCTGCTATATATGGGGCCATCGGTGGAGGAAATCAAGGCCATGTTTCCTTTCTTCCAGGAAGTAAAGGTCTCTTGGGTTCGTCGATCCGCGAATGGTGCCGCTCATAAACTTGCTAGAGTAGGTGTGGGGGAGGATCTTTGTAAGGTGTGGCTTATGGAACCCCGTTAAACATTTTCAAAATCCTCAAAAACCTAACAAAAAAAAAGATATGGGGCTTTTAATATCTGGAGAGGCAAAAAATTCAAAAAAATTCAAACTTACTAATGGCGCACCTGCCCACGGTGCGCCATTAGTATCTTCCCGCCTTCAAAATTCAAAATAAATCAAAAAAAATAAAAATAAAAGTTACTAATGGCGCACATGCCCATGGTGCGAGGACATGCAGGGGACTTCAGAGCGGCTGCATGCCATGTCTTCCACCATGTCTCGGACCCGGAGGTGGCGGAGATATTGGCATGCAAGAGGGCAGTCCAACTAGCTGCTGAGATCAATGTACAGAGGCTTCATTTGGAGACTGGTAGCAAGGCTGTGGCGACTATGCTTCAAGGGCAAGAGAAGAGTCTGGCTGCTATATATGGGGCCAACGGTGGAGGAAATCAAGGCCATGTTTCCTTTCTTCCAGGAAGTAAAGGTCTCTTGGGTTCGTCGATCCGCGAATGGTGCCGCTCATAAACTTGCGAGAGTAGGTGTGGGGGAGGATCTTTGTAAGGTGTGGCTTATGGAACCCCGTTAAACATTTTCAAAATCCTCAAAAACCTAACAGAAAAAAGATATGGGGATTTTAAGATCTGGAGAGGCAAAAAAATTAAAAAAATCAAACTTACTAATGGCGCACCTGCCCACGGTGCGCCATTAGTATCTTCCCGCCTTCAAAACTCAAAATAAATCAAAAAAATAAAAAAAAAGTTACTAATGGCGCACCTGCCCATGGTGCGAGGACATGCAGGGGACTTCAGAGCGGCTGCATGCCATCTCTTCCACCATGTCTCGGACCCGGAGGTGGCGGAGATATTGGCATGCAAGAGCGCAGTCCAACTAGCTGCTGAGATCAATGTACAGAGGCTTCATTTGGAGACTGGTAGCAAGGCTGTGGCGACTATGCTTCAAGGGAAAGAGAAAGAGTCTGGCTGCTATATATGGAGCCAACGGTGGAGGAAATCAAGGCCATGTTTCCTTTCTTCCAGGAAGTAAAGGTCTCTTGGGTTCGTCGATCCGTGAATGGTGCCGCTCATAAACTTGCTAGAGTAGGTGTGGGGGAGGATCTTTGTAAGGTGTGGCTTATGGAACCCCGTTAAACATTTTCAAAATCCTCAAAAACCTAACAAAAAAAAAAGATATGGGGCTTTTAATATCTGGAGAGGCAAAAAATTCAAAAAAATTCAAACTTACTAATGGCGCACCTGCCCACGGTGCGCCATTAGTATCTTCGCGCCTTCCAAATTCAAAATAAATCAAAAAAATAAAAAAAGTTACTAATGGCGCACCTGCCCATGGTGCGATGACATGCAGGGGACTTCAGAGCGGCTGCATGCCATGTCTTCCACCATGTCTCGGACCCGGCGGTGGCGGAGATATTGGCATGCAAGAGGGCAGTCCAACTAGCTGCTGAGATCAATGTACAGAGGCTTCATTTGGAGACTGGTAGCAAGGCTGTGGCGACTATGCTTCAAGGGCAAGAGAAGAGTCTGGCTGCTATATATGGGGCCAACGGTGGAGGAAATCATGGCCATGTTTCCTTTCTTCCAGGAAGTAAAGGTCTCTTAGGTTCGTCGATCCGCGAATGGTGCCGCTCATAAACTTGCTAGAGTAGGTGTGGGGGAGGATCTTTGTAAGGTGTGGCTTATGGAACCGCGTTAAACATTTTCAAAATCCTCAAAAACCTAACAGAAAAAAAGATATGGGGCTTTTAATATCTGGAGAGGCAAAAAAATTCAAAAAAATTCAAACTTACTAATGGCGCACCTGCCCACGGTGCGCCATTAGTATCTTCGTGCCTTCAAAATTCAAAATAAATCAAAAAAATAAAAAAAAGTTACTAATGGCGAACCTGCCCATGGTGCGAGGACATGCAGGGGACTTCAGAGCGGCTGCATGCCATGTCTTCCACCATGTCTTGGACCCGGAGGTGGCGGAGATATTGGCATGCAAAAGGGCAGTCCAACTAGCTGCTGGGATCAATGTACAGAGGCTTCATTTGGAGACTGGTAGCAAGGCTGTGGCGACTATGCTTCAAGGGCAAGAGAAGAGTCTGGCTGCTATATATGGGGCCAACGGTGGAGGAAATCAAGGCCATGTTTCCTTTCTTCCAGGAAGTAAAGGTCTCTTGGGTTCGTCGATCCGCGAATGGTGCCGCTCATAAACTTGCTAGAGTAGGTGTGGGTGAGGATCTTTGTAAGGTGTGTCTTATGGAACCCCGTTAAACATTTTAAAAATCCTCAAAAACCTAACAGAAAAAAAGATATGGGGCTTTTAAGATCTGGAGAGGCAAAAAAGTTCAAAAAAGTTCAAACATACTAAAGGCGCACATGCCCATGGTGCGCCATTAGTATCTTACCGCTTTCAAAATACAAAATAAATCAAAAAAATAAAAATAAAAGTTACTAATCGCGCACCTGCCGATGGTGCGAGGACATGCAGGGGACTTCAGAGCGGCTGCATGCCATGTCTTCCACCATGTCTCGGACCCGGAGGTGGCGGAGATATTGGCATGAAAGAGGGCAGTCCAACTAGCTGCTGAGATCAATGTACAGAGGCTTCATTTGGAGACTGGTAGCAAGGCTGTGGCGACTATGCTTCAAGGGCAAGAGAAGAGTCTGGCTGCTATATATGGGGCCAACGGTGTTGGAAATCAAGGCCATGTTTCCTTTCTTCCAGGAAGTAAAGGTCTCTTGGGTTCGTCGATCCGCGAATGGTGCCGCTCATAAACTTGCTAGAGTAGGTGCGGGGGAGGATCTTTGTAAGGTGTGGCTTATGGAACCCCGTTAAACATTTTCAAAATCCTCAAAAACCTAACAGAAAAAAAGATATGGGGCTTTTAAGATCTGGAGAGGCAAAAAAAAATTCAAACATACTAATGGCGCACCTGCCCACGGTGCGCCATTAGTATATTCCCGCCTTCAAAATTCAAAATAAATCAAAAAAATAAAAAAAGTTACTAATGGCGCACCTGCCCATGGTGCGAGGACATGCAGGGGACTTCAGAGCGGCTGCATGCCATGTCTTCCACCATGTCTCGGACCTGGAGGTGGCAGAGATATTGGGATGCAAGAGGGCGGTCCAACTAGCTGCTGAGATCAATGTACAGAGGCTTCATTTGGAGACTGGTAGCAAGGCTGTGGCGACTATGCTTCAAGGGCAAGAGAAGAGTCTGGCTGCTTTATATGGGGCCAACGGTGGAGGAAATCAAGGCCATGTTTCCTTTCTTCCAGGAAGTAAAGGTCTCTTGGGTTCGTCGATCCGCGAATGGTGCCGCTCATAAACTTGCTAGAGTAGGTGTGGGGGAGGATCTTTGTAAGGTGTGGCTTATGGAACCCCGTTAAACATTTTCAAAATCCTCAAAAACCTAACAAAAAAAAGATATGGGGCTTTTAAGATCTGGAGAGGCAAAAAAGTTCAAGAAAATTCAAACTTACTATTGGCGCACCTGCCCACGGTGCGCCATTAGTATCTTCCCTCCTTCAAAATTCAAAATAAATGAAAAAAATAAAAAAAAGTTACTAATGGCGCACCTGCCCATGGTGCGAGGACATACAGGGGACTTCAGAGCGGCTGCATGCCATGTCTTCCACCATGTCTCAGACCCGGAGGTGGCGGAGGTATTGGCATGCACGAGAGCAGTCCAACTAGCTGCAGAGATCAATGTACAGAGGCTTCATTTGGAGACTGGTAGCAAGGTTGTGGCGACTATGCTTCAAGGGCAAGAGAAAACTTTGGCTGCTATATATGGGGCCAACGGTGGAGGAAATCAAGGCCATGTTTCCTTTCTTCCAGGAAGTAAAGGTCTCTTGGGTTCGTCGATCCGCGAATGGTGCCGCTCATAAACTTGCTAGAGTAGGTGTGGGGGAGGATCTTTGTAAGGTGTGGCTTATGGAACCCCGTTAAACATTTTCAAAATCCTCAAAAACCTAACAAAAAAAAAGATATGGGGCTTTTAAGATCTGGAGAGGCAAAAAAATTCATACTTACTAATGGCGCACCTGCCCACGGTGCGCCATTAGTATATTCCCGCCTTCAAAATTAAAAATAAATCAAAAAAATAAAAAAAAAGTTACTAATGGCGCACCTGCCCATGGTGCGAGGACATGCAGGGGACTTCAGAGCGGCTGCATGCCATGTCTTCCACCATGTCTCGGACCCGGAGGTGGCAGAAATATTGGGATGCAAGAGGGCAGTCCAACTAGCTGCTGAGATCAATGTACAGAGGCTTCATTTGGAGACTGGTAGCAAGGCTGTGGCGACTATGCTTCAATAGCAAGAGAAGAGTCTGGCTGCTATATATGGGGCCAACGGTGGAGGAAATCAAGGCCATGTTTCCTTTCTTCCAGGAAGTAAAGGTCTCTTGGGTTCGTCGATCCGCGAATGGTGCCGCTCATAAACATGCTAGAGTAGGTGTGGGGGAGGATCTTTGTAAGGTGTGGCTTATGGAACCCCGTTAAACATTTTCAAAATCCTCAAAAACCTAACAGAAAAAAGATATGGGGCTTTTAAGATCTGGAAAGGCAAAAAAGTTCAAAAAAGTTCAAACATACTAATGGCGCACATGCCCATGGTGCGCCATTAGTATCTTACCACTTTCAAAATACAAAATAAATCAAAAAAATAAAAATAAAAGTTACTAATGGCGCACCTGCCGATGGTGCGAGGACATGCAGGGGACTTCAGAGCGGCTGCATGCCATGTCTTCCACCATGTCTCGGACCCGGAGGTGGCGGAGATATTGGCATGAAAGAGGGCAGTCCAACTAGCTGCTGAGATCAATGTACAGAGGCTTCATTTGGAGACTGGTAGCAAGGCTGTGGCGACTATGCTT
>LR880968.1:58604379-58624396 GCA_904067115.1 Aegilops sharonensis | reverse complement strand
TGCCCATGGTGCGCCATTAGTATCTTACCACTTTCAAAATACAAAATAAATCAAAAAAATAAAAATAAAAGTTACTAATGGCGCACCTGCCGATGGTGCGAGGACATGCAGGGGACTTCAGAGCGGCTGCATGCCATGTCTTCCACCATGTCTCGGACCCGGAGGTGGCGGAGATATTGGCATGAAAGAGGGCAGTCCAACTAGCTGCTGAGATCAATGTACAGAGGCTTCATTTGGAGACTGGTAGCAAGGCTGTGGCGACTATGCTTCAAGGGCAAGAGAAGAGTCTGGCTGCTATATATGGGGCCAACGGTGGAGGAAATCAAGGCCATGTTTCCTTTCTTCCAGGAAGTAAAGGTCTCTTGGGTTCGTCGATCCGCGAATGGTGCCGCTCATAAACTTGCTAGAGTAGGTGTGGGGAGGATCTTTGTAAGGTGTGGCTTATGGTACCCCGTTAAACATTTTCAAAATCCTCAAAAAACCTAACAGAAAAAAAAGATATGGGGCTTTTAAGATCCGGAGAGGCAAAAAAGTTCAAAAAAATTCAAACTTACTATTGGCGCACCTGCCCACGGTGCGCCATTAGTATCTTCCCGCCTTCAAAATTCAAAATAAATAAAAAAAATAAAAAAAAGTTACTAATGGCGCACCTGCCCATGGTGCGAGGACATACAGGGGACTTCAGAGCGGCTGCATGCCATGTCTTCCACCATGTCTCGGACCCGGAGGTGGCGGAGGTATTGGCATGCACGAGGGCAGTCCAACTAGCTGCAGAGATCAATGTACAGAGGCTTCATTTGGAGACTGGTAGCAAGGCTGTGGCGACTATGCTTCAAGGGCAAGAGAAGAGTCTGGCTGCTATATATGGGGCCAACGGTGGAGGAAATCAAGGCCATGTTTCCTTTCTTCCAGGAAGTAAAGGTCTCTTGGGTTCGTCGATCCGCGAATGGTGCCGCTCATAAACTTGCTAGAGTAGATGTGAGGGAGGTTCTTTGTAAGGTGTGGCTTATGGAACCCCGTTAAACATTTTCAAAATCCTCAAAAACCTAACAGAAAAAAAGATATGGGGCTTTTAAGATCTGGAGAGGCAAAAAAGTTAAAAAAAAAGTTCAAACTTACTAATGGCGCACCTGCCCATGGTGCGCCATTAGTATCTTACCGCTTTCAAAATACAAAATAAATCAAAAAAATAAAAATAAAAGTTACTAATGGCGCACCTGCCGATGGTGCGAGGACATGCAGGGGACTTCAGAGCGGCTGGATGCCATGTCTTCCACCATGTCTCGGATTCGGAGGTGGCGGAGATATTGGCATGAAAGAGGGCAGTCCAACTAGCTGCTGTGATCAATGTACAGAGCCTTCATTTGGAGACTGGTAGCAAGGCTGTGGCGACTATGCTTCAAGGGCAAGAGAAGAGTCTGGCTGCTATATATGGGGCCAACGGTGGAGGAAATCAAGGCCATGTTTCCTTTCTTCCAGGAGTAAAGGTCTCTTGGGTTCGTCGATCCGCGAATGGTGCCGCTCATAAACTTGCTAGAGTAGGTGTGGGGGAGGATCTTTGTAAGGTGTGGCTTATGGTACCCCGTTAAACATTTTCAAAATCCTCAAAAACCTAACAGAAAAAAAGATATGGGGCTTTTATGATCTGGAGAGGCAAAAAAGTTCAAAAAATTCAAACTTACTATTGGCGCACCTGCCCACGGTGCGCCATTAGTATCTTCCCGCCTTCAAAATTCAAAATAAATCAAAAAAATAAAAAAAAGTTACTAATGGCGCACCTGCCCATGGTGCGAGGACATGCAGAGGACTTCAGAGCGGCTGCATGCCATGTCTTCCACCATGTCTCGGACCCGGAGGTTGCAGAGATATTGGGATGCAAGAGGGCAGTCCAACTAGCTGCTGAGATCAATGTACAGAGGCTTCATTTGGAGACTGGTAGCAAGGCTGTGGCGACTATGCTTCAAGGGCAAGAGAAGAGTCTGGCAGCTATATATGGGGCCAACGGTGGAGGAAATCAAGGCCATGTTTCCTTTCTTCCAGGAAGTAAAGGTCTCTTGGGTTCGTCGATCCGCGAATGGTGCCGCTCATAAACTTGCTAGAGTAGATGTGAGGGAGGTTCTTTGTAAGGTGTGGCTAATGGAACCCCGTTAAACATTTTCAAAATCCTCAAAAACCTAACAGAAAAAAAGATATGGGGCTTTTAAGATCTGGAGAGGCAAAAAATTTCAAAAAAGTTCAAACTTACTAATGGCGCACCTGCCCATGGTGCGCCATTAGTATCTTACCGCTTTCAAAATACAAAATAAATCAAAAAAATAAAAATAAAAGTTACTAATGGCGCACCTGCCGATGGTGCGAGGACATGCAGGGGACTTCAGAGCGGCCGCATGCCCTGTCTTCCACCATGTCTCGGACCCGGAGGTGGCGAAGATATTGGCATGAAAGAGGGCAGTCCAACTAGCTGCTGAGATCAATGTACAGAGGCTTCATTTGGAGACTGGTAGCAAGGCTGTGGCGACTATGCTTCAAGGGCAAGAGAAGAGTCTGGCTGCTATATATGGGGCCAACGGTGGAGGAAATCAAGGCCATGTTTCCTTTCTTCCAGGAAGTAAAGGTCTCTTGGGTTCGTCGATCCGCGAATGGTGCCGCTCATAAACTTGCTATAGTAGGTGTGGGGGAGGATCTTTGTAAGGTGTGGCTTATGGAACCCCGTTAAACATTTTCAAAATCCTCAAAAACCTAACAGAAAAAAAGATATGGGGCTTTTAAGATCTGGAGAGGCAAAAAAATTCAAACTTAGTAATGGAGCACCTGCCCACGGTGCGCCATTAGTATATTCCCGCCTTCAAAATTCAAAATAAAAAAATAAAATAAAAAAAAGTTACTAATGGCGCACCTGCCCATGGTGCGAGGACATGCAGGGGACTTCAGAGCGGCTGCATGCCATGTCTTCCACCATGTCTCGGACCCGGAGGTGGCAGAGATATTGGGATGCAAGAGGGCAGTCCAACTAGCTGCTGAGATAAATGTACAGAGGCTTCATTTGGAGACTGGTAGCAAGGCTGTGGCGACTATGCTTCAAGGGCAAGAGAAGAGTCTGGCTGCTATATATGGGGCCAACGGTGGAGGAAATCAAGGCCATGTTTCCTTTCTTCCAGGAAGTAAAGGTCTCTTGGGTTCGTCGATCCGCGAATGGTGCCACTCATAAACTTGCTAGAGTAGGTGTGAGGGAGGATCTTTGTAAGGTGTGGCTTATGGAACCCCGTTAAACATTTTCAAAATCCTCAAAAACCTAACAGAAAAAAAGATATGGGGCTTTTAAGATCTGGAGAGGCAAAAAAGTTCAAAAAAGTTCAAACTTACTAATGGCGCACCTGCCCATGGTGCGCCATTAGTATCTTACCGCTTTCAAAATACAAAATAAATCAAAAAAATAAAAATAAAAGTTACTAATGGCGCACCTGCCGATGGTGCGAGGACATGCAGGGGACTTCAGAGCGGCCGCATGCCATGTCTTCCACCATGTCTCGGACCCGGAGGTGGCGGAGATATTGGCATGAAAGAGGGAAGGCCAACTAGCTGCTGAGATCAATGTACAGAGGCTTCATTTGGAGACTGGTAGCAAGGCTGTGGCGACTATGCTTCAAGGGCAAGACAAGAGTCTGGCTGCTATATATGGGGCCAACGATGGAGGAAATCAAGGCCATGTTTCCTTTCTTCCAGGGAGTAAAGGTCTCTTGGGTTCGTCGATCCGCGAATGGTGCCGCTCATAAACTTGCTAGAGTAGGTGTGGGGGAGGATCTTTGTAAGGTGTGGCTTATGGAACCCCGTTAAACATTTTCAAAATCCTCAAAAACCTAACAGAAAAAAAGATATGGGGCTTTTAAGATCTGGAGAGGCAAAAAAATTCAAAAAAATTCAAACTTACTAATGGCGCACCTGCCCACGGTGCGCCATTAGTATATTCCCGCCTTCAAAATTCAAAATAAATCAAAAAATAGAAAAAAGTTACTAATGGCGCACCTGCCCATGGTGCGAGGACATGCAGGGGACTTCAGAGCGGCTGCATGCCATATCTTCCAACATGTCTCGGACCTGGAGGTGGCAGAGATATCGGGATGCAAGAGGGCAGTCCAACTAGCTGTTGAGATCAATGTACAGAGGCTTCATTTGGAGACTGGTAGCAAGGCTGTGGCGACTATGCTTCAAGGGCAAGAGAAGAGTCTGGCTGCTATATATGGGGCCAACGGTGGAGGAAATCAAGGCCATGTTTCCTTTCTTCCAGGAAGTAAAGGTCTCTTGGGTTCGTCGATCCGCGAATGGTGCCGCTCATAAACTTGCTAGAGTAGGTGTGGGGGAGGATCTTTGTAAGGTGTGGCTTATGGAACCCCGTTAAACATTTTCAAAATCCTCAAAAACCTAATAGAAAAAAAGATATGGGCTTTTAAGATCTGGAGAGACAAAAAATTTCAAAAAAATTCAAACTTACTAATGGCGCACCTGCCCATGGTGCGCCATTAGTATCTTACCGCTTTCAAAATACAAAATAAATCAAAAAAATAAAAATAAAAGTTACTAATGGCGCACCTGCCGATGGTGCGAGGACATGCAAGGGACTTCAGAGCGGCTGCATGCCATGTCTTCCACCATGTCTCGGACCCGGAGGTGGCGGAGATATTGGCATGAAAGAGGACAGTCCAACTAGCTGCTGTGATCAATGTACAGAGGCTTCATTTGGAGACTGGTAGCAAGGCTGTGGCGACTATGCTTCAAGGGCAAGAGAAGAGTCTGGCTGCTATATATGGGGCCAACGATGGAGGAAATCAAGGCCATGTTTCCTTTCTTCCAGGAAGTAAAGGTCTCTTGGGTTCGTCGATCCGTGAATGGTGCCGCTCATAAACTTGCTAGAGTAGGTGTGGGGGAGGATATTTGTAAGGTGTGGATTATGGAACCCCGTTAAACATTTTCAAAATCCTCAAAAACCAAACAGAAAAAAAGATATGGGGCTTTTAAGATCTGGAGAGGCAAAAAACTTCAAAAAAGTTCAAACTTACTAATGGCGCACCTGCCCATGGTGCGCCATTAGTATCTTCCCGCCTTCAAAATTCAAACTAAATCAAAAAAATAAAAAAAAAGTTACTAATGGCGCACCTGCCCATGGTGCGCCATTAGTATCTTACCGCTTTCAAAATACAAAATAAATCAAAAAAATAAAAATAAAAGTTACTAATGGCGCACCTGCCGATGGTGCGAGGACATGCAGGGGACTTCAGAGCGGCTGCATGCCATGTCTTCCACCATGTCTCGGACCCGGAGGTGGCGGAGATATTGGCATGAAAGAGGGCAGTCCAACTAGCTGCTGAGATCAATGTACAGAGGCTTCATTTGGAGACTGGTAGCAAGGCTATGGCGACTATGCTTGAAGGGCAAGAGAAGAGTCTGGCTGCTATATATGGGGCCAACGGTGGAGGAAATCAAGGCCATGTTTCCTTTCTTCCAGGAAGTAAAGGTCTCTTGGTTTCCTCGATCCATGAATGGTGCCGCTCATAAACTTGCTAGAGTAGGTGTGGCGGAGGATCTTTGTAAGGTGTGGCTTATGGTACCCCATTAAACATCTTCCAAATCCTCAAAAACCTAACAGAAAAAAAAGATATGGGGCTTTTAAGATCTGGAGAGGCAAAAAAGTTCAAAAAAATTCAAACTTACTAATGGCGCACCTGCCCACGGTGCGCCATTAGTATCTTCCCGCCTTCAAAATTCAAAATAAATCAAAAAAATAAAAAAAAGTTACTAATGGCGCACCTGCCCATGGTGCGAGGACATACAGGGGACTTCAGAGCGGCTGCATGCCATGTCTTCCACCATGTCTCGGACCCGGAGGTGGCGGAGTTATTGGCATGCACGAGGGCAGTCCAACTAGCTGCAGAGATCAATGTACAGAGGCTTCATTTGGAGACTGGTAGCAAGGCTGTGGCGACTATGCTTCAAGGGCAAGAGAAAACTTTGGTTGCTATATATGGGGCCAACGGTGAAGGAAATCAAGGCCATGTTTCCTTTCTTCCAGGAAGTAAAGGTCTCTTGGGTTCGTCGATCCGCGAATGGTGCCGCTCATAAACTTGCTAGAGTAGGTGTGGGGGAGGATCTTTGTAAGGTGTGGCTTAAGGAACCCTGTTAAACATTTTCAAAATCCTCGAAAACCTAACTGAAAAAAAGATATGGGGCTTTTAAGATCTGGAGAGGCAAAAAAGTTCAAAAAAATTCAAACTTACTAATGGCGCACCTGCCCACGGTGCGCCATTAGTATCTTCCCGCCTTCAAAATTCGAAATAAATCAAAAAAAAAAGTTACTAATGGCGCACCTACCCATGGTGCCAGGACATGCAGGGGACTTCAGAGCGGCTGCATGCCATGTATTCCACCATGTCTCGGACCCGGAGGTGGCGGAGATATTGGCATGCAAGAGGGCAGTCCAACTAGCTGCTGAGATCAATGTACAGAGGCTTCATTTGGAGACTGGTAGCAAGGCTGTGGCGACTATGCTTCAAGGGCAATAGAAGAGTCTGGCTGCTATATATGGGGCCAACGGTGGAGGAAATCAAGGCCATGTTTCCTTTCTTCCAGGAAGTAAAGGTCTCTTGGGTTCGTCGATCCGCGAATGGTGCCGCTCATAAACTTGCTAGAGTAGGTGTGGGGGAGGATCTTTGTAAGGTGTGGCTTATGGAACCCCGTTAAACATTTTCAAAATCATCAAAAACCAAATAGAAAAAAGATATGGGGCTTTTCAGATCTGGAGAGGCAAAAAAATTCAAACTTACTAATGGCGCACCTGCCCACGGTGCGCCATTAGTATATTCCCGCCTTCAAAATTCAAAATAAATCAAAAAAATAAAAAAAGTTACTAATGGCGCACCTGCCCATGGTGCGAGGACATGCAGGGGACTTCAGAGCGGCTGCATGCCATGTCTTCCACCATGTCTCGGACCCGGAGGTGGCAGAGATATTGGGATGCAAGAGGGCAGTCCAACTAGCTGCTGAGATCAATGTACAGAGGCTTCATTTGGAGACTGGTAGCAAGGCTGTGGCGACTATGCTTCAAGGGCAAGAGAAGAGTCTGGCTGCTATATATGGGGCCAACGGTGGAGGAAATCAATGCCATGTTTCCTTTCTTCCAGGAAGTAAAGGTATCTTGGGTTCGTCGATCCGCGAATGGTGCCGCTCATAAACTTGCTAGAGTAGGTGTGAGGGAGGATCTTTGTAAGGTGTGGCTTATGGAACCCCGTTAAACATTTTCAAAATCCTCAAAAACCTAACAGAAAAAAAGATATGGGGCTTTTAAGATCTGGAGAGGCAAAAAAATTCAAAAAAGTTCAAACTTACTAATGGCGCACCTGCCCACGGTGCGCCATTAGTATCTTCCCGCCTTCAAAATTCGAAATAAATCAAAAAAAAGTTACTAATGGCGCACCTACCCATGGTGCGAGGACATGCAGGGGACTTCAGAGCGGCTGCATGCCATGTCTTCCACCATGTCTCGGACCCGGAGGTGGCGGAGATATTGGCATGCAAGAGGGCAGTCCAACTAGCTGCTGAGATCAATGTACAGAGGCTTCATTTGGAGACTGGTAGCAAGGTTGTGGCGACTATGCTTCAAGGGCAAGAGAAGAGTCTGGCTTCTATATATGGGGCCAACGGTGGAGGAAATCAAGGCCATGTTTCCTTTCTTCCAGGAAGTAAAGGTCTCTTGGGTTCGTCGATCCGCGAATGGTGCCGCTCATAAACTTGCTAGAGTAGGTGTGGGGGAGGATCTTTGTAAGGTGTGGCTTATGGAACCCCGTTAAACATTTTCAAAATCATCAAAAACCAAACAGAAAAATGATATGGGGCTTTTCAGATCTGGAGAGGCAAAAAAATTCAAACTTACTAATGGCACACCTACCCACGGTGCGCCATTAGTATATTCCCGCCTTCAAAATTCAAAATAAATCAAAAAAAATAAAAAAAAGTTACTAATGGCGCACCTGCCCATGGTGCGAGGACATGCAGGGGACTTCAGAGCGGCTGCATGCCATGTCTTCCACCATGTCTCGGACCCGGAGGTGGCAAAGATATTGGGATGCAAGAGGGCAGTCCAACTAGCTGCTGAGGTCAATATACAGAGGCTTCATTTGGAGACTGGTAGCAAGGCTGTGGCGACTATGCTTCAAGGGCTAGAGAAGAGTCTGGCTGCTATATATGGGGCCAACGGTGGAGGAAATCAATGTCATGTTTCCTTTCTTCCAGGAAGTAAAGGTCTCTTGGGTTCGTCTATCCGCGAATGGTGCCGCTCATAAACTTGCTAGAGTAGGTGTGAGGGAGGATCTTTGTAATGTGTGGCTTATGGAACCCCGTTAAACATTTTCAAAATCCTCAAAAACCTAACAGAAAAAAAGATATGGGGCTTTTAAGATCTGGAGAGGCAAAAAAATTCAAAAAAGTTCAAACTTACTAATGGCGCACCTGCCCACGGTGCGCCATTAGTATCTTCCCGCCTTCAAAATTCCAAATAAATCAAAAAAAAAGTTACTAATGGCGCACCTGCCCATGGTGCGAGGACATGCAGGGGACTTCAGAGCGGCTGCATGCCATGACTTCCACCATGTCTCGGACCCGGAGATGGCGGAGGTATTGGCATGCACGAGGGCAGTCCAACTAGCTGCTGAGATCAATGTACAGAGGCTTCATTTGGAGACTGGTAGCAAGGTTGTGGCGACTATGCTTAAAGGGCAAGAGAAAAGTCTGGCTTCTATATATGGGGCCAACGGTGGAGGAAATCAAGGCCATGTTTCCGTTCTTCCAGGAAGTAAAGGTCTCTTGGGTTCGTCGATCCGCGAATGCTGCCGCTCATAAACTTGCTAGAGTAGGTGTGGGGGAGGATCTTTGTAAGGTGTGGCTTATGGAACCCCGTGAAACATTTTCAAAATCCTCAAAAACCTAACAGAAAAAAAGATATGAGGCTTTTAAGATCTGGAGAGGCAAAAAAATTCAAACTTAGTAATGGCGCACCTGCCCACGGTGCGCCATTAGTATCTTCCCGCCTTCAAAATTCGAAATAAATCAAAAAAAGTTACTAATGGGGCACCTACCCATGGTGCGGGGACATGCAGGGGACTTCAGAGCGGCTGCATGCCAAGTCTTCCACCATGTCTCGGACCCGGAGGTGGCGGAGATATTGGCATGCAAGAGGGCAGTCCAACTAGCTGCTGAGATCAATGTACAGAGGCTTCATATGGAGACTGGTAGCAAGGCTGTGGCGACTATGCTTCAAGGGCAAGAGAAGAGTTTGGCTGCTATATATGGGGCCAACGGTGGAGGAAATCAAGGCCATGTTTCCTTTCTTCCAGGAAGTAAAGGTCTCTTGTGTTCGTTAATCCGCGAATGGTGCCGCTCATAAACTTGCTAAAGTAGGTGTGGGGGAGGATCTTTGTAAGGTGTGGCTTATGGAACCCCGCTAAACATTTTCAAAATCCTCAAAAACCTAACAGAAAAAAAGATATGGGGCTTTTAAGATCTGGAGAGGCAAAAAAATTCAAACTTACTAATGGCGCACCTTCCCACGGTGCGCCATTAGTATCTTCCCGCCTTCAAAATTCAAAATAAATCAAAAAAATAAAAAAAAGTTACTAATGGCGCACCTGCCCATGGTGCGAGGACATGCAGGGGACTTCAGAGCGGCTGCATGCCATGTCTTCCACCATGTCTCGGACCCGGAGGTGGCAGAGATATTGGGATGCAAGAGGGCAGTCCAACTAGCTGCTGAGATCAATGTACAGAGGCTTCATTTGGAGACTGGTAGCAAGGCTGTGGCGACTATGCTTCAAGGGCAAGAGAACAGTCTGGCTGCTATATATGGGGCCAACGGTGGAGGAAATCAAGGCCATATTTCCTTTCTTCCAGGGAGTAAAGGTCTCTTGGGTTCGTCGATCCGCGAATGGTGCCGCTCATAAACTTGCTAGAGTAGGTGTGGGGGAGGATCTTTGTAAGGTGTGGCTTATGGTACCCCATTAAACATTTTCAAAATCCTCAAAAACCTAACAGAAAAAAAAGATATGGGGCTTTTAAGATCTGGAGAGGGAAAAAAGTTCAAAAAAACTCAAACTTACTAATGGCGCACCTGCCCACGGTGCGCCATTAGTATCTTCCCGCCTTCAAAATTCAAAATAAATAAAATAAAATAAAAGTTACTAATGGCGCACCTGCCCATGGTGCGAGGACATGCAGGGGACTTCAGAGCGGCTGCATGCCATGTCTTCCACCATGTCTCGGACCTGGAGGTGGCAGAGGTATTGTCATGCAAGAGGGCAGTCCAACTAGCTACTGAGATCAATGTACAGAGGCTTCATTTGGAGACTGGTAGCAAAGCTATGGCGACTATGCTTCAAGGGAAAGAGAAGAGTCTGGCTGCTATATAAGGGGCCAACGGTGGAGGAAATCAAGGCCATGTTTCCTTTCTTCCAGGAAGTAAAGGTATCTTGGGTTCGTCGATCCGCGAATGGTGCCGCTCATAAACTTGCTAGAGTAGGTGTGGGGGGGGGGATCTTTGTAAGGTGTGTCTTATGGAACCCCGTTAAACATTTTCAAAATCCTCTTAAACCTAACAGAAAAAAAGATATGGGGCTTTTAAGATCTGGAGAGGCAAAAAAATTCAAAAAAAATTCAAACTTACTAATGGCGCACCTGCCCACGGTGTGCCATTAGTATCTTCCCGCCTTCAAAATTCAAAATAAATCAAAAAAAAGTTACTAATGGCGCACCTGCCCATGGTGCGAGGACATCCAGGGGACTTCAGAGCGGCTACATGCCATGTCTTCCACCATGTCTCGGACCCGGAGGTGGCGGAGATATTGGCATGCAAGAGGGCAGTCCAACTAGCTGCTGAGATCAATGTACAGAGGCTTCATTTGGAGACTTGTAGCAAGGCTGTGGCGATTATGCTTCAAGGGCAAGAGAAGAGTCTGGCTGCTATATATGGGGCCAACGGTGGAGGAAATCAAG
Source organism: Aegilops sharonensis (assembly GCA_904067115.1). Lineage (NCBI taxonomy): Eukaryota > Viridiplantae > Streptophyta > Magnoliopsida > Poales > Poaceae > Aegilops > Aegilops sharonensis. Next base: position 58,613,365 of record LR880968.1, on the reverse strand, counting down.
GCCATGTTTCCTTTCTTCCGGGAAGTAAAGATCTCTTGGGTTCGTCGATCCGCGAATGGTGCCGCTCATAAACTTGCTAGAGTAGGTGTCGGGGAGGATCTTTGTAAGTTGTGGCTTATGGAACCCCGTTAAGCATTTTCAAAATCCTCCAAAACCTAAAAGAAAAAAAGATATGGGGCTTTTAAGATCTGGGGAGGCAAAAAAATTCAAAAAAATCAAGCTTACTAATGGCGCACCTGCCCACGGTTCGCCATTAGTATCTTCCCGCCTTCAAAATTCAAAATAAATCAAAAAAATAAAAAAAGTTACTAATGGCGCACCTGCCCATGGTGCGAGGACATGTAGGGGACTTCAGAGCGGCTGCATGCCATGTCTTCCACCATGTCTCGGACCCGGAGGTGGCGGAGATATTGGCATGCAAGAGGGCAGTCCAACTAGCTGTTGAGATCAATGTACAGAGGCTTCATTTGGAGACTGGTAGCAAGGTTGTGGCGACTATGCTTCAAGGGCAAGAGAAGAGTCTAGCTGCTATATATGGGGCCAACGGTGGAGGAAATCAAGGCCATGTTTCCTTTCTTCCAGGAAGTAAAGGTCTCTTGGGTTCGTCGATCCGCGAATGGTGTCGCTCATAAACTTGCTAGAGTAGGTGTGCGGGAGGATCTTTATAAGGTGTGGCTTATGGAACCCCGTTAAGCATTTTCAAAATCCTCCAAAACCTAACAGAAAAAAAGATATGGGGCTTTTAAGATCTGGAGAGGCAAAAAAATTCAAAAAAATTCAAACTTACTAATGGCGCACTTGCCCACGGTGCGCCATTAGTATCTTCCCGCCTTCAAAATTCAAAATAAATCAAAAAAATAAAAAAAGTTACTAATGGCGCACCTGCCCATGGTGCGAGGACATGCAGGGGACTTCAGAGCTGTTGCATGCCATGTCTTCCACCATGTCTCGGACCCGGAGGTGGCGGAGATATTGGCATGCAAGAGGGCAGTCCAACTAGCTGCTGAGATCAATGTACAGAGGCTTCATTTGGAGACTGGTAGAAAGGCTGTGGCGACTATGCTTCAAGGGCAATAGAAGAGTCTGGCTGCTATATATGGGGCCAACGGTGGAGGAAATCAAGGCCATGTTTCCTTTCTTCCAGGAAGTAAAGGTCTCTTGGGTTCGTCGATCCGCGAATGGTGCCACTCATAAACTTGCTAGATTAGGTGTGGGCGAGGATCTTTGTAAGGTGTGGCTTATGGAACCAAGTTAAACATTTTCAAAATCCTCAAAAACCTAACAGAAAAAAAGATAAGGGGCTTTTAAGATCTGGAGAGGCAAAAAAATTCGAACTTACTAATGGCGCACCTGCCCACGGTGCGCCATTAGTATCTTCCCGCCTTCAAAATTCAAAATAAATCAAAAAAATATAAAAAAAAGTTACTAATGGCGCACCTGCCCATGGTGCGAGGACATGCAGGGGACTTCAGAGCGGCTGCATGCCATGTCTTCCACCATGTCTCGGACCCGGAGGTGGCGGAGATATTGGCATGCAAGAGGGCAGTCCAACTAGCTGCTGAGATCAATGTACAGAGGCTTCATTTAGAGACTGGTAGCAAGGCTGTGGCGACTATGCTTCAAGGGCAAGAGAAGAGTCTAGCTGCTATATATGGGGCCAACGGTGGAGGAAATCAAGGCCATGTTTTCTTTCTTCCAGGAAGTAAAGGTCTCTTGGGTTCGTCGATCCGCGAATGGTGTCGCTCATAAACTTGCTAGAGTATGTGTGGGGGAGGATCTTTGTAAGGTGTGGCTTGTGGAACCCCGTTAAACATTTTCAAAATCCTCAAAAATCTAACAGAAAAAAGATATGGGGCTTTTAAGATCTGGAGAGGCAAAAAATTCAAAAAAATTCAAACTTACTAATGGCGCACCTGCCCACGGTGCACCATTAGTATCTTCCCGCCTTCAAAATTCAAAATAAATCAAAAAAATAAAGAAAAAGTTACTAATGGCGCACCTGCCCATGGTGCGAGGACATGCAGGGGACTTCAGAGCGGCTGCATGCCATGTCTTCCACCAAGTCTCGGACCCGGAGGTGGCGGAGATATTGGCATGCAAGAGGGCAGTCCAACTAGCTGCTGAGATCAATGTACAGAGGCTTCATTTGTAGACTGGTAGCAAGGCTGTGGCGACTATGCTTCAAGGGCAAGAGAAGAGACTGGCTGCTATATATGGGGCCAACGGTGGAGGAAATCAAGGCCATGTTTCATTTCTTCTAGGAAGTAAAGGTCTCTTGGGTTCGTCGATCCGCGAATGGTGCCGCTCATAAACTTGCTAGAGTAGGTGTGGGGGAGGATCTTTGTAAGGTGTGGCTTATGGAACCCCGTTAAACATTTTCAAAATCCTCAAAAACCTAACAGAAAAAAAGATATGGGGCTTTTAAGATCTGGAGAGGCAAAAAAATTCAAACTTACTAATGGCGGACCTGCCCACGGTGCGCCATTAGTATCTTCCCGCCTTCAAAATTCAAAATAAATCAAAAAAAAAGTTACTAATGGCGCACCTGCCCATGGTGCGAGGACATGCATGGGACTTCAGAGCGGCTGCATGCCATGTGTTCCACCATGTCTCGGACCCGGTGGTGGCGAAGATGTTGGCATCCAAGAGGGCAGTCCAACTAGCTGCTGAGATCAATGTACAGAGGCTTCATTTGGAGACTGGTAGCAAGGCTGTGGCGACTATGCTTGAAGGGCAAGAGAAGAGTCTGGCTGCTATATATGGGGCCAACGGTGGAGGAAATCAAGGCCATGTTTCCTTTCTTCCAGGAAGTAAAGGTCTCTTGGGTTCGTCGATCCGCGAATGGTGCCGCTCATAAACTTGCTAGATTAGGTGTGCGGGAGGATCTTTGTAAGGTGTGGCTTATGGAACCCCGTTAAGCATTTTCAAAATCCTCCATAACCTAACAGAAAAAAAGATATGGGATTTTAAGATCTGGAGAGGCAAAAAAATTCAAAAAAAATTCAAACTTACTAATGGCGCACCTGCCCACGGTGCGCCATTAGTATCTTCCCGCCTTCAAAATTCAAAATAAATCAAAAAAATATAAAAAAAAGTTACTAATGGCGCACCTGCCCATGGTGCGACGACATGCAAGGGACTTCAGAGCGGCTGCATGCCATGTCTTCCACCATGTCTCGGACCCGGAGGTGGCGGAGATATTGGCATGCAAGAGGGCAGTCCAACTAGCTGCTGAGATGAATGTACAGAGGCTTCATTTAGAGACTGGTAGCAAGGCTGTGGCGACTATGCTTCAAGGGCAAGAGAAGAGTCTAGCTGCTATATATGGGAACAACGGTGGAGGAAATCAAGGCCATGTTTTCTTTCTTCCAGGAAGTAAAGGTCTCTTGGGTTCGTCGATCCGCGAATGGTGCCGCTCATAAACTTGCTAGAGTAGGTGTGGGGGAGGATCTTTGTAAGGTGTGGCTTGTGGAACCCCGTTAAACATTTTCTAAATCCACAAAAATCTAACAGAAAAAAGATATGGGGCTTTTAAGATCTGGAGAGGCAAAAAATTCAAAAAAATTCAAACTTACTAATGGCGCACCTGCCCACGGTGCGCCATTAGTATCTTCCCGCCTTCAAAATTCAAAATAAATCAAAAAAATAAAGAAAAAGTTACTAATGGCGCACCTGCCCATGGTGCGAGGACATGCAGGGGACTTCAGAGCGGCTGCATGCCATGTCTTCCACCAAGTCTCGGACCCGGAGGAGGCGGAGATATTGGCATGCAAGAGGGCAGTCCAACTAGCTGCTAAGATCAATGTACAGAGGCTTCATTTGGAGACTGGTAGCAAGGCTGTGGCGACTATGCTTCAAGGGCAAGAGAAGAGACTGGCTGCTATATATGGGGCCAATGGTGGAGGAAATCAAGGCCATGTTTCATTTCTTCTAGGAAATAAAGGTCTCTTGGGTTCGTCGATCCGCGAATGGTGCAGCTCATAAACTTGCTAGAGTAGGTGTGGGGGAGGATCTTTGTAAGGTGTGGCTTATGGAACCCCGTTAAACATTTTCAAAATCCTCAAAAACCTAACAGAAAAAAAGATATGGGGCTTTTAAGATCTGGAGAGGCAAAAAAAATTCAAACTTACTAATGGCGCACCTGCCCACGGTGCGCCATTAGTATCTTCCCGCCTTCAAAATTCAAAATAAATCAAAAAAATAAAAAAAAAGTTACTAATGGCACACCTGCCCATGGTGCGAGGACATGCATGGGACTTCAGAGCAGCTGCATGCCATGTGTTCCACCATGTCTTGGACCCGATGGTGGCGAAGATATTGGCATGCAAGAGGGCAGTCCAACTAGCTGCTGAGATCAATGTACAGAGGCTTCATTTGGAGACTGGTAGCAAGGCTGTGGCGACTATGCTTCAAGGGCAAGAGAAGAGTCTGGCTGCTATATTTGGGGCTAACGGTGGAGGAAATCAAGGCCATGTTTCCTTTCTTCCAGGAAGTAAAGGTCTCTTGGGTTCGTCGATCGGCGAATGGTGCCGCTCATAAACTTGCTAGAGTAGGTGTGCGGGAGGATCTTTGTAAGGTGTGGCTTATGGAACCCCGTTAAGCATTTTCAAAATCCTCCATAACCTAACAGAAAAAAAGATATGGGGCTTTTAAGATCTGGAGAGGCAAAAAAATTCAAACTTACTAATGGCGCACCTGCCCACGGTGCGCCATTAGTATCTTCCCGCCTTCAAAATTCAAAATAAATCAAAAAAATAAAAAAATGTTACTAATGGCGCACCTGCCCATGGTGCGAGGACATGCAGGGGACTTCAGAGCGGCTGCATGCCATGTCTTCCACCATATCTCGGACCCGGAGGTGGTGGAGATATTGGCATGCAAGAGGGCAGTCCAACTAGCTGCTGAGATCAATGTACAGTGGCTTCATTTGGAGAATGGTAGAAAGGCTGTGGCGACTATGCTTCAAGGGCAACAGAAGAGTCTGGCTGCTATACATGGGGCCAACGGTGGAGGAAATCAAGGCCATGTTTCCTTTCTTCCAGGAAGTAAAGGTCTCTTGGGGTCGTCGATCCGCGAATGGTGCCGCTCATAAACTTGCTAGAGAAGGTGTGGGGGAGGATCTTTGTAAGGTGTGGCTTATGGAACCCCGTTAAACATTTTCAAAATCCTCAAAAACCTAACAGAAAAAAAGATATGGGGCTTTTAAGATCTGGAGAGGCAAAAAAATTCAAAAAAATTCGAACTTACTAATGACGCACCTGCCCACGGTGCGCCATTAGTATCTTCCCGCCTTCAAAATTCAAAATAAATCAAAAATATATAAAAAAAGTTACTAATGGCGCACCTGCCCAAGGTGCGAGGACATGCAGGGGACTTCAGAGCGGCTGCATGCCATGTCTTCCACCATGTCTCGGACCCGGAGGTGGCGGAGATATTGGCATGCAAGAGGGCAGTCCAACTAGCTGCTGAGATCAATGTACAGAGGCTTCATTTGGAGACTGGTAGCAAGGCTGTGGCGACTATGCTTCAAGGGCAAGAGAAGAGTCTGGCTGCTATATATGGGGCCAACGGTGGAGGAAATCAAGGCCATGTTTCATTTCTTCCAGGAAGTAAAGGTCTCTTGGGTTCGTCGATCCGCGAATGGTGCCGCTCATAAACTTGCTAGAGTAGGTGTGGGGGAGGATCTTTGTAAGGTGTGGCTTATGGAACCCCGTTAAACTTTTTCAAAATCCTCAAAAACCTAACAGAAAAAAAGATATGGGGCTTTTAAGATCTGGAGAGGCAAAAAAATTCAAACTTACTAATGGTGCACCAGCCCACGGTGCGCCATTAGTATCTTCCCGCCTTCAAAATTCAAAATAAATCAAAAAAATAAAAAATAAGTTACTAATGGCGCTCCTGCCCATGGTGCGAGGACATGTAGGGGACTTCAGAGCGGCCGCATGCCATGTGTTCCACCATGTCTCGGACCCGGAGGTGGCGGAGATATTGGCATGCAAGAGGGCAGTCCAACTAGCTGCTGAGATCAATGTACAGAGGCTTCATTTGGAGACTGGTAGCAACGCTGTGGCGACTATGCTTCAAGGGCAAGAGAAGAGTCTGGCTGCTATATATGGGGCCAACGGTGGAGGAAATCAAGGCCATGTTACCTTTCTTCCAGGAAGTAAAGGTCTCTTGGGTTCATCGATCCGCGAAAAGTGCCGCTCATAAACTTGCTAGAGTAGGTGTGCGGGAGGATCTTTGTAAGGTGTGGCTTATGGAACCCCGTTAAGCATTTTCAAAATCCTCCAAAACCTAACAGAAAAAAAGATATGGGGCTTTTAAGATCTGGAGAGGCAAAAAAATTCAAACTTACTAACGGCGCACCTACCCACGGTGCGCCATTAGTATCTTCCCGCATTCAAAATTCAAAATAAATCAAAAAAATAAAAAAAGTTACTAATGGCGCACCTGCCCATGGTGCGAGGACATGCAGGGGACTTCAGAGCGGCTGCATGCCATGTCTTCCACCATATCTCGGACCCGGAGGCGGCGGAGATATTGGCATGCAAGAGGGCAGTCCAACTAGCTGCTGAGATCAATGTACAGAGGCTTCATTTAGAGACTGGTAGAAAGGCTGTGGCGACTATGCTTCAAGGGCAAGAGAAGAGTCTGGCTGCTATATATGGGGCCAACGGTGGAGGAAATCAAGGCCATGTTTCCTTTCTTCCAGGAAGTAAAGGTCTCTTGGGTTCGTCGATCCGCGAATGGTGCCGCTCATAAACTTGCTAGAGTAGGTGTGGGGGAGGATCTTTGTAAGGTGTGGCTTATGGAACCCCGTTAAACATTTTCAAAATCCTCAAAAACCTAACAGAAAAAAAGATATGGGGCTTTTAAGATCTAGAGAGGCAAAAAAAATTCAAAAAAATTCGAACTTACTAATGGCGCACCTGCCCACAGTGCGCCATTAGTATCTTCCCGCCTTCAAAATTCAAAATGAATAAAAAGTTACTAATGGCGCACCTGCCCATGGTGCGAGGACATGCAAGGGACTTCAGAGCGGCTGCATGCCATGTCTTCCATCATGTCTCGGACCCGGAGGTGGCGGAGATATTGGCATGCAAGAGGGCAGTCCACCAAGCTGCTGAGATCAATGTACAGAGGCTTCATTTGGAGACTGGTAGCAAGGCTGTGGCGACTATGCTACAAGGGCAAGAGAAGAGTCTGGCTGCTATATATGGGGCCAACGGTGTGGGAAATCAAGGCCATGTTTCCTTTCTTCCAGGAAGTAAAGGTCTCTTGGGTTCGTTGATCCGCGAATGGTGCCGCTCATAAACTCGCTAGAGTAGGTGTGCGGGAGGATCTTTGTAAGGTGTGGCTTATGGAACCTCGTTAAGCATTTTCAAAATCCTCCAAAACCTAACAGAAAAAAAGATATGGGGCTTTTAAGATCTGGAGAGGCAAAAAAATTCAAAAAAAATCAAACTTACTAATGGCGCACCTGCCCACGGTGCGCCATTAGTATCTTCCCGCCTTCAAAATTCAAAATAAATCAAAAAAAATAAAAAAAATTACTAATGGCGCACCTGCCCATGGTGCGAGGACATGCAGGGGACTTCAGAGCGGCTGCATGCCATGTCTTCCACCATGTCTCGGACCCGGAGGTGGCGGAGATATTGGCATGCAAGAGGGCAGTCCAACTAGCTGCTGAGATCAATGAACAGAGGCTTCATTTGGAGACTGGTGTTGGGGAACGTAGTAATTTCAAAAAATTCTCTACGCACACGCAAGATCATGGTGATGGCATAGCAACGAGAGGGGAGAGTGCATGTCCATGTACCCTCGTAGACCGTAAGCGGAAGCGTTATAACAACGCGGTTGATGTAGTCGTACGTCTTCACGATCCGACCGATCCAAGTACCGAACGCACGGCACCTCCGAGTTCAGCACACGTTCAGCTCGATGACGATCCCCGGGCTCCGATCCAGCAAAGCGTCGGGGATGAGTTTCGTCAGCACGACGGCGTGGTGACGATGATGATGCTCCACCGACGCAGGGCTTCGCCTAAGCTCCGCGACGATATGACTTTACCGGCGCAGGGCTTCGCCCAAGCTCCGCAACGATATGACCGAAGTGGAATATAGTGGAGGGGGGCACCGCACACGGCTAATGAACGATCCATAGATCAACTTGTGTGTCCATGGGGTGCCCCCTGCCCCCGTATATAAAGGAGGGAGGGAGGAGGAGGCCGGCCCTAGGAGGGGCGCGCCATGGGGAGTCCTACTCCCACCGGGAGTAGGATTCCCCTTTTCCTAGTCCAACTAGGAGTCCTTCCATGTATTAGGAGTAGGAGACAAGGAAGGGGAAGAGAGAAGGGAAGGAAGGAGGGGGTGCGGCCCCTCCCCCTAGTCCAATTCGGACTAGGCCATGGGGGGGCGCGCGGCCTGCCCTAGGCAGCCCCTCTCTCTTTCCCGCAGGGCCCAATAAGGCCCAATACTTCTCCCCGGCGAATTCCCGTAACTCCCCGGTACTCCGAAAAATACCCGAATCATTCGGAACCTTTCCGAACTCTGAATATAGTCGTCCAATATATCGATCTTTACGTCTTGACCATTTCGAGACTCCTCGTCATGTCCCCGATCTCATCCGGGACTCCGAACTCCTTCGGTACATCAAAACTCATAAACTCATAATATAACTGTCATCGAAACCTTAAGCGTGCGGACCCTACGGGTTCGAGAACTATGTAGACATGACCTAGAACTATTCTCGGTCAATAACCAATAGCGGGACCTGGATGCCCATATTAGCTCCTACATATTCTACGAAGATCTTTATCGGTCAAACCGCATAACATACGTTGTTCCCTTTTGTCATCCGTATGTTACTTGCCCGAGATTCGATCGTCGGTATCCAATACCTAGTTCAATCTCGTTACCGGAAAGTCTCTTTACTCGTTCCATAATACATCATCTCACAACTAACTTATTAGTTGCAATGCTTGCAA
>LR880968.1:58570047-58595626 GCA_904067115.1 Aegilops sharonensis | reverse complement strand
ACGTTTGGTAGCACCCAAAGTGTTCCTCCGGTAAACGGGAGTTGCATAATCTCATAGTTACAGGAACATGTATAAGTCATGAAGAAAGCAATAGCAATATACTAAACGATCAAGTGCTAGGCTAACGGAATGGGTCATGTCAATCACATCATTCTCCTAATGATGTGATCCCATTAATCAAATGACAACACATGTCTATGGTTAGGAAACATAACCATCTTTGATTAATGAGCTAGTCAAGTAGAGGCATACTAGTGACTATATGTTTGTCTATGTATTCACACATGTATCATGTTTCCGGTTAATACAATTCTAGCATGAATAATAAACATTTATCATGAAATAAGGAAATAAATAATAACTTTATTATTGCCTCTAGGGCATATTTCCTTCAACTGGTAGCAAGGCTGTGGCGACTATGCTTCAAGGGCAAGAGAAGAGTCTGGCTGCTATATATGGGGCCAACGGTGGAGGAAATCAAGGCCATGTTTCCTTTCTTCCACGAATTAAAGGTCTCTTGGGTTCGTCGATCCGCGAATGGTGCCGCTCATAAACTTGCTAGAGTAGGTGTGGGGGAGGATCTTTGTAAGGTGTGGCTTATGGAACCCCATTAAAATTATTCAAAATCCTCAAAAACCTAACAGAAAAAAAAGATATGGGGCTTTTAAGATCTAGAGAGGCAAAAAAATTCAAAAAAAATTCAAACTTACTAATGGCGCACCAGCCCACGGTGCGCCATTAGTATCTTCCCGCCTTCAAAATTCAAAATAAATCAAAAAATATAAAAAAGGTACTAATGGCGCACCTGCCCATGGTGCGAGGACATGCAGGGGACTTCAGAGCGGCTGCATGCCATGTCTTCCACCATGTCTCGGACCGGGAGGTGGCGGAGATATTGGCATGCAAGAGGGCAGTCCAACTAGCTGCTGAGATCAATGTACAGAGGCTTCATTTGGACACTAGTAGCAAGGCTGTGGCGAATATGCTTCAAGGGCAAGAGAAGAGTCTGGCTTTATATATGGGGCCAACGGTGGAGGAAATCAAGGCCATGTTTCCTTTCTTCCAGGGAGTAAAGGTCTCTTGGGTTCGTCGATCCGCGAATGGTGCCGCTCATAAACTTGCTAGAGTAGGTGTGGGGGAGGATCTTTGTAAGGTGTGGCTTATGGAACCCCGTTAAACATTTTCAAAATCCTCAAAAACCTAACAAAAAAAAGATATGGGGCTTTTAAGATCTGGAGAGGCAAAAAAATTCAAAAAAATTCAAACTTACTAATGGTGCACCTGCCCACGGTGCGCTATTAGTATCTTCCCGCCTTCAAAATTCAAAATAAATCAAAAAAATAAAAGAAAAGTTACTAATGGTGCACCTGCCCATGGTGCGAGGACATGCAGGGGACTTCAGAGCGGCTGCATGCCATGTCTTCCACCATGTCTCGGACCCGGAGGTGGCGGAGATATTGGCATGCAAGAGGGCAGTCCAACTAGCTGCTGAGATCAACGTACAGAGGCTTCATTTGGAGACTGGTAGCATGGTTGTGGCGACTATGCTTCAAGGGCAAGAGAAGAGTCTGGCTGCTATATATGGGGCCAACGGTGGAGGAAATCAAGGCCATGTTTGCTTTCTTCCAGGAAGTAAAGGTCTCTTGGGTTCGTCGATCCGCGAATGGTGCCGCTCATAAACTTGCTAGAGTAGGTGTGGGGGAGGATCTTTGTAAGGTGTGGCTTATGGAACCCCGTTAAACATTTTCAAAATCCTCAAAAACCTAACAGAAAAAAAGATATGGGGCTTTTAAGATCTGGAGAGGCAAAAAAATTCAAACTTACTAATGGCGCACCTGCCCACGGTGCGCCATTAGTATCTTCCCGCCTTCAAAATTCAAAATAAATCAAAAAAATAAAAAAAGTTACTAATGGCGCACCTGCCCATGGTGCGAGGACATGCAGGGGACTTCAGAGCGGCTGCATGCCATGTCTTCCACCATGTCTCGGACCCGGAGGTGGCGGAGATATTGGCATGCAAGAGGGCATTCCAACTAGCTGTTGAGATCAATGTACAGAGGCTTCATTTGGAGACTGGTAGCAAGGCTGTGGCGAGTATGCTTCAAGGGCAAGAGAAGAGTCTGGCTCCTATATATGGGGCCAACGGTGGAGGAAATCAAGGCCATGTTTCCTTTCTTCCAGGAAGTAAAGGTCTCTTGGGTTCGTCGATCCGCGAATGGTGCCGCTCATAAACTTGCTAGAGTAGGTGTGGGGGAGGATCTTTGTAAGGTGTGGCTTATGGAACCTCATTAAACATTTTCAAAATCCTAAACAACCTAACAGAAAAAAAGATATGGGGCTTTTAAGATCTGGAGAGGCAAAAAAATTCAAACTTACTAATGGCGCACCTGCCCACGGTGCGCCATTAGTATCTTCTCGCCTTCAAAATTCAAAATAAATCAAAAAAATAAAAAAAAGTTACTAATGGCGCACCTGCCCATGGTGCGAGGACATGCAGGGGACTTCAGAGCGGCTGCATGCCATGTCTTCCACCATGTCTCGGACCGGGAGGTGGCGGAGATATTGGCATGCAAGAGGGCAGTCCAACTAGCTTCTGAGATCAATGTACAGAGGCTTCATTTGGAGACTGGTAGCAAGGCTGTGGCGAATATGCTTCAAGGGCAAGAGAAGAGTCTGGCTGCTATACATGGGGCCAACGGTGGACGAAATCAAGGCCATGTTTCCTTTCGTCCAGGAAGTAAAGGTCTCTTGGGTTCGTCGATCCGCGAATGGTGCCGCTCATAAACTTGCTAGAGTAGGTGTGGGGGAGGATCTTTGTAAGGTGTGGCTTATGGAACCCCGTTAAACATTTTCAAAATCCTCAAAAACCTAACAGAAAAAAAGATATGGGGCTTTTAAGATCTGGAGAGGCAAAAAAATTCAAAAAAATTCAAACTTTGTGCCATTAGTATCTTCCCGCCTTCAAAATTCAAAATAAATCAAAAAAATAAAAGAAAAGTTACTAATGGTGCACCTGCCCATGGTGCGAGGACATGCAGGGGACTTCAGAGCGGCTGCATGCCATGTCTTCCACCATGTCTCGGACCCGGAGGTGGCGGAGATATTGGCATGCAAGAGGGCAGTCCAACTAGCTGATGAGATCAATGTACAGAGGCTTCATTTGGGGACTGGTAGCATGGTTGTGGCGACTATGCTTCAAGGGCAAGAGAAGAGTCTGGCTGCTATATATGGGGCCAACGGTGGAGGAAATGAAGGCCATGTTTCCTTTCTTCCAGGAAGTAAAGGTCTCTTGGGTTCGTCGATCCGCGAATGGTGCCGCTCATAAACTTGCTAGAGTAGGTGTGGGCGAGGATCTTTGTAAGGTGTGGCTTATGGAACCCCGTTAAACATTTTCAAAATCCTCAAAAACCTAACAGAAAAAATGATATGGGGCTTTTAAGATCTGGGGAGGCAAAAAAATTCAAAAAAATTCAAACTTACTAATGGCGCACCTGCCCACGGTGCGCCATTAGTATCTTTCCGCCTTCAAAATTCAAAATAAATCAAAAAAATAAAAAAAAGTTACTAAGGGCGCACCTGCCCATGGTGCGCCATTAGTATCTTCCCGCCTTCAAAATTAAAAATAAATCAAAAAAATTTACTAATGGCGCACCTGCCCACGGTGCGCCATTACTATGCCGTATATATGGCTGGGCGTGTCCTCTCCTCCTTACCTCTTCATTCTTCTCCTCCACTCCACCTCTCCTCCACTCCACCTCTCCTCCACTCCACCTCTCCTCCACTCCTCCACTCCATCTTCCCTTCTCTCCTCCACCATACTACCCTCCTCCTCTACGGCGACCTCCTCCTCCTCCTCTCGAGCGACCTCCTCCTCCTATCCGGCAAGCTCCTCCTCCCTCGTCTCCGGTGAGCTCCTCCTCCCTCCTCTCCGGTGAGCTCCTCCTCCCTCATATCCGGTGAGCTCCTCCTCCCTCCTCTCCGGTGAGCTCCTCCTCCCTCCTCTCCGGTGAGCTCCTCCTCCCTCCTCTCTGGTGAGCAACTCCTCTCTCCTCTCCTCCCATCCCCTCATGGATTCTCCTTCCTCCTCTCCGATGCTCCGGCGAACTCCTCTCCGGCGACCTCCTCCTCCTCTCTGGCGATGTAGGAGAGCGCCTTTGCGGTCACCTCCTCCTCCTCCTCTCCGGCGAACTCCTCTCCGGCGAACTCCTCTCCAGTGAACTCCTCTCTGGTAAAAGAACATGGCAAAAGAACGTACAAGATCCAAAAACAGGAACAAAATTTGAAATAGTATTGTGCAAAAAAACAAGCAAAACAAACGAGCAAAAAATGTGCAGAAAAATCACCATCCAGATCCAAATTTAAAATTCAAAAATAGCAATGGCGCACGGTGGGGGTTAACGGTGCGCCACTACTATTTTCCCGCCTTCAAAATTCAAAAATACCAATGGTGCACCGTGGCCTATACTAATGGCGCACCAGTGGCCAATACTAATGGCACACTGTGGCCTATACTAATGGCGCACCAGTGGTGCGCCATTAGTATACCAGATACTAATTGTGCACCACTGGTGCGCCATTAATAAAAAATACTAGTGGCGTGATACTAATGACGCACTAGTAGTACGCCATTAGTAGGCAAAACTGGTGCGCCATTAGTAGGCCTTTTCCTAATAGTGTATGGGGAAGTAGATTCGGTACTGAAGCCATCGTGCGTGTACCAGTGCTGATTTGTCTTCCGTTCGTGTGTCAACAGCAAAATTGATGGAAGCTCTTAATTAACCGACGACTAGGAGTAGTAATTAAACGCATGGGAAGACGGAGCAGCGGGCGTAATTACCATACTCCCACCTCCCCTCTAGTATATATGCTCTTCACGCCTCACTTAGAAAACACTGCGTCGACCACTCAGTTGTCCTCTTCCTCAATCCTCAGGCTGCAAGAACCCCACACCGTAGTTGCCATGGAGATACCACAAGAACATCCAGATCCAAGTGGCCGTCATCTCCTTTCGTTTCCATCACTCTTACCGTCTGGCCGGCCGTTTGTGTTTCTTATATGTAGTAAAAATATCCGTGTGTTGCAACGGGAGAAATAATCTTCACATGCCCCCAACGACCCATCCATGTTGTCACTTCTCTTCGCCACCATCGCTGATGGTGCTAGGCGACCTAGGTCACATGCGGCCGGAGGGACTTGCCCTTGGCCCGACATTGCAGCGGGCGAGTTAGTCACATGCCTCGCAAACGATGCCTTCTAGTGCACACATTGATCAGGAAGGAGCGGGTTGATCGGGAAGGAGTGAAAGGGGGCTGGGCGGAACGGTTTGAATGCATTCACCTCGTTTAATGGGGAACAATTTGTGACACATATTGTTCGACTTGCAAATTGATTACTGGAAAGTACCTAATAGTCTAAATCCGAATGAAAAGAAGGAGCAAGGCGTGGAAACTGTCCCTTAATGTCATCATATATAAGATTATAGCATTAAATAAGGACCGTCTTAACATTTAGGCCTCGTTTTGTAGGAGAGGATCGAGGGGTTTTTAAAGGAAATTTCCTCGCGTGGCCCAGAACCCCGCAGAACCGCGAGGGCCCATTTGGTACGCGGGTATTCGACGGCCCAACCCCCTCCTACACCCTCCTTTCCACGCGGTACAGAACCCTCGAGGGGGGCCTCGCGGATTTGGGAGGAACGACACCACGCCGCCGCCGCCTGCTCACTGCGCTGCCGCTCGATTCCTCCACAGCACGCCGTCGAACGACATCTCTACGCCGGCGTACCTCCTCCGCCATATTGGCCTTCTCCTCTGTGGTAAGCCCTCGCCTCGCCTCGCCTCCCCTCCTTTCCCCTCGCCGTCTAGGGTTCTTCAATCCACCCGGGCATGGTTGCCGCCTCATCTTCCCCGGCGAGCTCGCCAAGCATGACGTCTCCGAGGGCACCAAAGCCATCACCAAGTTCACCTCCTCTTAGATTGTGTCCCCTGTATCTAGTAGCAGGTTACTGTTGGTTTAGTGATTCACTGTCGACTCCGAATCTTGATGTGAACTGCAAGTAGTGGTAATGCTTGATGTGGTTATCTGCAAGTAGTAGTGGTAATGCTTGATATGAACTGCCGAATCGGTGCCAACGCTTTGTTGGTTCGTTGGCTGCATCAACTTGGTGTGGGAGGAGGACGACGAGCCTGTGAAATCCAACTGAGACGAGTGGAGTGGAGTTCAACATGTATCTTTATTTATCAAGAGATGTTTTACCCATCTATGATGGGTTTGTGATTTAGGAACATATGTGTATTTGATGCATTGTGTTGTTTTGCTGGGGACAAAGTTGGTCTCCATTTGTGCATCTTTTCTGCAACTCTGTAATGGATACTGGAGCAGCGCTCCGTCTTGTTCTACAATGATGTGCACCTGCTTGCTTGTTTATTTAGCATCAACAGCAAGAAGCATTCTTGACTTCTTATTTGGTTGGTGGAGATTTCTTGTTTTCCTCTATTCTTGTACTATAGATTATTAGGCTGATAGAGGATGTAGCAAACGAAATTACTGCACAGTTTTTTAAAGAAATTATTGCACATTCTTTTTAAGATAAGACAGTGTAGTAGTAGTGTTTGGAGTTTCACAAGGGAGGCAATTTGGTTTGTGACTGCACATTTTTTAAAGAAATTACTGCACAGTTTTTTAAAGAAATTACTGAACATTTTTTTTAAGAAATTACTTGAGACTACTCTTGTGTTTGTCTTGCCTTGTGACTGTTTCAAACTGCAAATAAATTGTTTGCTCATCGGACTTTGTTGTGAGTTTTTCTCTTCCACGAAAAATCTGTTCGGTCTGGAAGTTTCTGTATTCTGTTGGTCTTGATGTAGCTCTAACAAGGCCATGCAATAATTCATAATATTTCTTGATTGTACTTTTCCCTTTGCAAACAGTCTACAGCCTCCATTGGTCTTGATGTAGCTCTAACAAGGCCATGATATAATTCTTTGAAATATACCTGATTGTTGTTGTGCTCTTAATATCATTTACTTGAAATTTACCTGATCATTTACTTGTACATAAGTACTCCCTTTGTCAACTGGCTCCTCTGTTTGTGGGTCTTGGAATTGAAATTGAATGAGAAATATCTGCATTGAATTGAAATGAGATATAATTTTGTCGACAGTAGCAACATTACCTTGTTTTCTTCAGTATCATCAGTTTTTTCTGGTGTCATTAAACCAGGTTGAGAAGTGGAACAAAGCAGTGGAAGAATGGGACGTTTGCAGGGTCCCTCAAAATCGTCTGTTTGAGAGTCTCGTCAGTTGCTTTTGTGTTCGCGCTATTGTTGTCAGCATGCTTAAATGAACGCGTGTCTTATGTATTCTTAGCATGCTTAACTATACGCATGTCTTTCCTCAGACTTGTGAATGCTAAAAACGTACGAGATATTTTTGGTTCCAATTCATGCTGATGTGAGCGATTATGTTGCTGTTATGTGACATTGAAATTATGTGATGATATATTGGTTCCAAGTCAAGCAAATTATGTTGTTCATGTGAAGAACTGTTGCAAGATTAGATTTTTAACAGTTTTACACCATTTTAGTTCAATATGGAAATCCCTCCCTGTCAAACAGTCTTCTGTATGGAGGGGGATTTGAGGGATGTGTGGTTGGAAGGGGATTTGAGGTTTCAAGGGGATTGGGTGGTAGAGGGGGATTCACCAAATCCTCTGGAATCCTCTTCTCTCCAAACCTCCACAATCCCTTTGTGTCAAACAAGGCCTTAGGGAGTGTTGATCCCACTTGATTTGAGGGAGCCACGGCCCAAACTCACATGTAAGTCTCGAAAATGAAAAACAAAGTGTCCGTGAAACATCACAACAAACCAGCGACACAACATCCATACAGTAAAAAATTGCCTCGATCTTTCACGTCAAGCTAGCTAGGAGATGGTAATAATTAATTAATACACACACACATTATATATCTTCCTGATTATCTGTCTCCTAATACAGTTTGCAATATAGTTGCAAAGAATTCAGTACATAGCAAGATAGGTACACGCCTGCTGGAAAGTATCTAAAACTGAAAGAAGAAAAGAAGCGAGGATGTACGCAACATGTTCCCTAAGCAGGGGTCTCCACCTTACCACCGGCAAAGAAGAATCCCTGGTCCTCTCAGTCTTTCATTTGCTGTCCGGCTCTTTCTTCCCCAAGGTCACACCTGCATCCATTTTCTATCAATTTACAGAAAATGGAACATCCTTTTTATCTACTACCAATTTACAGAGAACGGAACTATGCTACTTTCGAACACTACCTGCAAGAACTCTTCCACAACATAGCCATGATCAGTACACCAATCTAAAACTGAAACTTATTCATACATGTGTCAATCTGTGCGACTCAAACAACAATCCCGTAGATGTATCAGTTCTAATTTCACCAGCTAGGATCAGAGGTAACTAACCAGCAAGTGTTATTACATTAGCTTGAAATGAAGCATAGCTAGCCCCTGCAATCAAATTTGTCGACATCCATAGAGCATATATAGTCGATAAATACTCTGATTTTCTCCAGGGATTAAATTTTTTATCTAATGAATTGTTGATTCATCATGGTCCAACATAAAAAAGAAGTAGAAGTTATAATCTGTTATCTAATAAAGTGGTTCAGGGTGTCAAACACAATATGAATTTTGAAGTAGTTTCATTGCGCAGGAGCAGATGGCTTGCAGTTATGTTTGTTCAATTTACTGGCCAGACAAAAAATATGTGAAATACCAAATTCTAAATAGCTCAACATCAAGAGAGGCAGCACCTCATATATTGGGTCTTTAACAAAATCAAAGACATAGTAAGAGTACCTGAGCTTGAGGGCGTCTGCAATGATAATCATCAAACATTTTTCGTGTCGTAACAAGATCTGTGGACCCCGATGCCTTGATTAAATGTACACATGGTTCCAGCGGCACGATCTTAATTGCACAAAAGGACAAACCTAGCTCTCGATAACAAAAATATAAGCTCCAAAACAGGGACAATGAAACGTCTCTCTTCAATTTATCCTTTGAATTTTTTACCAAATTTTTAATATTTTTTTCTCCATATGGTTATTGACTTAAGCTTTTTAAAGTAAAAAGAATCACTCAATTCCATGTTTAGGTGAGGGGGTCAATAAAATCTACAACCGATCTAAAAAACTATGGCAAACAGTGGTTCTAAACTTTGAAGGCCAAAAGATTGTTCGATATTTGGAAGCACAAGTAGTATCTCTACTTGGTGCAAGGAATTTGGATAGCATGAGGGGGAAAGGCAAGCTCAACATGTTTGGAAGGTCAATGACAATATACTTTAACTGAGATGTCGGAAAACATAAACCATTATGTTGTCTTCCTTGTCCAACATCAACTCTTTTAGCATGTCATACTTAATGAGTGCTTCACAATCATAAAAGATGTCCAAGATAATATATTTGTATGTGAACCCCTCTTTCCTTATCACTTCCTATTAATTGCAACGATGACCAAGGCTATGTTCATCAACTCTCAACAAATTTTAGGCCTCATACTTTCTATGTGTGAAGTTATCACTATCCATAAGATCAATATGAACTATTTTGTTCTTTCTACTTTCTCAAGATCATAGCAACAAAGCAAAGCCCTTGACTCAACACTAATCTTTATTATAGATAGCACACGGACTCGATTACATAAAGCGATCACAATGCAAAACTCGAAACTACTTGATATCAAAAACTTCAAACTGCTAGATCAAGATACTACTTAAAAGGATCGAACTAAATAAAGCAGTAAAAATAGGAGTGTGATGGTGATACGATACCGGGGCACCTCCCCCAAGCTTGGTAGTTGCCAAGGGGAGTGCCCATACCCATGTGATTATTTCTTCGGAGGTGATGGAGATGGTGATGATGATGGTGGATAATCGCACATCGAGCGTAAAAGCTCCTCCAACTTGCGGATAATGCCCTTGAGCCCAGCAAAATATCCTTCAACAAAATATTCTCCTGTGTGAGATACTTGTTCTGTATGCGAGCTAGCTCAATCATCTTGAAAGCTTAAATCTCTGTTGGAGTAAAAAGGTTAGGTAAAGGTTGATGGATATCTCCTTCTTTCACCGCCGGAGCTTGGACCTCCATGGCTTTCTTGATCCTTCATCCTTGTTGATCTCTTCTAGTTCTTCTCTTTTCAGTTGTATCTTCAAAAGCCAAGCATCCTTGTCTTCATTGTTGGAGGAGGGTGAAGTCATGGTGCTCTAAATCTGGAACAGAAACAACTTGAAACGAAAACAGAGGATATTTGCGTGATACGGTGATCAAAACCTTCGGGAGTATATATAATGAATTTTTACCGACCAAAATACGTAACATACAAGAAAATGGAGTCCGGGAGGCACACGAGGTGCCCACGAGACAGGGGACATGCCCTACAGGGGGGGCGCAGCCTCCTCTCTCGTGGGAGCCTCGTGTCCCTTTCGGACTACTTCTTTCTTCCTAAAATTCTTAAATAATCCAAAACTGATAAAAATTGCCATTAGAGTTGTTTTGGAGTCGGTTTACTTACCGTACCACGTACCTATGCCTTTTTAGGGTCTGGAACGTTCTGGAAAGTGTCTCTTATGTATTTCTCAGGGGTTATGGTTTCAATAATATTAGTTTCAACATTGATAGGATTACCTGAAATATAGTGTTTAATTCTTTGACCGTTTACCACCCTCGGATTTGTGCCTTCGAAGTTGTTGATTTTTATAGCACCAGAGCGATAGACCTCCTCGATAACGTAGGGACCTTCCCAATATTAGAGAAGTTTTCCTACAAAAAACCTTAAACGAGAGTTGAACTA
The DNA here is from genome assembly GCA_904067115.1 of Aegilops sharonensis. NCBI lineage: Eukaryota > Viridiplantae > Streptophyta > Magnoliopsida > Poales > Poaceae > Aegilops > Aegilops sharonensis. Next base: position 58,584,789 of record LR880968.1, on the reverse strand, counting down.
CAACACATAATCTCCTACGTTAAATTCACGCTTTTGTATCCTCTTATCATGCCAGCGTTTGACTTTTTCTTTGAAAAGCTTGGCATTCTCATAAGCTTGGGTTCTCCATTCATCAAGAGTGCTAATATCAAACAACTTCTTCTCACCGGCAAGTTTGAAGTCATAATTTAGCTCCTTAATAGCCCAATATGCTTTATGCTCAAGTTCAAGAGGTAAATGGCATGTTTTTCCATAAACCATCTTATATGGAGACATACCCATAGGATTTTTGTATGCAGTTCTATAGGCCCATAATGCATCATCAAGTTTTTTGGACCAATTCTTTCTAGATCTATTCACAGTCTTTTGCAAAATTAATTTGAGCTCTCTATTGCTCAACTCTACTTGACCACTAGACTGCGGATGATAAGGAGATGCGATTCTATGCTTGACGTCATACTTAGCAAGCATCTTACTGAAAGCACCATGAATAAAATGTGAACCGGCCATAAGTCATAAGATATCTAGGGACTCCAAACCTCAGAAAAATAACTTATTTAAGAATTTTAATAGAAGTGTTATGATCAGCACTGCTAGTTGGAATAGCTTCTACCCACTTAGTAACGTAATCAACAACAACTAAAATATGTGTATAACCATTGGAGGCAGGAAAAGGTCCCATATAATCAAAGCCCCAAACATCAAACGGTTCAATGACAAGATAGTAATTCATAGGCATTTCTTGACGTCTACTAATGTTACCTATTCTTTGGAATTCATCACAAAATAATACAAAATTACGAGCATCTTTGAAGAGAGTAGGCCAATAAAAACCAGATTATAGTACCATGTGTGCAGTTCTATCTCCAGCGTGGTGCCATCCATAGGATTCAGAGTGACACTTGCGTAGGATTTGTTCCTGTTCATGCTTAGGCACTCAACGTCTAATAATACCATCTACTCCTTCCTTATAAAGGTGTGGATCATCCCAGAAGTAATGTCTTAAATCATAAAAGAACTTTTTCTTTTGCCGGTATGTGAAACTAGGCGGTATATATTTAGCAACAATGTAATTAGCATAATCAGCATACCAAGGAGCAGTACGAGAAGCATTGACAACCGCTAATTGTTCATCAGGAAAGCTATCATTAATAGGCAGTGGGTCATCAAGAACATTCTCTAACCTAGACAAGTTGTCTGCAACGGGGTTCTCAGCTCCCTTTCTATCAACAATATGCAAATAAAATTCTTGAAGCAAGAGAACCCATCTAATGAGTCTCAGCTTAGCATCTTTCTTTTCCATAAGATATTTAATAGCAGCATGATCAGTGTGAATAGTAACTTTGGAATCAACAATATAACGTCTAAACTTATGACATGCAAACACAACTGCTAAGAACTCTTTTTCAGTAGTAGCATAATTTCTCTGGGCAGTATCAAGAGTCTTACTAGCATACTGGATAACATTCAATTTCTTATCGACTCTTTGCCCTAAAACAGCACCTACAGCATAATCACTAGCATCGCACATAATTTCAAAAGGTAAATTCCAATCAGGTGACTGAACAATAGGTGAAGTGATCAAAGCTTTCTTAAGTGTTTCAAATGCTTCTACACAATCATCATCAAAGACAAAAAGGAATATCTTTTTGTAATAAATTAGTCAGAGGCCTAGAGATTTTAGAAAAGTCCTTAATGAACCTCCTATAAAAACCGGCGTGACCAAGGAAACTTCTTATACCTTTTATGTCCTTGGGACATGGCATCTTTTCAATAGCATCAACTTTGGCTTTATCAACTTCAATACCTCTCTCGGAGATCTTGTGCCCCAAGACAATGCCTTCATTAACCATAAAGTGACACTTTTCCCAATTCAGAACGAGACTAGTGTCTTCGCATCTCTGCAAAACTCGATCAAGGTTGCTCAAACAATCATTAATAGAGGATCCATAGATTGAGAAGTCATCCATGAATACCTCACAAATCTTTTCACAAAAATCATAAAATATAGCCATCATGCATCTTTGAAAGGTAGCAGGTGCATTACATAGACCAAAGGCATACGTCTATAAGCAAAAGTACCAAAAGGGCAAGTAAAGGTAGTTTTAGATTGATCCTTTGCTGACACAAGTATTTGAGAGAAACCAGAATATCCATCTAGAAAGCAAAAATGTGTGTGTTTGGATAGCCTTTCTAGCATTTGATCAATAAAAGGTAAAGGGTAATGATCTTTCTTAGTAGATTTATTTAACTTACGGAAATCAATTACCATCCTATAACCTGTAATAATTCTTTGCAAGATCAATTCATCTTTATCATTAGGAACAACGGTAATACCTCCCTTTTTAGGGACACAATGGACAGGGCTTACCCATTCACTATTAGCAACAGGATAAATAATACCTGCCTCAAGGAGCTTTAGAATCTCCTTTCTTACCACTTCCTTCATTTTGGGATTTAATCGTCTTTGAGGATCTCTAACTGGTTTGGCATCTTTCTCCACTGAAATTTTGTGTTGACATAATGTGGGACTAATGCCCTTAAGATCATCCAGAGTATATCCAATAGCGGCTCGGTGCTTCTTCAGAGTTTTCAATAATCTTTCTTCTTCTTTCTCTGAAAGGTTAGCACTAATAATAACAGGATATATTTCTTTTTCATCAAGATAAGCATACTTAAGATTATCAGGATCCCCAAGAATTTCAACAGGAAGGTTATGTTTCAGCATAGGTTCCTGTTTAAGGAACACTTCATCTATTTCTTCCCTTTCCTTCATAAACATATCATTTTCATGGTATAACAAATATTGTTCTAACGGATCAGTTGGAGGAACAGCAATGGAAGCAAGACCAATAATTTCATCCTTACTAGATAGTTCCCTTTCACGAGGTTGTCTACTAAACTTGGCAAAATTAAACTCATGAGACATACCATCTATTCCAACAGTGACAATATTCCTTTCATAATTAATCTTAGCACTAGCCGTATTCAAGAAGGGTCTACCAAAAATAATGGGACAAAAATCATCTTGTGGAGAGGAAAGAACAAGAAAATCAGCAGGGTATTTAACCTTCCCGCACAAAACTTCAACATCTCTCACAATCCCAATAGGTTTAATGGTATCCCTATTAGCAAGCTTAATAGTAACATCAATGTCTTCTAATTCAATGGGTGCAATGTCATGCATAATTTCTTTATAAAGGTCATAAGGTATCGCACTGGCACTAGCACCCATATCACACAAGCCATGATAACAATGATCTCCTATTTTGACAGAAATAATAGGCGTGCCTACAACAGGTCTATGTGTCTTAGTATTAGGTCTAGCAATATTAGCAGTTTCACCCAAGAAAGAAATAACATGCCCATCTAAATCCTCGTCCAAGAGATCTTTAACCATAGCAATACTAGGTTCAACATTTATTTGTTGAGGAGGTGTATAGGTCCTAGTATTACTCTTACGAACAACAGTCGAAGCTTTAGCATGATTCTTTATCCTAACAGGAAAAGGAGGTTTTTCAACATAAGCTGTAGGAACAATAGGATCACTATAGGTAATAGTCTTTTCTTCGACTGTAATAGGTGCAACTACTTTCACTTCAACAGGAGGGTTATATTTAAACCACTTCTCTTTAGGGAGATCAACGTGAGTAGCAAAAGTTTCACAAAAAGTAGCTACTTCTCAGAGTCAAGTCCATACTTAGAGCTAAATCCACGGAAAGCATCGGTATCCATAAAAGATTTAACACAATCGAACTTAGGTGTCATACCTGACTCCTTACCATCGTCGGAACCCCAATCTTCAGAGTTGCGTTTAATTCTTTCCAATAAGTCCCATTTGAAATCAATAGTCTTCAACATACAAGAACCAGCACAGGAAGTATCGAGCAGGTTGCGATTATCGAGAGAAAGCCGAGCATAAAAATTCTGAATAATCATTTCCCGAGAGAGCTCATGATTGGGGCATGAATACAACATTTACTTAAGCCTCCCCCATTCTTGAGCGATGCTTTCTCCTTCGCGAGGCCAGAAATTATATATGTAATTACGATCACGATGAACAAGATGCATAGGATAGAACATCTGGTGAAATTCCAACTTCAATCACTTATAATTCCAAGATCTCGTATCATCACATAGCCTATACCATGTCATTGAATCTCCCTTCAAAGATAAAGGGAAGACCTTCCTTTTGACAACATCATCGGGAATACCTGCAAGCTTAAATAATCCACAAACTTCATCCACAAAGATAAGGTGTAAATCGGGATGCAATGTTCCGTCTCTTCCAAAAGGATTAGCTAGCAGTTTTTCTATCATACCCGAAGGAATCTCAAAGTGAATATTTTCATAAAGTTCAGTAGGTGGAGGAGCATCTCTTTGCTCTTCTGGTTGGGGTGAAGATAACCCAAACAAGCCCCTCAAGGGATTAGATTCCATACTGACAAATAACAGAAAATTTCAGCACACTATATGAATGTTTCATTACCAAGTTCCACTCACCAAAAGCGCTACGCTCCCCGGCAACGGCGCTAGAAAAGAGTCTTGATGACCCACAAGTATAGGGGATCTATCGTAGTCCTTTCGATAAGTAAGAGTGTCGAACCCAACGAGGAGCAGAAGGAAATGATAAGCGGTTTTCAGTAAGGTTTTCTCTGCAAGCACTAAAATAGTAGGTGTTAGATAGTTTTGTGATCAGATAAATAGTAACGAGTAAAAAGTAAATAAAGTGCAGCCAGGTGGCCCAATCCTTTATGTAGCAAAGGATAAGCCTGGACAAATTCTAATAATGAAGAAGGAGCTCCTGAGGACACATTGGGAATTATCCTCAAGCTAGTTTTCATCACATTCATAAGATTCGCGTTCGGTACTTTGATAATTTGATATGTGGGTGGACCGGTACTTGGGTACTGCCCTAACTTGGACAAGCATCCCACTTATGATTAACCCCTATTGCAAGCATCCGCAAATAAAATAAGAAGTATTAAGGTAAACCTAACCACATCATTAAACATATGGGTCCATATCAGCCCCTAACGAAGCAACACTTAAACTAGGGTTTAAGCTTCTGTCACTCTAGCAACCCATCATCTAATTATTACTTCCCCATGCCTTCCTCTAGGCACAAATAATGGTGAAGTGTCATGTAGTCGACGTTCACATGACACCACTAGAGGAAAAGACAACATACATCTCATCAAAATACCGAACGAGTACCAAATTCACATGACTACTAATAGCAAGACTTCACCCATGTCCTCAGGAACAAACGTAACTACTCACAAAGCATATTCATGTTCATAATCAGAGGGGTAATAATATGCATAAAGGATCTGAACACGTGATCTTCCACCAAGTAAACCAAATAGCATCAACTACAAGGAGTAATCAACACTACTAGCAACCCACAGGTACCAATTTGTGGTTTTGATACAAAATTGGATACAAGAGATGAACTAGGGTTTTGAGAGGAGATGGTGCTGGTGAAGATGTTGATGGAGATTGACCCCCTCCCGATGAGAGGATCGTTGGTGATGACGTGGGTGATGATTTCCCCCTTCCGGAGGGATGTGTCCCCGGCAGAACAGCTCCGCCAGAGCCCTAGATTGATTCCGCCAAGGTTCCGCCTCGTGGTGGCGGAGTTTTGTCCCGTAAGCTTGCCCCCGATTTTTTCCAGGGTAAAAGTGATGATATAGCAAAAGATGGACGCCGGAGGCCCACCAGGGGGCCCAGGAGATAGGAGGCCGCGCCCTACGGGGGGGTGCCCCCTGTCTCCTGGACAGGGTGTGGGCCCCCTGGCCTATTTCTTTCGCTCATAAATTCTTAATGAATCCAAAATGTTGTTTCGTGGAGTTTTAGGACTTTTGGAGTTGTTCAGAATAGGTTTCCAACGTTTGCTCCTTTTCCAGCCAGAACTCCAACTGCCGGCATTCCCCCTCTTCATGGTAAACCTTGTAAAATAAGAGAGAATAGCCATAAGTATTGAGATATAATGTGTAATAACAGCCCATAATGCAATAAACATTGATATAAAAGCATGATGCAAAATGGACGTATCACACATCGTTACTGAAGAGTCCGATCATTTCGCACTCCTTATCCGGGCGATGGAGACAGCTCCAATCGATGACCGGAAGGGCCCTCATTCGTTCAGATGGGAGGAGGCGTGGGTGAAGCATAATGAGTACGAGGTGATGGTGGCTGCAGCTTGGCAGGCGGCGAATAACGGCGATATCGGGCTGGCTGCGGTGTGGTCTAAGCTTCACCAAGTATCCAGAGAAATGCAACAATGGGGCAGGGCTGTGTTCGGTTCTATTAGAAAACAAATTGCATGTTTGAAAACACAGTTGGAGGATGCAAAAAGAAGAGCCCTAGGGACGGGTTACTCACTTGAGATCAAGGACCTAGAAGGGCAGCTGCGGGATATATATGAGAAGGAAGAGATTCTGTATAGGCAACGATCTAGAGTGGATTGGTTGGCTGCTGGCGATCAAAACACGAAATATTTTCAGAATAGGTGCTCGCATAGGAAGCGGAAGAACACAGTAAGGGCACTTGTAAGGGAGGATGGATCATGATGCACCACCGACGAGGGGATGAGGGAGATGGCTGCTGTGTTCTATGAGAATCTGTTCAGATCGGAGGGGTCTACCGATGCACATCAATTGTTACAAAACATAGAGCCGGCGGTTACACAAGCTATGAATGATAAACTGATGCCTCCAACTACTGATGATGAGATTGAAAGAGCGTTGTTTCAGATGGGACCGACTAAAGCGTCGGGACCAGATGGCTTTACAGCGATGTTCTACCAAAGACACTGGTCTTTGGTACGAGATGATGTGTGTAGAGCGGTGCGGGATTTCTTGGGAGGTGTTTCAGCTCCGGATAGTTTTAACTCGACGGTCATCGTCATGATTCCCAAAGTCAACTCACCGGAGTTACTTTCCCAGTTCAGACCGATCAGCCTTTGTAACGTACTTTATAAAATTGCAGCTAAGGTACTAGCTCATAGATTGAAGCTCATTCTCCCGGTGTTGATATCAGAAGAACAGAGTGCGTTTGTCCCTGGTCGACTTATCACGGATAACGTGTTTGTGGCCTACGAGTGCGTGCATGCGATCAGGACAAGAAAGAGAAAGAAACCGTTATGTGCGGTCAAGCTAGATATGATGAAAGCATATGATAGAGTAGAGTGGATTTTCTTGGAGCAGATGTTATCTCGGTTTGGTTTTGCTCAGGGCTGGATATCAATGGTTATGAGGTGTGTAACTTCAAAAAACTTCTCGGTCAAACTAAATGGAGAGTTTTCTAGGGGTTTTCTCCCATCCAGGGGACTGAGACAGCGAGATCCACTTTCTCCTTATTTATTCCTCTTTTGTGTGGAGGGCTTCTCAGCTTTACTAAAAAACGCCCAAGATAACCGGATGATTAAGGGTGTATCATTTGGGAGCACTGGGCCCCATGTGACACATCTCTTGTTTGCTGATGATAGTATTGTTTTTTGGAAGGGTCTCAGGATAATCTGGTAGCCCTGAAGGAGATTCTAGAAAAATTTGAAGCCGCATCTGGCCAAAAGGTAAACTTGCAGAAATCATCGATATTTTTTGGTAAAGGGTGTGTGCAGGAAGACAAGGGCATACTGATGCAGGCCATTGGGATTGACTACGAGGCAGTCGACGAGAGGTATTTGGGACTACCAAAGGTGGTTGGCCGGTCCAAAGCTGGCTCCTTCAAATATGTTACTGAATGTTCGAAGGGGAAGGTCTCAGGATGGAAGGGACAAGGGATCTCAAAAGTGGCCAGAGAAGTTCTAGTTAAATCAGTGCTACAAGCCACACCGACCTTTACCATGAGCTGTTTTCAACTCGCAAAGAAGATGTGCGGGAACCTGACTTCAATCTCATCGAAATTCTGGTGGGGGGTAGCGAATGGTGAACGGAAGGTGCATTGGCTAGCATGGGAGAAAATGTGCACCGCAAAACGTGATGGTGGGATGGGGTTCAGAGACCCAGTTGCTTTTAACCAAGCGCTGTTGGCAAAACAAGCGTGGACAATTCTACATAACCCAAACTCTTTGTGTGCGCGTGTACTCAAAGCTCGCTACTTCAAGGAAGGATCGATCATGAGTGTAACATGTCCTGCAGGAGCCTCATACACCTTTCATAGCATACTTTACGGTCGATATTTGTTGAGGGAATGGACTGTTTGGCGCATTGGCGATGGATCAACAATCAATATCCACCATGATAGCTGGATACCGAGGCAGGACAACCTCAAGCCGCTAGGGCAGGTTTTTGTACCTGTTGTGATAAAGGTTCGGGACCTGATGACACAAAATGGCAAAGCCTGGGATGCTAACAAAGTTGACGCTATGTTCTCAATGGAGACATAAAACAGATTGCCATTGGGAGATCGGGCATGGCAGATTATCTTGCATGGAACTATACAAAAATGGAGTGTTTACAGTAAGGTCATTATACCATCTTAAGATGACTCTGAAAGTGTTGAAGTCCGGACGGCCGGACCCATCCTCGTCAGTTCAGAAACACAAGGGATAGCTGGGTCTATGGGACACAAATGCTCCAAACAAGGCCAAGATACATATGTGGAGGTTGATGCGTAATGGACTAGCAGTTGGGACGGAGCTGCTACGACGGCGTATTAAAGCAGACATTTTTTGCACTGCGTGCGGAAGACAGGAGACGATACATCACAGATTTTGGGCATGCCCACATTCGACTCTCTTCTGGAAGGTTCTGTGCTCGGAGAAAGGAGTTGCGGTGGCGACCCCACCGTGCCAGGTTGAATCCTCGAGTGCGATCTCTATGTGCCTGCAAGGGTGGTTTGCAGAGGCGAGCGACGACGAACGGGCGGCAATGGTCCAGGATTGCTATGGACTTTGGCTCGCACGTAATGAAGCGAAGGACGGGAAGAAAATAGCAATGCCACATGAAATAGCAAACTCGGTCTGTGCATATATGACGAAATGGCAGGCAGTACACAGTAAGGGAGCACCGGCGGAGAAAGTGCATGTGATTCAAAGGTGGAATGCGCCAGAAGTGGGCTGGATCAAAGCCAACTCAGATGGAGCACTATCAAAAAATGGCGACAAGGGTGGCGGGGGAGTCGTTCTGCGAGGACATGCAGGGGACTTCAGAGCGGCTGCATGCCATGTCTACCACCATGTCTCGGACCCGGAGGTGGCGGAGATATTGGCATGCAAGAGGGCAGTCCAACTAGCTGCTGAGTACAATGTACAGAGGCTTCATTTGGAGACTGGTAGCAAGGTTGTGGCGACTATGCTTCAAGGGCAAGAGAAGAGTCTGGCTGCTATATATGGGGCCAACGGTGGAGGAAATCAAGGCCATGTTTCCTTTCTTCCAGAAAGTAAAGGTCTCTTGGGTTCGTCGATCCGCGAATGGTGCCGCTCATAAACTTGCTAGAGGAGGTGTGGGGGAGGATCTTTGTAAGGTGTGGCTTATAATGCCACCAAACTTTGTGCTTGGGGTGATCTCTGATGAGATCCCAGACTCTTTTTAGTTGAATATAGTGCGACATTAACCCTAAAAAAAGGCTTGTCTATTGTCTACTTGCTCACATATATAAATTGGTGTAATTTTGTGTAAATCGGTGAGGTGGTATTAATACACGCGACCCCCGTTTTTTTATATGAATACACATGACCCTTTATTACAAGCGGCCCTTTGTTTTTGACAGAAGCCAAACCCAGCCCGACTGGTTCCTTCCTTTCTACTGTAAAGTCCGGGCGTGGGTCCGATCCTCGCACACCACATATTATTTTTCGTTCATTGATCGTAGCAGCACAACCTCAAAGCCTCAAAGGGCCGGCCCATGATGGTGTGCGACAATCCAATTTTTTTCCTGAACTTATAGGACTGCAGGTTCAATAAAGAAAAAACAAAAGGACTTTTTGGAAAATTGCTGCGACGATGAACCCGATAAAGTCGGTCCGTGCTTTATTATTAGGGAAAGAGGGAAAGACTAGTTGATTTTAACACAGAAGTACGAATCGTCTCTTCACAGATGCAGGTCAGGATGTGGATACGCTCAGCCTGGATCAGGCTTTTGAGAACTTGATATCTGCGATGAAGAAACATGAGAAGAACTCGTTGTTGAAATATGGGGTGGGCTTTAGGCCCATCCAACAATTTCAGAAAAATCTCTAAGGGCCCATGTAGGTGTCATGGCAAGGGGTGGTGAAAAGTTTAGTCCCACCCCGGAAGTGGAAGGAGAGTTGGAGTGGTTTATAAGGGATTCTCTCCCTCATGCTATTGGAGCTTGATAAGAGAAGAAACCCTCGCGCACTTCTCCTCCGACGCCGCGCCGAGCTGCGGGTTGTGGGAATGAGCCGAGCCAGATCTTATTTTTGCCGGTCAGGAACGGAGAGTTTTTGACAGTGGGCCATGATCTGAGACGTCGGATCGTGGGCTGTTTCCGAACCGACTCGGGCTCGGTCCAGCACGGATTGAAATAGAAGCCGGTTCGACAAGAAGCTTTTGAAAACGCAATGCACCCAGGTAAATTAGGAACAAGATGAATACAGAAGTAAAACGAGCATCCCACACCCGAAAGGTACCCCACATAGGCCTTCCCCGAAACCCCCCAGTCACTAACGTAAACAAAGTGGGTGCCCAGCACACGTCTCTCCACCTGGACGCATATATATATATATATATATATATATATATATATATATATATATATATATATATATATATATATATATATATATAGCCGCCGGCCAATCCTAGCCACCACGAACAGATCACATCTACTCCCACGCGCACCGCCCGTCGTTCTCTTTGCTGCTACTGCCGCCGGCGACTCCATCCCGTTCACTGCGTACACAGTTGATGGGAAAGGAGGCCTCCGAAACCCTGCCTCTCCAGATTCTGTACGGGAGAGGGGCGATTAGGTTTTTGGGGAGCGTCACGTACACGACTGCTCGCCTTCGATCGTCTGCTTCATTCACGTCCGCTTCATCAATACCATGTACACCGACGCCGAGAAGGCTGCTGCTGACAACAAGACGGCCGAGGTGGCCGCCGCCGCCGCTGCTGCTTCGGCCAACTGGCCAATTGGAGGGTATAACCTAATTATCCCGCACCTGTTTACTACTGTTTTATCCGTACTAGTGATCTGCTTAGATGTTCCTACTATCTGTCTAGTACGTGATATATTGGTCGAATATCAGTATGCTCTTAGCACGATTTATGTCATGCTAGTGATTTTCACTTGGATTAATTTAATCGAAAAATTGCCTATTTATTAAGCAATCCAAAAACCTAATGTGTATAGGAGTTTTTCGAATGCGGGTTTTGCTGCTGCATTGAAACCGACCACGTTTACGGGGACATACTTTAAGCGTTGGCAGACCAAAACCACCATGGCTCACGGCCATGAATGTGTTCTGGGTCACCGGTGTGACTCCCACGGGAATGATCGTCCTGAACAGGAGAAGGCGTTCAGGGAGGCCACCATCGTGTTTATCAGAGCAGTTCTGAGCGTGGTCGGTGATAAGTTGGTCGATGCATATTTACATATGCAGATCGCCAAGGATTTGTGGGAGGCGCTCGAATCTAAATTCGGCACCACCGATGTATATCATAGAGCAGTTCCATGATTACAAAATGGTCGAGAACAGTTCTGTATTGGAGCAGGCTCATGAGATGATATGCATAGCTAAGAAGCTTGAGCTTCTTAAGTGCAATTTACCGGGCAAATTTGTCACGGGTTGTATAATTGCTAAGCTCCCTAAGTCGTGGAGAAACTTTGCTACCACTCTGAAACTTCAGAGGCGTGAATTCTCAGTTGAGGATGTCATGGGCCATCTGAGTGTTGAGCAGAATTTGAGGGCAAAGGACTCGCACGGTAAAGGGGTTGAAGGAACTTCTGTTGCAAATATGGTGCATCAGAAGAACCCCAATTCCCACAAGTCCAAGGGAAAGAATGGTGTCCAACAGAATACCGACTTCAAAAAGAAGGGCAAGAAGACCTTCAAGAAGAATAAGAATGGAGATGGCTGCTGATGACCCACAAGTATAGGGGATCTATCGTAGTCCTTTCGATAAGTAAGAGTGTCGAACCCAACGAGGAGCAGAAGGGAATGATAAGCGGTTTTCAGCAAGGTATTCTCTGCAAGTACTGAAATAAGTGGTAACAAATAGTTTTATGATAAGATAAATTGTAACGAGCAACAAGTAACAAAAGTAAATAAAGTGCAGCAAGGTGGCCCAATCCTTTTTGTAGCAAAGGACAATCCTGTACAAACTCTTATAATAGGAAAAGTTCTCCCGAGGACACATGGGAATATCGTCAAGCTAGTTTTCATCATGCTCATATGATTCGCGTTCGGTACTTTGATAATTTGATATGTGGGTGCACCGGTGCTTGGGTGCTGTTATTAGTTGAACAAGCATCCCACTTATGATTAACCTCTATTGCAAGCATCCGCAACTACAACAAAAGTATTAAGGTAAACCTTACCATAGCATGAGACATATGGATCCAAATCAGCCCCTTACGAAGCAACGCATAAACTAGGGTTCAAGCTTCTGTCACTCTAGCAACCCATCATCTACTTATTACTTCCCAATGCCTTCCTATAGGCCCAAATAATGGTGAAGTGTTATGTAGTCGACGTTCACATAACACCACTAGAGGTTAGACAACATACATCTCATCAAAATATCGAACGAATACCAAATTCACATGACTACTAATAGCAAGACTTCTCTCGTGTCCTCAGGAATAAAGGTAACTACTCACAAAGCATATTCATGTTCATAATCAGAGGGGAAATAATATGCATAAAGGATCTGAACATATGATCTTCCACCAAGTAAACCAACTAGCATCAACTACAATGAGTAATCAACACTACTAGCAACCTACTAGCACCAATCCCGAACTTGGAGACAAGAATTGGATACAAGAGATGAACTAGGGTTTGGAGATGAGATGGTGCTGATGAAGATCTTGATGAAGATTGGTGATGACGATGGCGATGATTTCCCCCTCCCTGAGGGAAGTGTCCCCGGCAGAACAGCTCCGCCGGAGCCCTAGATTGGTTCCGCCAAGGTTCCGCCTCGTGGCGGCGGAGTCTCGTCCCGAAAGGTTGCTTATGATTTTTTTTCTCATCGAAAGAGATCATATAGGAGAAGATGGGCGTCGGAGAGCCACCAGGGGGCCCACGAGGTAGTGGGTGCGCCCAGGGGGAGGGGGCGCGCCCCCCACCCTCGTGAGCAGGGTGTGGGCCCCCTGGCCTTCATCTTTGGTGACGATTTTTCTTTATATATTTTAAGACATTCCGTGGAGTTTCAGGACTTTTGGAGTTGCACAGAATAGGTCTCCAATGTTTGCTCCTTTTCCAGCCCAGAATTCCAGCTGTCGGCATTCTCGCTCTTCATGTAAACCTTGTAAAATAAGAGAGAATAGCCATAAGTATTGTGACGTAACGTGAAATAACAGCTCATAATGCGATAAATATCAATATAAAAGCATGATGCAAAATGGACGTATCAACTCCCCCAAGCTTAGACCTCGCTTGTCCTCAAGCGAAAAGCCGATAACAATAAATATGTCCTCATGTTTAGAGATAGAGGCATCGATAAAAATAAAATACGGACATGAAGGCATCATGATTATTCTCATAACAACAACATAAATAGATTTGTCATATGATTACTTATGTTCAAGTGATGATGTTTTCACAAAGCCAAAGTATGAATCAGAAACCTTATTGAGCATCAACAATTTATAACCTCAGTCATTGAAGCAATTGCAATTTATCATAATATCGGAAAGAGTCTATGTCAGAGCTTAAAAGCAAGTCCACATACTCAACTATCACTTAGTCCTTCATAATTGCTAACACTCACGCAATACTTGTGGTTACGGAGTTTTAATCGGACACAGAGAAAGATAGGGGCTTATAGTTTTGCCCCACAACCTTTTACCTCAAGGGTAATGTCAACAATAATAATTCATGCTCCCCTACACCCAATTAGATATATATATATCATGTTCTTTCCAACATGCTGAGCTTGCCAAAGGATAAAATAAAGAGGAGAAGGTGAAGATCACCGTGACTCTTGCATAAGGTAGAATATAATAATAAAAGATAGGCACTTCGCAGAGGGAAGCAGAGGTTGCCATGCGCTTTTATGGTTGGATGCACAAAATCTTAATGCAAAAGAACGTCACTTTATATTGCCCCTTGTATGTGAACCTTTATTATGCAGTCCGTTGCTTTTATTGCGTCCACAACAAGTTCGTACAAAGCTTATTTCTCTGCACTAATAAGTCATACATATTTAGAGAGCAATTTTTATTGCTTGCACCGATGACAACTTACTTGAAGGATCTTACTCAATCCATAGGTAGATATGGTGGACTCTCATGGAAAAACTGGTTTAAGGGTATTTGGAAGCACAAGTAGTATTTCTACTTGGTGCTAAGAATTTGGCTAGCATGAGGGGGAAAGGCAAGCTCAACATGTTAGGAGATCCATGACAATATACTTTGTCTCAAATATAAGAAAACATAACTCATTATGTTGTCTTCCTTGTCCAACACCAACTCTTTAGCATGTCATATTTTAATGAGTGCTCCCAAACATAAAAGATGTCAATGATAATATATCTATATGTGAAACCTCTCTCTCCTTATTACTTCCTATTAATTGCAACGATGACCAAAGCTATATTTGCCAACTCCCAACAACTTTTAATCATCATA
>LR880968.1:58535000-58565062 GCA_904067115.1 Aegilops sharonensis | reverse complement strand
ATAGAGTGGGACTAATGCCCTTAAGATCATCAAGAGTATATCCAATAGCGGCACGGTGCTTCTTCAGAGTTTTCAATAATCTTTCTTCTTCATGGTCTGAAAGGTTAGCACTAATAATAACAGGATATATTTTCTTTTCATCAAGATAAGCATACTTAAGATTATCAGGCAACGGTTTAAGCTCAAACACGGGATCACCCTTGGGTGGAGGAGGATCCGCTAGGATTTCAATAGGCAAATTGTGTTTCAGAATAGGTTCTTGTTTAAAGAATACTTCATCT
The DNA here is from genome assembly GCA_904067115.1 of Aegilops sharonensis. Taxonomy (NCBI): domain Eukaryota; kingdom Viridiplantae; phylum Streptophyta; class Magnoliopsida; order Poales; family Poaceae; genus Aegilops; species Aegilops sharonensis. The sequence goes on along the minus strand of LR880968.1, from coordinate 58,564,781 downwards.
ATTTCCCTTCTTTCATTCATAAACATATCATTTTCATGGTCTAGCAAATAGTGTTCCAAAGGATCACTAGGAGGTATGGCAATAGAAGCAAGACCAATAATTTCATCCTTACTAGGCAATTCTTATTCCCGATGTTGTTTACTAAATTTAGAGAAATTAAACTCATGAACCATATCATCCAAGCCAATAGTAACAACATTCTTTTCGCAGTCTATCTTAGCATTAACAGTATTCAAGAAGGGTCTACCAAATATAATGGGACAAAAGCTATCTTGTGGAGATCCAAGAACAAGAAAATCAGCAGGATATTTAGTTTTCCCACACAAGACTTCAACATTTCTGACAATTCCCACTGGTGAAATAGTATCTCTATTGGCAAGTTTAATTGTAACATCAATATCTTCTATCTCAGCGAGTGCAATTTCATGCTTAATTTCTTCATACAAGGTAATAGGTATACCGCTAGCACTAGCACCCATATCACATAAGCCATGATAACAATGATCTCCTATTTTAACAGAAATAACGGGCACGCCTACCACAGGTCTATGTTTATCTCTATCACAGGGTTTAGCAATTCTAGCAGTTTCACCAGAGAATTGAATGACATGCCCATCAATATTATCAGACAAGAGATCTTTAACAATAGCAATATTAGGTTCTACTTTGACTTGCTCAGGAGGTGTATAAGTTCTAGTATTGCTTTTACGAACAACAGTTGAAGGTTTAGCATGATCCTTTACTCTAACAGGGAAAGGTGGTTTCTCAACATAAGAGGTGGGAACAATAGGATCATTATAAGTGATAGTCTTTTCTTCAACTTTAATAGGTGCAGCTACTTTTACTTCTATGGGACGATGATATTTAAACCACTTCTCTTTAGGGAGATCAACATAAGTAGCAAAATATTCACAGAAAGAAGCTGCTATCTCAGAGTCAAGTCCATATTTAGTGCTAAACTTACGGAAGATATCGGTATCCATAAAAGATTTAACACAATCAAACTTAGGTGTCATACCTGACTCCTTACCTTCGTCGAGGTCCCAATCTTCAGAGTTGCGTTTAATTCTATCCAATAAATTCCATTTGAATTCAATAGTCTTCATCATAAAAGAGCCAGCACAAGAAGTATCAAGCATGGTGCGATTGTTATCAGAAAGCCGAGAATAAAAACTTAGAATAATTATTTCTCTTGGAAGTTCATGATTGGGGCATGAATATAACATTGATTTAAGCCTCCCCCAAGCTTGAGCGATGATTTCTCCTTCGCGAAGCCAAAAATTATATATATAATTGCGATCACGATGAACAAGATGCATAGGGTAATACTTTTGATGAAATTCCAATTTCAATCTTTTATAGTTCCATGATCTCGTATCACATAGCCTATACCATGTCAATGTGTCTTCCTTCAAAGATAAAGGAAAAGCCTTGTTCTTAACAACATCATCGGGTACACCTGCAAGCTTAAATAATCCACAAATTTCATCCACATATATTAAGTGCTCATCAGGGTGCTTTGTTCCATCTCCTGTAAAAGGATTAGCTAGCAGTTTTTCCATCATACCCGAAGGAAATTCAAAAGGAGTTTCATTTTCAATAGGTTCAGTAGGTTGAGTAGGTTGAGGAGCAACTCTTTGCTCTACTGGACGGGGTGAAGGTACCCCGAACAAGCCCCTTAGATAATTACTTTCCATAGTAACAAGTGACAGAAAATTTCAGCACACTAAATAAATTTTTCCTTACCAAATTCCACCTACCAAAGGCGCTTCACTCCCCGGTAACGGTGCCAGAAAACAGTCTTGATGTCCCACAAGTATAGGGGATCTATGGTATTCCTTTCGATAAGTAAGAGTGTCGAACCCAACGAGGAGCAGAAGGGAATGATAAGCGGTTTTCAGCAAGGTATTCTCTGCAAGTACTGAAATAAGTGGTAACAGATAGTTTTGTGATAAGATAAATTGTAACGAGCAACAAGTAACAAAAGTAAATAAAGTGCAGCAAGGTGGCCCAATCCTTTTTGTAGAAAATGACAAGCCTGGAAAAACTCTTATAGAAGGAAAAGCGCTCCCGAGGACACATGGGAATATCGTCAAGCTAGTTTTCATCATGCTCATACGATTCGCGTTCGGTACTTTGATAATTTGATATGTGGGTGGACCGGTGCTTGGGTGTTGTTCTTACTTTAACAAGAATCCCACTTATGATTAACCTCTATTGCAAGCATCCGCAACTACAACAAAAGTATTAAGGTAATCCTAACCATAGCATGAGACATATGGATCCAAATCAGCCCCTTACAAAGCAACGCATAAACTAGGGTTCAAGCTTCTGTCACTCTAGCAACCCATCATCTACTTATTACTTCCCAATGCCTTCCTCTAGGCCCAAATAATGGTGAAGTGTTATGTAGTCGACGTTCACATAACACCACTAGAGGTTAGACAACATACATCTCATCAAAATATCGAACGAATACCAAATTCACATGACTACTAATAGCAAGACTTCTCCCGTGTCCTCAGGAACAAACGTAACTACTCACAAAGCATAATCATGTTCATAATCAGAGGGGTAATAATATGCATAAAGGTTCTGAACATATGATCTTCCACCAAGTGAACCAACTAGCATCAACTACAAGGAGTAATCTACACTACTAGCAACCTACTAGCACCAATCCCGGACTTGGAGACAAGAATTGGATACAAGAGATGAACTAGGGTTTGGAGATGAGATGGTGCTGATGAAGTTGTTGATGAAGATTTCCCTCTCCCGGTGAGAGGAGAGTTGGTGATGACGATGGCGATGATTTCCCCCTCCCGGTGGGAAGTGTCCCCGGCAGAACAGCTCCGCCGGAGCCCTTGATTGGTTCCGCCAAGGTTCCGCCTCGTGCCGGCGGAGTCTCGTCCCAAAAGGTTGCTTATGATTTTTTTCTCATCGGATGAGATCATATAGGAGAAGATGGGCGTCGGAGAGCCACCAGGGGGCCCACGAGGTAGGGGGGCGCGCCCAGGAGGAGGGGCCGCGCCCCCCACCCTCGTGAGCAGGGTGTGGGCCCCCTGGCCTTCATCTTTGGCGACGATTTTTCTTTATTTATTTTAAGACTTTCCGTGGAGTTTCAGGACTTTTGGAGTTGCACTGAATAGGTCTCCAATATTTGCTCCTTTTCCAGCCTAGAATTCCAGCTGCCGGCATTCTCCCTCTTCATGTAAACCTTGTAAAATGAGAGAGAATAGCCATAAGTATTGTGACGTAACGTGAAATAACAGCCCATAATGCGATAAATATCAATATAAAAGCATGATGCAAAATGGACGTATCAGCTGCTTCAATTGTGGTTCTGAGGAACATTGGGCCAGCAAGTGACCAAAAAGGTTCAAGAAGCCAGCGCAGGACTCCAAGTCCGTCAACATGATTGTTGGCAACAATGAGAATGGTGCATCTGGGTACGGTAATTTATTTACTATATTTTCAGTGTTTCAGTCCACCGATTGGTGGGTGGACACAGGTGCAGGTGTTCATATGTGTGCTGACATTTCATTGTTTTTTTCTTACTAGGCCACAGGACACGGGTCTGTATTGATGGGGAATGGCGCGAGTGCTTATGTTCATGGTGTTGGCACGATCGATCTGAAGTTTACTTTGGGAAAGATCTTGCAGCTGAAGAACATGCAGCATGTCCCCGCCATCAAGAAGAACCTCGTTAGTGGCTCCCTTCTATGTAGAGAAGGGTTTAAGTTGGTCTTAGAGTCTAATAAATTAGTTTTTACTAAATATGGACAATTTGTTGGAAAAGGTTATGAGTGCGGAGGAATGTTCCGCCTTTCCCTCGCTGAGTTTTGTAATAAAGTCACAAACAATATTCATTCGAGTGTTAATGAATCTGAAGTTTGGCATTCACGCCTTTGTCACATTAGTTTTGGTGTTATGATGCGGCTATCTAAGTTGAATTTAATCCCGAGTTTCACTTTAGCCAAAGTTTCTAAGTGCCATTCATGTGTGCAAGCTAAGCAACCTCGCAAGCCCCATAAGGCTGCGGAGGAGAGACACTTGGCACCATTAAAACTCATACATTCTGATCTTTGTGAGATGAATGGTGTGTTGACTAAAGGTGGAAAGAAATACTTCATGACATTGATAGATGATTCCACTAGATATTGCTATGTGTATCTATTAAATACCAAAGATGAGACTCTACACTATTTTAAAATCTATAAGGCAGAAGTTGAAAATCAACTTGAAAAGAAAATTAAACGAGTCTGGTCAGATCGTGGTGGAGAGTACTTCTCGAGTGAGTTTAATTCCTTTTATGCAGAACACGACATTATTCATGAGAGGACGCCTCCCTATTCACCCCAGTCAAACGGGGTTGCCAAACGAAAAAACCGTACTCTAACTGATTTGGTTAATGCCATGTTAGATACATTAGGTTTATCCAAGGCATGGTGGGGGGAGGTGATATTGAACGCATGTCATGTCCTGAATAAAGTTCCGACAAAGGATAATGAGATCACTGTGGCGACCAGTTTTCCGGGTATTAAATTCCAGAAAATGGCCGCCGTGCTCACCAGCCCCAGGATTATTGTTAGCTGATGAGGCACCAACTTGATACAGAAACTCCAAGAAGAAAAAATACAAAATATGCGGTACAAGACCATTCTGGTCTGTGAGTACAACAAATGGTTTCTAGTGGTCGATGGTGGAAGCGGTTGTGGATCATCAGCGTCTATGGGACTCCATTTCCCACGGGAACAGCTGACCAGGTTAACTCCTATCTTTGCGAGACTGCTATCACCGTTGCTTAGGTTCCGGGGCTGTCATCGCAACGCTCCTCTCCACGCGAGAAATCTGGCCAAGACAATAGCCAGGGACAAGCCAGTGAGTACTTTGAATGTACTCGCAAACACTATGAACACATTTATAATATAAGTGACAAACACGCATTGAAATGCTCTATGATCACATCGTCAGTCCTAAAGTAAAATCTCTGATGCATGCAAGCAGATTATTAAAATGTAACAATGAATATCTAATGACGGAGCAGGAATAAAATGCACCATTCGGATGTCTGAAGCGACGTCTCGAATTCATGGTAAATAACAAGCATGCCTCAGTCGGGTGTCTGAGCGACCCCACATAAAGGGCTCATAAGGTAAACGAATATCAAGCAATGCCACAGTCGGGCGTCTCAGCGACACCACATAAAGGGCTTATAAATAAAGTAAAAGCATTGCCACAGTCGGGCGTCTTAGCGACACCACATAAAGGGCTTATAAATAAAATAAAAGCAATGCCACAGTCGGGCGTCTTAGCGACACCACATAAAGGGCTTATAAGTAAAATAAAAGCATTGCCACAGTCGGGCGTCTTAGCGACACCACATAAAGGGCTTATAAATAAAAATAAAAGCATTGCCACAGTCGGGCGTCTTAGCGACACCACATAAAGGGCTTATAAATAATCACCGTGAATATCGAGGAGGTAGAACCATCCCAGGGATATTTGATAATTCAAATAATATAACGGGTTAGTCCATAACAAAATTAATAATCATAATCATCACAAGTCTCAATTTGCGATCCCAGTTCTGGTTTAACAGTTTTCTCCTCCGAAGACCGACACTAAGACCGACACTTGACCCTTCCCAGACTGAAATCCTTAACCGAGGACACGACTATTCGGATAGGTTTAATCTCTACAGAGGGTGTACACTTTACCCACGAGTAACGGATTCCTTTAGTCCATCGGGACTAATTCCGTCTACGGCCTTTTAGTTGAAAACACACCTAACTTGCACACACCAGCTTAACTTACCGGTGTCTGGAATCACCCACGAAACTTGTTAAGCAGAACTCTAAGTGGGGAGGGTACAACCTCGCATAGCATGGGATCAAATTGATAACGCGCGCTCTAAGGGGTGGCCTCCCCTCTCGGTCTCAACCGGAAACACCCATGCCCCCGGACCAGGTGGTATGCCTACCGGCTTCAACCGATATCTTCCACCATGGCCTCTCTGTACGGTGTGTGCTAGAAAGGGGTTGACGACTGACTGAACCGTACCCTACTTGTTGTAGAGACAAGTGGTAGTATGAAACAAGTATGGGGGTTACTGGAACAAGACTCGATCTACGGTCGACTCAGGAGGTTTATAAATTCCCTGCATGGCATATATAAAAAATATATTTCAACCAACAAAGTCACCTCTCACTATACCTTACCATGCCATACCGGACATAACCGTCCCAACGGGGACCGGCGACAAGCTCACGCCTACCCAAGGCAGAGGCTTTCCCCGGATTCCTTTCCGGCATGCATGCAAGGCACATGAGAATGGTTACCATCGCAAGTATATTCATTTCCAACAACAAGGAGATCACTAATATGCATTCATGCAAATGATCATATCACATGAAATAACGAGCTCTTCGAAATGAGGTGGTGTTATAAACGTGTTAACGAACACATCAAAAATATTATGCCGGGTTCAGAATTCTTGCCTTCAAGTTGTGGAGGGGTGAGGTGCTCTCCAAAACTTTTGAAAGTTTTCTCTTCTCTCTCCAAAATCCTATTAAAGATATTTTTGAATCAATAAATAATTTCAAAACAGAACCAAAAAGTTGTATGAATTTTTTTGAAATAAATCTTAAAATAAACTAGACAATATTTGAAAGAGGTAGGAAAAAGAATCAACTCATTTCGAGTTGTATTTAAAAAGTTACATCCATTCAAAGTTTTGATCAAAATCTGTTATTTAAATTAAAACAGAAAAAGAAAACGATTCGAATGAACACGTACACGTCGAAAGCGTATTTGGGAAGTACGCTTCCACTTATCCAGCGTGGATGGCGCGGGGAGTCACTGACAGTGGGTCCAGGTGGCCCACTAGTCAGGTTTGACCAGTCCACGCGCGTGTCGCCTCCTCCGGCCGAAACAGAGGCGGAGCTCCGGCGAGGCTCGCCGGCGAATGACGGCACCGTTTGGAAAACGAAGGCCATCTGCGGGCTCAGGGGATCAAGACGGTCACTCTGGTGGTCGCTTTGGCCTCAGGGGTGGACGGAGCTGACGGCGGCGAGCTTCGCGGCGGATGGTGGCCGTCGGGCAAAGTGGTTTTGCGGCTGCGGTGGTTCCCGATCAAAATCGAGCAGGGGGAAGGGTTCACGGGAGGAAGATAGAGCTTCTGGTGGAGAGAGTGGAGAGGGGGAGGTCCTGGTGGCGCCGGAATGACCGAGGCAGTAGCGGCGGCTGCGGTTGCCGGAGATGGGGAAGAAGACCTCCCCGGGTCAATTGCGAGCTAGGGAAGCGCCCTAGGGGTGGCATGAGGTTGCCTGCGTGCGGGGACGGCTCGGGGCTTCCTTAAATAGGCGAGTCGAGACAGTTCAGCGGCGGCCGCGGATAAGGTCGCCAGCGACCGTCTTTCTGTAGCTTGGGCGACGTGGCAGCGACGAGCACTAGTGGACACGCTTGAGGATGAGCTTGCACTGCTCCAGGAGGCAGGTGGCGAGCGCTGGCGGCTTGGGCGGCACCGACCTGGCTGAGACGCGCTGCGGACGCCGGCGTGCCGCCAAGGGCTCTGACGGCGGTGCTGTAGGGCGCCAGGGGCTGCTTGGCGTGAAGCGGGGAGAAGGTTAGTGAGTGGCGTGGCTCCGCAGGGCGGTGGCAAACCAGGGGTGGGACGCGTCGGCTCGGGCGCGGCACGTGCAATACGCGTGCTCTGCTCGCGCCTAGAGCATGCACGGGACGTGCTCGACGAAATGTCGTGGCATGCTAGGGGCTCCAAACCACAAGAAAGTTAGCAGGGTGGGGTTATAGGCTAGGGCAAATCCATGGGATATGTTGGTCTGGTCAGGGGGTTAAGTTCACAGTGTAAACAAAAACTCATGCCAAAACAGATCATGCCCATAAGGTGTTTGACAAAATGCCAAGGGCACTTAGGCATTTCTTGGAGTGGTCAAAACTTCCAGAGTGGGATCTCTTTAGATGAAAGAAAGGGTGGTGAGGTTAGTTTGCCAAAAGAAGAAACTTGCTAGTGCAAGTTTTGCAAAACTTCAATTCTGGACAGAAAGCAAATGGCATTGTTACATGGACCAAAAATGTCCCAAAGAGTGCATGCTCCTGGACTTAGGGGTTTTGTAGGGTTGACTACAAGCAGGAGAAAGCACAAGGTCACTAGAGCAAGAATGAAAAGGGTTGCAGTAGAAAACACAAGGCTGGCCCAGAATGAAAAAGGGGTTGATTCACTCAAAATTTTCAAATAACATCACTGGGTTTTTGCATAAAGTTGAATCATAGGCTGCTACTAACCTCCGATAATTTTGGTGGAAGCTAGAAAGGAATATTTAAATAGGTTGTAGTGTAAAACTGCTCACTGGACCAGATTTGAAAATATGGTGTAGAGCTCAAAATATTCAATGGGCAGAAGATAGTTTTGCACAAAAGTGGTTCAAACACTCAATATGACATCTCCAAATTTTGGTGGGATTTTTGAGTGAATTTATAAAAGGGTTGTACTACAAATGGGACCATGAAACTATGGGAAACCATTTTTTCAAGAAAATAAGGATCAGGAAGAATATTATATAATTAATTCTTCTGATAAAAGAAAAGATTTTCTTGAGAGGGTAAACAAGTCCAATATCATAAGTGAAAGCTTTTCATCTTAGGGAACAACTCCAAGATAACCAAGAAAAGAATGGTTTCTGAAATTAAGAAAAACCAAGAAAAAGGAAAGTTAAATTTCCTGGCAAGATTTTAATTAACAAAACAAGGTTAAAATTTTTGGGGTGTCACAACACTACCCCCCTTAAGGAAAATCTCGTCCTCGAGATTTGCTAAGAGTTATCTCTATAGCAAAATTGCATTAAAACAAAAGCGGCTACAGTGAGAGGGCAATAAGTGGTGCAAAAAAATACAGTGTGGAACACTGGCGTGGCATGGAAAAATCCACGGTTAGGAGCAAAAACGAGAGATTTCTCTGCTGCATATAGATTTAGAATAAATTCTAAATCTTAAAATACGCTGGTCGCACCTGAGAGCACAGTGCTCTCTCTGGCTGACAGGTCGACCCGGGCCCATTGTCAGCCTCTTCTTCTTCCTCTGGGTCTTTCTTCTTCCTCTCTCCCGCACGTTTCCCCGTGCTTTCTCCACCGGCGACGCCTAGCGCGTAGGGCATCTAGGCCGTACTGCGGTAGTGCGCGGCGTGCTAGCTGCCGGTGCAGCGTGCACTCACTTCGCGGGCCAGTGCGCTGTCGGCACTGCTCGAGGATTCGCCTCCGAACACCGGCGATCGGGCGACGAGCGGCGTTGGTGGACCTCGCCCACCGTACACCGAGCTCGAGCTATAAAACGGCCGAGGTGTTCTCCTCTTTTCCTCACACCTGGCCTCATTTCTCCTCCTCATTCCTTCTCCTCTGTTTCCGTTTGCCGAAGCTCGAGGCGAGGCTCTAATGGCGGCGGTGGTGCCGGACTGGTACGTGATCCAGTTGTGCGGAGGGCTGGCAGCGGTGCTGGGGCTCTCCGTGCTCCTGTGCGCGATGATCCTCGATGATCGTCGCGATGCTGCTGCTCGGGTGTTGGCTCTCTGCGGTGGTGGTGATCATGAGGAGTAGGTGGGGTGTGTCGGGCGCTGACTATTGTCGGGAGGTTCTCAGTTAGAGGTAACACCGTTGCAAAAAAATTTGCAAGCAGTGTGTGTGTGATCGAGTAGTTGTGGTTGTGAGTCTGCTGCCGGGGTGCTGCGGGAAATATAAAAAAATCCATGTCGTGAGGAGATGTATGATGCAGCAACACAGGGAAAAGAAATCTCACTCCAGGATTTTTCGCCAGAGAAAACAGTAATACACTAGAGTCAAACCGCAACAGAGCTACTCACATTAACAGATACTAAAAGATTTACTCGGCGCGCAAACTTGGGGGTACCACGCATAAGTTACAACACACAAACAAATGTTGCAGCAATGAACACAGCAGTGACGTCTAAAATGAAAACGGTAACTGGACGGGGTCCCGAGAAAACGTCTCTGGTACTGGGATACACTCTCCTTCTATCGGGGAAAGTGGATTGACCAACCGATGGATGTGCCTGTCCTGGTCGGGCCTCAGTGATCTGCCGATGGCGATCTGAGGATTTAAAACCGCGAGACTCTGGAGATAACCCATCATGCGTTGGGTTAAGCGCTCTTGAGCGATGACGTACTGGACGAGGTTGGCCAGGACTGGGTCTCTCTCAATTCGTCCACCGGGAAAAGATGTTATTCCTCCGGGTGCTGCACGGCTCGGAAAGTAATAATACCCTCGTTCGTTGGCATAGGGTACCGCGAATCAAAGGCGATCAAGCGCTTCGTATGCCGCAGCTTCTACGGCCATATGTGGGGTCGGCATAGATTTCCCCACGAAGGAGACCTCTGTTGGGTCTTGGTTTGGGTTTACAGGAGGGATGTGCACTGCTGCCCAATATCTCGAGGTGGAAGGGGTGATCCTTGATTTGAACAGCTCGTACTGGGGTGGCTAGGTAGCGCCCATGGTACTGCAGGTAAAATCCCACAATATCTTGACAAAACTACCTGGGGTTGCATCTGGAGTTCTCAGATAAATACTAGGGCTCGGCATGGCAAGAATTGGTTGTGAGGAGGGTGCACAAGGTGAGAGGTGCTTGGTAAGGTCACACAGTGGTCTTTATATAGCATTGGAGCTGGGTCACTTTACCGTGGTGAAAGGTAACGAATTTGCCAGCTCGGCTCCGAGGGTCGGGGTCAAAGCCACAGATACATATCTCACCAAAGTGACGTATCTCTGTGGGGTTTGTCGGGGTGGTTTTTGGTAGCTCTGCCCGGGATAGAAAAATCACACTACATGCTAATATATCCATGCAAGGCTACTATTTAAAACAGAGGCACGACGACAGGCGGCGCTTATTACAAGGTCACACGATTACAAGGCGAGGATACACTGGGACTCGACACCACTTGGGTGACTTAGTCTACCTCGTTTACATCCAAGCGGGCGTGCCTTGTGGATGTCGAGGCTTCTCCACGGGTCTCACCGTCGGAATTAGCTAGGGAGGGTTGAGGGGCTGCAGGCTCGGGGTAGTGATGATGACCATCGCGGGGATTGTTGATCACAACCCCGTTGGAGTGTGCTTCCAAAAGGCGACGAAGCACTTCTGGGGTCATCAAAGCACCTTGGCTGACGGCTGGGGCTGACCTTAGGGTCTCGATCGGGCGTCCGAAGAGCACGACTGGGTTGTCGGCGTTGGGCTCGTTCTCTTCTCTCGTCGGGGCTCGACGAACCAGCTCTCCACGACCTGCGATCAGATCAATGGTGATTTGATCGAACAGTTCCTCCAGTGCACTTACATAGCACACTAGGTGCAGCAATGCAGGATCCGTCTCGTGATCTCCGTTGGCAACTTGGGGTGGTCTACCATACCCTTCACGCCTGGGGTAGTAGTGGAATGAGCGACAGTTAACTCTGGGCGACAGGTGCCTGAGTTGAACTATAGCCTCTCGAGCAGCTAGCTGGATGGCTTGTGGCTCAAAGGAAGTTGTTCTTCCGGTGAACCTGTAGGGGTGCTCGGGCGCTAGACCCCTACCGTAAATGTGTACAGTGGCCCAGAATTGACAGCTCTCACCGCTTATGGGTCCTTGGTACACAACATATTCGGGTGGCTCTTCTAATGCATAGGCACGACGGGTGAGGTTTGCGAGTATGGTCACAAAGCCTCCAAGGTTGGTTGCTGTGGTCTCATTGTGGCTTGGTTTGGGGTAGAGGTTGTGCTGTGTTGGTTTGAGGCGAGCGTGCCCTTTTTATAGAAAAAGGGGACGAAGTCTTCCTTCGCACGCTTGCGAATAAGACACCTTGGGTGCTGGTCACTGGTGCGCGAAATCGACGGGCTAGGTTGATAGGTTGGGCACCAACTACCAAAAGATGTCGGGTCACTGTGTGGCTATCTTGCACGAGAAGCTTGGCGGGGGTTCGGTTATGGTCTGGTGGGTAGGTTTGCCTAAGTTTATTAACCTGGCTAAGATAGGCTTAGCCAATGGTCAGCCTGGCTCTGATACCAAGTCTGTGGCGACCGGTTTTCCGGGTATTAAATTCCAGAAAATGGCCGTCGTGCTCACCAGCCCCAGGATTATTGTTAGCTGATGAGGCACCAACTTGATACAGAAACTCCAAGCAAAAAAAATACAAAATATGCGGTACAAGACCATTCTAGTCTGTGAGTACAACAAATGGTTTCTAGTGGTCGATGGCGGAAGCGGTTGTGGATCATCAGCGTCTACGGGACTCCATTTCCCATGGGAACAGCTGACCAGGTTAACTCCTATCTTCGTGAGACTGCTATCACCGTTGCTTAGGTTCCGGAGCTGTCATCGCAACGCTCCTCTCCATGCAAGAAATCTGGCCAAGACAATAGCCAGGGAAAAGCAAGTGAGTACTTTGAATGTACTCGCAAACATTATGAACACAGGTATAATATAAGTGACAAACACGCATTGAAATGCTCTATGATCACATCGTCAGTCATAAATTAAAATCTCTGATGCATGCAAGCAGATTATTAAAATGTAACAATGAATATGTAATGACGGAGCAGGAATAAAATGCACCATTCGGATGTCTGAAGCAACGTCTCGAATTGATGGTAAATAACAAGCATGCCTCAGTCGGGTGTCTGAGCGACCCCACATAAAGGGCTCATAAGGTAAACGAATATCAAGCAATGCCACAGTCGGGCGTCTCAGCGACACCACATAAAGGGCTTATAAATAAAGTAAAAGCATTGCCACAGTCGGGCGCCTTAGCGACACCACATAAAGGGCTTATAAATAAAATAAAAGCAATGCCACAGTCTGGCGTCTTAGCGACACCACATAAAGGGCTTATAAGTAAAATAAAAGCATTGCCACAGTCGGTCGTCTTAGCGACACCACATAAAGGGCTTATAAAGAAAAATAAAAGCATTGCCACAGTCGGGCGTCTTAGCGAAACCACATAAAGGGCTTATAAATAATCACCGTGAATATCCAGGAGGTAGAACCATCCCAGGGATATTTGATAATTCAAATGATATAACGGGTTAGTCCATAACAAAAATAATAACCATAATCATTACAAGTCTCAAGTTGCGATCCTAGTTCTGGTTTAACAGTTTTCTCCTCCGAAGACCGACACTAAGACCGACACCTGAACCTTCCCAGACTGAAATCCTTAACCGAGGACACGGCTATTCGAATAGGTTTAATCTCTGCAGAGGGTGTACTCTTTACCCACGAGTAACGGATTCCTTTAGTCCATCGGGACTAATTCCGTCTACGGCCTTTTAGTTGACAACACACCTAACTTGCACACACCAGCTTAACTTACCGGTGTCTGGAATCACCCACGACACTTGTTAAGCAAAACTCTAAGTGGGGAGGCTACAACCTCGCGTAGCATGGGATCAAATTTATATCGCGCGCTCTAAGGGGTGGCCTCCCCTCTCAGTCTCAACCGGAAACACACATGCCCCCGGACCAGGTGGTATGCCTACTGGCTTCAACTGATATCTTCCACCATGGCCTCTCTGTACGGTGTGTGCTAGAAAGGGGTTGACGACTGACTGAACTGTACCCTACTTGTTGTAGAGAAAAGTGGTAGTACGAAACAAGTATGGGGGTTACTGGAACAAGACTCGATCTACGGTCGACTCAGGAGGTTTATAAATTCCCTGCATGGCATATATAACAAATATATTTCAACCAACAAAGTTACCACTTACTATACCTTACCATGCCATACCGGACATAACCGTCCCAACGGGGACCGGCGACAAGCTCACGCCTACCCAAGGCAGAGGCTTTCCCGGATTCCTTTCTGGCATGCATGCAAGGCACATGAGAATGGTTACCATCGCAAGTATATTCATTTCCAACAACAAGGAGATCACTTATATGCATTCATGCAAATGATCATATCACATGAAATAACGAGCTCTTCAAAATGAGGTGGTGTTATAAACGTGTTAACGAACACACAAAAAATATTATGCCGGGTTCAGAATGCTTGCCCTCAAGTTGTGGAGGGGTGAGGTGCTCTCCAAAACTTTTGAAAGTTTTCTCTTCTCTCTCCAAAATCCTATTAAAGATATTTTTGAATCAATAAATAATTTCAAAACAGAACCAAAAAGTTGTCTGAAATTTTTTGAAATAAATCTTAAAATAAACCAGACAATATTTGAAAGAGGTAGGAAAAAGAATCAACTCATTTGGAGTTGTATTTAAAAAGTTATAGCCATTCAAAGTTTTGAACAAAATCTGTTATTTAAATTAAAACAGAAAAAGAAAACGATTCGAATGAACACGTACACGTCGAAAGCGTATTCGGGAAGTACGCTTCCACTTATCCAGCGTGGACGGCGCGGGGAGTCACTGATAGTGGCTACAGGTGGCCCACTAGTCAGGTTTGACCAGTCCACGCGCGCATCGCCTCCTCCGGCCGAAACAGAGGCGGAGCTCCGGCGAGGCTCGCCGGCGAATGACGGCACCGTTCGGAAAATGGAGGCCATCTGCGGGCTCAGGGGATCAAGACGGTCACTCCGGTGGTCGCTTTGGCCTCAGGGGTGGACGGAGCTGACGGCGGCGAGCTTCGCGGCGGACGGTGGCCGTCGGGCAAAGTGGTTTTGGGGCTGCGGTGGTTCCCGATCAAAATCGAGCTGGGGGAAGGGTTCACGGGAGGAAGATAGAGCTTCTGGTGGAGAGAGTGGAGAGGGGGAGGTCCTGGTGGCGCCGGAATGACCGAGGAAGTAGCGGCGGCTGCGGTTGCCGGAGATGGGGAAGAAGACCTCCCCGGGTCGATTGCGAGCTAGGGAAGCGCCCTAGGGGTGGCATGAGGTTGCCTGCGTGCGGGGACGGCTCGGGGCTTCCTTAAATAGGCGAGTCGAGCTGGGGGAAGGGTTCACGGGAGGAAGATAGAGCTTCTGGTGGAGAGAGTGGAGAGGGGAAGGTTAGTGAGTGGCGTGGCTCCGCAGGGCGGTGGCAAACCAGGGGCGCGACGCGTCGACTCGGGCGCGGCACGTGCAATGCGCGTGCTCTGCTCGCGCCCAGAGCACGCACGGGACGTGCTCGACGAAATGCCGTGGCATGCTAGGGGCTCCAAACCACAAGAAAGTTAGCAGGGTGGGGTTATAGGCTAGGGCAAATCCATGGGACATTCTGGTCTGGTCAGGGGGTTAAGTTCACAGTGTGAACAAAAACTCATGCCAAAACAGATCATGCCCATAAGGTGTTCGACAAAATGCCAAGGGCACTTAGGCATTTCTTGGAGTGGTCAAAACTTCCAGAGTGGGATCTCTTTAGATGAAAGAAAGGGTGGTGAGGTTAGTTTGCCAAATGAAGAAACTTGCTAGTGCAAGTTTTGAAAACTTCAATTCTGGACAGAAAGCAAATGGCATTGTTACATGGACCAAAAATGTCCCAAAGAGTGCATGCTCCTGGACTTAGGGGTTTTGTAGGGTTGACTACAAGCAGGAGAAAGCACAAGGTCACTAGAGCAAGAATGAAAAGGGTTGCAGTAGAAAACACAAGGCTGGCCCAGAATGAAAAAGGGGTTGATTCACTCAAAATTTTCAAATAACATCACTAGGTTTTTGCATAAAGTTGAATCATAGGCTGCTACTAACCTCCCATAATTTTGGTGGAAGCTAGAAAGGAATATTTAAATAGGTTGTAGTGTAAAACTGCTCACTGGACCAGATTAGAAAATATGGTGTAGAGCTCAAAATATTCAATGGGCAGAAGATATTTTTGCACAAAAGTGGTGCAAACACTCCATATGACATCTCCAAATTTTGGTGGGATTTCTGAGTGAATTTATAAAAGGGTTGTAATACAAATGGGACCATGAAACTATGGGAAACCATTTTTTCAAGAAAATAAGGATCAGGAAGAATATTATATAATTAATTCTTCTGATAAAAGAAAAGATTTTCTTGAGAGGGTAAGCAAGTCCAATATCATAAGTGAAAGGTTTTCATCTTAGGGAACAACTCCAAGATAACCAAGAAAAGAATGGTTTCTGAAATCAAGAAAAACCAAGAAAAAGGAAAGTTATTTCCTGGCAAGATTTTAATTAACAAAACAAGGTTAAAAAATTTGGGGTGTCACAATCACTCCCTATGAGCAATGTGCAAAGAGAAGGACGACACTCTCGTACTTGCGTACTTGGGGTTGTTTGGCTAAAGTCAATGTGTCGATCCCCAAAAAGCGTAAGCTTGGACCAAAGACCGTGGACTATGTTAATTTGGGCTACACTAAGAACAGCGTCGGTTATAGCTTTCTAGTAGTGAAATCTGAGATACTTGACCAGAAGGTCGGTACTATTATTGAGTCTAATCTTTGAGGATGTTTTTCCTATGAGAGATATGCAAGGCACTTCTAGACAGGAATCTGAAGAGACTCCTGAGCTTTCCATTCCTATAGATTATTATGAACAAACACGTGATGAAAATCCTGAGGAGGATGACTGTAACGCCCGGATAATTAGGCTACAGTAAAACTCTCCTAGTGATGCCATGTCATCTGCGATTACTATTGCTAATCTTTCGTTAGTTCAAACAAATTCAAAAATCAATTAAAAATACGGCAAACAAACAAATGTCTCCAAACATTGAAAAAAATGTTCGGGCAGTGCCAAAAATGGCATAGGTAATTATAGTGCAGCAAACACCTTTTTCGAAAATGCCTAAAAACATTAAAATGAAAAAAAACAGAAATGAGAAATAAAGAAAAGAAAAATAAAAACAGAAAACAAAACAAAGACAGGCCCCCTGGCCAACTGGGCCAGACGGCCCAACTGGCCGACCCACTGGCCCAACCAGCACCCCCACTCACTCCCTATAACCCCCGAAACCCTAGCCGTTTCCCCACATCGCCCCACTCAATTCCCCACCCCCCCCCCCCCCCCCGAGGATGGAGATGGTGGAGGGGGCGCGGTCCCCCCCCCCCTCCCCGCCCCCCCCCCCGCCCCCGCCCCCCCCCCCCCCCCCCCTCCCTATAACCCCCGAAACCCTAGCCGTTTCCCCACATCGCCCCACTCAATTCCCCACCCCCCCCCCCCCCCCCGAGGATGGAGATGGTGGAGGGGGCGCGGTCCCCCCCCCCCTCCCCGCCCCCCCCCCCGCCCCCGCCCCCCCCCCCCCCCCCCCAATTGGATCTGGATCGGGAGGATTCCCGATCCCCTCGCCCCTGCACGTCAACGCCGGCGCCCGGAGCTCCCCCGCTGGACTGCTTCCTCCTCCCCGCCGGGCTGCTTCCCCTCCGCCGCTCATCACCGTCCTGTAGCGACCCAACCTCAGATGGTCAAGTCTCTGTGTTTCAGTGTCATCCCTGGATCGGTAATGCTGACACACAAAGTACTCGAAGTATTTATAACAGAGTAGCAATCACACACTTATTACATCGATGTCTCGAAAGAGAACTTATTACAATAATATGGCTTAAGGCCATCTAATGTGATAACAGCGGAAGGCTTGGAAGATAGAGTGAGTCCATCAACTCCTACGGCATGGCTGAGCTGCACGGCAACGACCTATCGAACCTTACTCCTCGTCTGAAAAGTCTGCAACATAATACGTTGCAGCCCGAGAACAGGTCAGCACATGGAATATGCTGGCAATATAACACAGTAGAGCAAGAACAGAATAATGCTATCACTACATGCATATTTGGCTGGTGGAAAGCTCTATGGTTATAGTTTTGCGAAAAGCCAATTTTTCCCTACAACAAAGGAATAGATTTTTATTTAACTATCATGGTGGTTGAAACATCATTGAGAATGGTTGACAGCATTCTCAATCCCAATTGAAGTAGTTAACATCCCAACAATATTAATTTAAGAGTGATGAGATACATGTGAATACTCAGGTACTAGATACTCAAAGTTGTCCATAACCGGGGACACGGCTAACCATGATTAGATTGTACACTCTCCAGAGGTTTGTGCACTTTTCCCCACAAGACTCGATCGCCTCCGTTAATTTCTCGCACTACATGGTGTTTGAGAAGCGGATGACCGAGACACAGTCTTTCAGAAACATTAACTCTCTACTCCGGGTAGACCATACCAAACCTACAAAACCCACTGCCTGTTGATCTACCTCTTCAAGAGCTTCACGTAACTTACTCAACTATGCTAGAGCCCATAATAGCTTGTGGCTGCACACGGAAGTTTCTAGCATGAATAATCTCAGTTCCCTTTGAGCCTGGGTGGCGGTGCATAGGAAGATCACACGGGTACCCCGGGATTTCCAAAAAAACAGACAACACTGGGTTCCCCAGGTGCCTCAATCCACCTAGATGTGTATTAAAGTTGCCACCTTAAAGTAAGCCATTAAATTAATAATCTCACATCTGTCATGGATACACTCACCCAATCCACGTCTACTAGCATAGCATGGCATCATAAGCAAACGTAGAAGTAACTCCCAAGGGTTTGATAGCAACAGGGCAGTAGGTTCTACCTCAACTACTACTTCCCAACCCACAAATTAATGATATCCTAATCATGCAATGTTTGAGGATTGAGCTAATGCATAAAAACTGGGTATGAAAAGAGTATGATCAATGTGTTACTTGCCTTGCTGACGATCCATGAACCCTAGAGACTCGTAGTAACACGCTTCGCACTCCGGAAATTCTATCGCAAGCAAACAATAACATACATAAGCAACAAGCAAAGATGCACAGGTAAAACTCAACTAAAAGAGGTTGACCAGGAAGTTCAACTTAAGAAATCCGGTTTGCAAAAAGAATCAAACCAAACGAAGCAACAAAACTCAAACAGCGAAAGAAATAAGATCCGTTTACTAATCTGAACTAGGGTCAAATTTTACAGAGGCAAAAACTTGTTTGAGTTGGTTATTCGGAAAGAGGGTTTCGAGATGAAACTCTAGGTGCTTGAATCGCCTGATTCCGATAAACGAGTGAAAAGTTATACTAGATCGAACATCGGATCAGAAATCGCGATCGGAAAAATCACGGAGTAAATCCGAGAAAAGAAAAGCGACGAACAGCTTAACGAACGAACGTTCGTTATCTGAACCTAAACGAAGAACACGTTCTTTAAAACGAACGAACGAGCGAACGCTCGCTAAATAAATAAACCGAAGAAATAAACCAATCTAGAAGAAAAACAAAACTAGGGTTTTCATAAAAAAAACGAAATGGTTTTCTTCAGAAAACCGGGCGGTGGGGCGGCTACCTCGCTCGGCTCCGGCGGGGCTCAGGCTCGACGGCGGGCTGGCGGCGGGAGGCAGCTGCAGCGGCGGGAGGCGGCGGCGGCTACGGGCGGCGGCGGCGGCTCGGCTCGGCTCCGAGGCGGCAGGAGGCGGCGGTGGCGGCGGTGGTGGCTAGAGAGGGGGGCGGTGGTATTTAAAGGAGGGGGGTCCGGTGCCTTGGGGAAGGGGCAGGCGGCAGCGGAGTCCGAGCCGGACTCTGCGGCGGCGCACGGAAGGAAGGCGGCGGCGGCGGCTTGGGCCGGCCTGGCCTGGCTGGCTTCGGCCCAGTCGGGTGCGGGCGCGCGCGGAGTTTTTTTTTAAATAGTTCCGCTGACAAAAAAATTCCTATAAAATAAAAATCTAAAAATTCCAAAACAAATTTTCACCGGCTAAATGAAATATTTAGAACGAGTTGAACATTTTCTTGGCCCTAAAATGGAATTTTCAAAAACGTGCAATTTTTCTAATGCAAATAGAATCCAAATAAACTCAAATAAAATCCAAATAATGATTTTAACAATACTTTTCGGAGAGAAAAATAATCAAAATCAAAAATCCTCGTTCTCAGTATTTGATAGAAATCAAAATATGAAAACCGGAAAATCCCCAACTATCTCCGAGGGTCCTTGAGTTGCTTAGGATTTCGAGGATTGTGGAACGAAGATGCAATAAAATATGATATGCATGGATGACCTATGTATAACATTCCAAATTGAAAATTTGGGATGTTACAAACCTACCCCCCTTAAGATGAATCTCGCCGTCGAGATTCGGGTTGGCTAGAAAATAGGTGCGGGTGGTTCTTGCGAATATCATCTTCTCGTTCCCAGGTGGCTTCCTCCTCGGTATGGTGGCTCCACTGAACTTTACAAAACTAGATAACCTTGCTGCGGGTGACACGGCTGTCAAAGTCAAGAATCTTTACTGGCTTCTCCTCATAAGTCAAATTACTGTCCAACTGTATCGCCTCTAGGGGCACTATATCCCTTAACGGTATATCGGCCATCTCAGCATGACACTTCTTCAACTATGATACGTGGAACACATAGTGAACTCCTGACAATCCTTCAGGTAATTCCAGCTTGTAGGCAACTTCTCCCATCTGTTCCAAAACACGGTACGGTCCTACAAATCTTGGAGCTAACTTTCCCTTAACTCCAAAACATTTCAATCCTCGCAAGGGTGCTACTCGCAGATAGGCTCTGTCTCCAATTTCATAAGTTACTTCCTTGCGTTTTGAATCTGCATAACTCTTCTGCCCGGACTGAGCAATCTTCAATCTGTCTCATATTAGTTTAACCTTCTCCTCCGACTCTTTGATCAAATCTGGTCCAAACAACTGACGGTCTCCTACCTCATCCCACATCAGAGGTGTTCTACATCTACGTCCATATAGAGCTTCGAACGGTGCCATCTTCAAGCTGGCCTGGTAGCTATTTTTGTATGAGAACTCTGCGTAAGGAAAATTGTCATCCCAACTAGATCCATAATCTAGTGCACAGGCTCTCACCATGTCCTCCAGAACCTGATTGACTCTCTATGTCTGTCCATCCGTCTGTGGGTGGAATGTTGTACTGAACTCCAATCTGGTACCCAGGGTCTGGTGTAGCTGATGCCAAAACTTTGAAGTACACTGTGTTCCTCTATCTGATACGATGGCCCTCGTAACTCCATGCAAACATACAATCCTGGACATATATATCTTGGCCAACTTTGCACTTGTGTAAGTTATTTTGACTGGGATGAAGTGAGCTACTTTGGTCAAGCGATCCACTACTACCGATATTGAGTCATATCCTGCTTTGGTTCGGGGCAACCCGGTGATAAAGTCCATGCCAAGCTTATCCCACTTCCATTCGGGTATCAGCATAGGCTGTAGTAGTCCTGTTGGCTTCTAATGCTCTGCCTTCACCCTCTGACATACATCACACACAGCTACATACTCGGCAATATCCTTTTTCATACCAGTCCACAGAAACGTTCCTTCAAATCCAAATACATCTTGGTGTTTCCAGGGTGTATCGAGTATGGTGAGTCATGAGCCTCCTGAAGTATTAACTTCCTAATCTCTGAGTTATTAGGCACATAAACTCGGTCCTCAAATCATAAGGTATCGTGCTCATCCTCTCGAAAACCTTTGGCTTTTCCTTTGCTCATCTTCTCCTTTATCTCAGCAATCTCCTTGTCATTCTTCTGAGCTTCTCGAATCTTATCCAACAATGTAGACTGAACCTCCATTGTTGCAATGAAACCTCTTGGAACAATCTCCAACCGAAGTTCCATGATATCCTCAGCTAACTCCTTGGGCAATCCCTTACTTTCAAGGATATTAGCGTAACTTTTCCGACTCAAAGCGTCTGCTACGACATTGGCCTTTCCTGGATGATAGTGTAGCTTCATATCGTAATCCTTTATAAGCTCCAGCCATCTCCTTTGTCTAAGGTTCAACTCCTTCTGGGTGAAAATGTACTTCAAACTCTAATGATCCGTGAACACATCACAACGGATTCCAATAAGATAATGTCTCCAAGTTTTCAATGCATGAACTACGACTGCTAGCTCCGAATCGTGCGTGGCATAGTTTAATTCATGGGGCTTCAGTTGTCGTGAGGCATACGAAACGACCTTTCCATCCTGCATAAGCACACATCCAAGTCCCAAGCGTGAGGCGTCACAATACACTTGAAACTCCTTATGTATATCTGGCAGTGTTAATACTGGGGATGTAGTCAATCGTTTCTTCAACTCCTGGAAACTTGCCTCGCAATCTTCTGTCCATTTAAACTTAGTATCCTTCTTCAGCAATTCAGTCATTGGCTTAGCAATCTTGGAAAAATTCTCAATGAATCTCCGATAGTATCCTGCGAGTCCAAGGAAACTGCGGATCTCGCTAACTTAAGTGGGTGCCAACCATTCAGTGACTGACTGAACCTTACTGGGGTCCACTGCTATACCCTCTCCTGATATAATCTTCCCAAGAAATCCAACTTCCTTCAACCAAAACTCGCACTTGCTGAATTTAGCGTATAACTGGTGTTCCCTGAGTTTCTCGAGAACTAAACACAAATGCTCCTTGTGCTCCTCCTCGTTCTTCGAGTATACCATAATATCATCAATGAACAGCACAACAAACTTGTCCAAATACTCCATGAACACCTTGTTCATCATACTCATGAAATAGGCAGGGGCGTTAGTCAGTCCAAATGACATGACCGTATACTCATATAATCCATACCGCGTGGTGAATGCTATATTTGGTATATCCTTCTCTCGAATCTTCAACTGATGGTATCCTGATCGTAGATCGATCTTCGAAAACACCTTAGCTCCTTGCAACTGATCAAACAGATCATTGATCATCGTTAATGGATACTTGTTCTTTATCGTTACTTCGTTCAAGGCTCGGTAATCAACTACCATCCTCAGGGATTTATCCTTTTTCTCGACCAAAAGTACTGGTGCTCCCCAAGGTGATGAACTCCTGCGAATATAACCTTTCTCCAATAACTCCTTGATCTGTTTCTTAATTTCCTCCAGATCATTTGCGGGCATCCGATAGGGTCTCTTGGATATTGGCCCTGTACCTGGCAATAGCTCTATCAAAAACTCGATGTCTTGATCCGGGGGCATGCCTGGTAACTCCTCTGGAAAAACATCCGGGTAATCCTTTACTACAGGCACTTCCTCCAGCACAACTCCCGTGAGGGCATTCACTTGGCTCCTCCTAGGCACATGCCTAGATACATACTTAATCCTTTTTCCCTCCGGGGTGGTAAGATAAATTGATTTGCTAGCACAGTCAATGCTTCCTCCATACTTTGACATCTAGTCCATACCTAATATCACATCCAATCCTTGCGACTCCAAGATAATTAGGTCAGACGGGAAAACATGTGTGCCAATGGTTAGGGGTATCTGGGTGCACCATCGGCTAGCCATGTACTCTGCTCCAGGTGAGCTCACTAAAAGAGGGGCCCTAAGGGTTTGGGTTGGTAACTTTAACTTATTCGCAAATGCCCTTGATATGTATGAATGTGATGCACCAGTATCGAAAAGAACAAGAGCGGTAAAAGACTTGACCAAAAACTTACCTATTACCGCATCCGGCTGCTCTTCAACCTCCTCCACGTTAACGTGGTTCACTTGTTCTTTGTTGAATGGATTGGGCTTCTTTCCAGCACTCCCATTTCCGTTCCCATTCCTTCCTTCAGGGCAGTCATTAGCATAATGCCCAGTCTTCCCGCACTTATAGCAAGTAACTTGACTTAGGTCTCTTTTGGCGGGTGTAAATAGGTTGGAGTGGCTCTGATTGTTATTAACTCCGTTCCCATTGCTATTCTTCTCACCATTGTGGTTATGCGATCCTCCTCCAGTATGGTTTTGACCTCCATGGTTATGAACAAGTCCTCCCAAGTTCGGGGTTAAACGGGGCTTCTGTTGAGCTCCTGAATTATACTTCCCTTGTCCATACTTCCTCTTACGGCTCTCAATCTGCTGCTTCATTCCTTCAATCATAAGGGCCTTATCTACCAACTCCTGGTAGTTGTTGAAAGTTGCCACCATCAACTGCATGTTCATCTCATCGTTCAGCCCTTCCATGAACTTCTCCTGCTTCGCGGCATCTGTGGCTACATCATCAGGGGCATAGCGTGATAGCTTACTAAAATCATCCACGTACTGAGCCACGGTAGGGTTCACCTGGCGTAATTTGCGAAACTCACGCTTCTTCATCTGCATGGCTCCAGTTGAGACATGGGTCTTGCAAAAGGCTTGCTGAAACTGGTCCCAAGTGACATTGGCTATAGGAAAAGTAGCCGTGTAATTCTCCCACCATGCGGCTGCTGGTCCATCCAATTGATGTGCGGCAAAGCGCACCTTCTTAGCATCCGTGCATCCTGCGGTGGTTAACTCCCTTCCAATACGGCGTAGCCAGTCATCAGCAACTATTGGCTCGGTGCTGCTGGAAAACACCGGCGGCTGTAACCTCAGAAAACGGGCTAAATTGTCCACTGGCGGAGGTTTGTTATTGTTATTGTTGCCCTGGTTCTGAACTAGCAATTGCATCAAGGTATTCTGCTATTGGATCAACTGGGTGAGCTCCGGTGGGAAAACAAAACCGGTGTCACGTCTCGGAGGCATCTGATGGGTTTAGAGGGAAGAGATTAGAATAGAAAAAGGTCTAATGAGAGAACACTACCCATATTCATATGAGGCAAACACAATCATTTCACTCAATCAATCAAGCAAGGGTATACAAACGGTCTACGACTATCGCAAAAGTGCTCAACTACTATCAGTCACATGGGGGAATACTACTACTATATGGTGGTCCTCTAGAAATTTTGATCGGTGGAAGACTCCATGATGTGTGCTCCAGCTTCATCTTCGTAGTCATCATCACTTGGATCGGAATCGGTGTCGTCGATGATGATGTAGTTGTCCGGGCAAGTGGGATCTTCCTCCTCTTCTTCCGGTGCTGATCCTCCCATGAATACTCCGATCTTCTTAACTAGGTCGTCGTTCTTCTACAGTAGTGTCTTGATTTCTTCCTCGTATCCATCGCGTGTAAACTTGAGTTCTTCCTCCAGCTCGATGA
The DNA here is from genome assembly GCA_904067115.1 of Aegilops sharonensis. Classification (NCBI taxonomy): domain Eukaryota; kingdom Viridiplantae; phylum Streptophyta; class Magnoliopsida; order Poales; family Poaceae; genus Aegilops; species Aegilops sharonensis. The sequence goes on along the minus strand of LR880968.1, from coordinate 58,539,933 downwards.
TCCTGGTTTTTGCCTTCTTCAAATCCATCATGTCTGCGCACATCTGGTTCTCCTGACGTCGAATGTGCTGGTTTAGCTCCTGGATGAAAGCTGCAATGGATCTATCCTTCTTGTTGCTAATTACTTCCCGTTGCTCGCCTCGGCGCCCACATATTTGATAGATGGTGTCCTTTAGCTCCCTGTTGTATACTTCTCCAATGCGTCCCATGGTAATGTGGGCTTCCATGCTCTTGCCTAGACTCCAGGTGGGTGCTTCGAAAGAAAATTCTATGGGTTTAGAAGTTGGCGAGAACGACCTTCCCGGAACTTGTACTTGAATCATCCAGCGTTCCTCTTCTGGTAAGGTGGTGTTGTACGTCCCGGTGAAACTTGGTATTCCAATGTTCAAGTACCTAGTGACTTCCTTCAAGTGGCATCCAAAAGGTGTGTCTTCATCCAGTTGTGCAAACTTGTTCTTCATCTCCGTCATCCTAAAGAGTGGAAAATGGAGAGGAGTCAGAAATGAGTAGAGAAGAGTGACCTATGGTTTATCTTAATGGTCGTGTCCTACACTCAGCGTGTGCTCTGATACCATCTTGTAGCGACCCGACCTCAGATGGTCAAGTCTCTGTGTTTCAGTGTCATCCCTGGATCGGTAATGCTGACACACACAGTACTCGAAGGATTTATAACAGAGTAGCAATCACACACTTATTACATTGATGTCTCAAAAGGGAACTTATTACAATAATATGGCTTAAGGCCATCTAATGTGATAACAGCGGAAGGCTTGGAAGATAGAGTGAGTCCATCAACTCCAACAGCATGGCTGAGCTGCACGGCAACGACCTATCAAACCTTACTCCTCGTCTGAAAAGTCTGCAACATAATACGTTGCAGCCCGAGAACGGGTCAGCACATGGAATATGCTGGCAATATAACACAGTAGAGCAAGAACAGAATAATGCTATCACTACATGCATATTTGGCTGGTGGAAAGCTCTATGGTTATAGTTTTGCGAAAAGCCAATTTTTCCCTACAACAAAGGAATATATTTTTATTTAACTATCATGGTGGTTGAAACATCATTGAGAATGGTTGACAGCATTCTCAATCCCAATTGAAGTAGTTAACATCCCAGCAATATTAATTTAAGAGTGATGAGATACATGTGAATACTCAGGTACTAGATACTCAAAGTTGTCCATAACCGGGGACACGGCTAACCATGATTAGATTGTACACTCTCCAGAGGTTTGTGCACTTTTCCCCACAAGACTCGATCGCCTCCGTTAATTTCTCGCACTACATAGTGTTTGAGAAGCGGATGACCGAGACACGGTCTTTTAGAAACATTAACTCTCTACTCCGGGTAGACCATACCAAACCTACAAAACCCACTACCTGTTGATCTACCTCTTCAAGAGCTTCACGTAACTTACTCAACTATGCTAGAGCCCATAATAGCTTGTGGCTGCACACGGAAGTTTCTAGCATGAATAATCTCAGTTCCCTTTGAGCCTGGGTGGCGGTCCATAGGAAGATCACACGGGTACCCCGGGATTTCCAAAAAAACAGACAACACTGGGTTCCCCAGGTGCCTCAATCCACCCAGATGTGTATTAAAGTTGCCACCTTAAAGTAAGCCATTAAATTAATAATCTCACATCTGTCATGGATACACTCACCCAATCCACGTCTACTAGCATAGCATGGCATCATAAGCAAACGTAGAAGTAACTCCCAAGGGTTTGATAGCAACAGCACAATAGGTTCTACCTCAACTACTACTTCCCAGCCCACAAATTAATGATATCCTAATCATGCAATGTTTGAGGATTGAGCTAATGCATAAAAACTGGGTATGAAAAGAGTATGATCAATGTGTTACTTGCCTTGCTGACGATCCGTGAATCCTAGAGACTCGTAGTAACACGCTTCGCACTCCGGAAATTCTATCGCAAGCAAACAATAACATACATAAGCAACAAGCAAAGATGCACAGGTAAAACTCAACTAAAAGAGGTTGACCAGAAAGTTCAACTTAAGAACTCCGGTTTGCAAAAAGAATCAAACAAAACGAAGCAACAAAACTCAATCAGCGAAAGAAATAAGATCTGTTTACTAATATGAACTAGGGTCAAATTTTACAGAGGCAAAACTTGTTTGAGTTGGTTATTCAGAAACAGGGTTTCGAGACGAAACTCTAGGCGCTTGAATCGCCTGATTCCGATAAACGAGCGAAAATTTATACTAGATCGAATATCGGATCAGAAATCGCGATCAGAAAAATCACAGAATAAATCCGAGAAAAGAAAAGCGACGAACAGCTTAACGAACGAACGTTCGTTATCTAAACCTAAATGAAGAACACGTTCTTTAAAACGAAGGAACGAGCGAACGCTCGCTAAATAAATAAACCGTAGAAATAAACCGATCTAGAAAAAACAAAACTAGGGTTTTCAAAAAAAACAAATCGGTTTTCTTCAGAAAACCGGGCGGCGGGGCGGCTACCTCGCTCGGCTCCGGCGGGGCTACGGCGGGGCTCGGGCTCGACGGCGGTGCCGGCGGCGGGAGGCGGCGGCGGCGGCTACGGGCGGCGGCGGCTACTCAGGCGGGGCTCGGGCGGCGGCGGCAGCTCGGCTCGGCTCCGAGGCGGCGGGAGGCGGCGGTGGCGGCGGTGGTGGCTAGAGGGGGGGCGGTGGTATTTAAAGGAGGGGGGGTCCGGTGCCTTGGGGAAGGGGCAGGCGGCGGCGGAGTCCGAGCCGGACTCTGCTGCGGCGGCGGGGACGCGCGGAAGGAAGGCATCGGCGGCGGCTTGGGCCGGCCTGGCCTGGCTGGCTTCGGCCCAGTCGGGTGCGGGCGCGCGCGGAGTTTTATTTTAATAGTTCCCTGACAGAAAAATTCCTATAAAATAAAAATCTAAAAATGCCAAAACAAATTTTCGCCGTCTAAATGAAATATTTAGAACGAGTTGAACATTTTCTTGGCCCTAAAAGGCAATTTTCAAAAACGTGCAATTTTTCTAATGCAAATAAAATCCAAATATACTCAAATAAAATCCAAATAATGATTTTAACATTTTTTCTCCAATATTTCAATTGTTTTAAAGAAGTCATATTATCTCCTCTCATTTATTTTTATTATGAAATACTTTTCGGAGAGAAAAATAATTAAAATCAAAAATCCTCGTTCTCAGTATTTGATAGAAATTAAAATATGAAAACCGGAAAATCCCCAACTCTCTTCGAGGGTCCTTGAGTTGCTTAGGATTTCAAGGATTGCGGAACGAAGATGCAATAAAATATGATATGCATGGATGACCTATGTATAACATTCCAAATTGAAAATTTGGGATGTTACACGTCCTCCTCCTCAACTCCCGTTTCCCCGAACCCTATGAACCCGCCGTAAGCACCGCCACCTCCCATCCTCTTTCCCCGCAGGTCACCGCGCCCGTCGTTCCCGCACACGGACGAAGCTCCTCGCGTGCCCGCGCCCTCGCCACCGTTCGTGCGAGCCATCCGCCCCCCGCCTCCCCCCCCCCCCCCCCCCCCCTCGGGGGGCCCCCCCCCCCCCCCCCCCGGGGTTACCACCGGGGGGGGCCCCCCCCCCCCGCCCCCCCCCCCCCCCACCCCCCCGCCCCCACCCCCACCCCCCCCGCCGGTTTAACACCGGTGTGGGGCCGCCCCCCCCCCCCCCCCCCCTCCCTCCCCCCCCCCCCCCCCCGCCGTCACTACGGCCACCGCAACCGCCGTGCGCACACCCGACACGCCGTCCCTGTTTGCCTCCTGTTGCGGCCCGTCCCCGCGGCCACCGGCCCGCTCGCCCCGTGCCACGCCTCCGCCTCAGGCCCCGCGGGTCATCGCGCCGGCGGCCAACTCTGGCGCCCATCCTGGCCTCTCTCCTTCCCGCTCCCTCACCCGCTCCGCGCCCTGGCCATGTCGGCTCCGCCCGGCGGCGCCCGCGCTAGGCCAGCAAGCGCCGACAGCGGCACCCTGGCCTCGCCCTATCCCGCTCCGGCGCCGCCCTGTACCCCTCCCGACCTTTCCGCTCCGGCCACTAGCGGCCGGCCTCGCCGCAGCCGCGGCCCCCCTCGCTGGCCGCCGCCCACTCGCCGTACCGCTTTGGCACCCGGCTGGCGACGTCGCCGTTCCCCCTGATGGCCTGGGCGGGCGCCCATTCGGGCGGGCGCCCATTCGGGCTGGCGCCCGTCGCCCGAACGCCCGATCCACTAAGGTCCTGGGCCACTGGACAACGGGGCCCAGCCCCCATAACATTTTTGTAAAAAAAGGGAATTAAATATATATATATAATAAAATATTAATTAATTAACTAACTTAATTAATCCTGATTAGATTAACCTAATCACTTAGGTTAGTTAATTAATATGTTAGGTTAATTAACACTCAATGACAGCTGGGACCCACATGTTAGTTTGACCCAGTCAACGCCCTGTTGACTGCGACGTCATGATGACGTCAGCATACACTATTCTGGATAATGTTAGAGTTAAATAATTAAATAAATTCGAAAAATGATTAAATCTTTTAAAATTAATATAAAATAAACCGTAACTCGGATGAAAATACTTTCTACATGAAAGTTGCTGAGAATGACGATACTAATCTGGATACGCAGCCCGTTCGTCCGCCACACATCCCTAACATATCGAACACGCAACTTTCCCCCTCTGGATCACCTGTCCGAAAACGCGAAACACCGGCGATACTTTCCTGGATGTTTCCCCCTTTCGCCGGTATCACCTACTACCGTGTTAGGTCACACCTAACACCGCTCATTGTCATGTCGTGCATCGTCATGCTTATGTTTGCATTGTATTTACTACTTCTTCCCCCTCTTCTCTCGGGTAGACTACAAGACCGACGCTACTGCTGCCCAGTTCGACTATGGTGTTGACGACCCCTCCTTCTCGGCTGAGCTTCCAGGCAA
>LR880968.1:58515615-58534722 GCA_904067115.1 Aegilops sharonensis | reverse complement strand
TTCCCCCTTTCGCCGGTATCACCTACTACCGTGTTAGGTCACACCTAACACCGCTCATTGTCATGTCGTGCATCGTCATGCTTATGTTTGCATTGTATTTACTACTTCTTCCCCCTCTTCTCTCGGGTAGACTACAAGACCGACGCTACTGCTGCCCAGTTCGACTATGGTGTTGACGACCCCTCCTTCTCGGCTGAGCTTCCAGGCAACCCCCCCCCCCCCTTGATCACCAGATATCGCCTATTCTTCTCTATACTGCTTGCATTAGAGTAGTGTAGCATGTTACTGCTTTCCATTAATCCTATAATGATGCATAGCCTGTCCTTGCTACTACTGTTGTTACCTTTACCTGCAATCCTAAATGCTTAGTATAGGATGCTAGTATTCCATCTGTGGCCCTACATTCTTGTCCGTCTGCCTTGCTATAGTATCGGGCCGTGATCACTCGGGAGGTGATCACGGGTATGTACTTATATACTGTTACATGATACATGTGGTGACTAAAGACGGGTCGGCTCGTAGGAGTACCCGCGATGGATCTTTGTGGCGGAGCGACAGGGCAGGTTGAGACCACCTAGGTGAGAGGTGGGCCTGGCCCTGGTTGGTGTCCGTGGTTACATCATTAACATGCTTAACGAGATCTTGGTATTTGATCTGAGTCTGGCCATTTAGTCTATACGCACTAACCAACTACGTGGGAACAGTTGTGGGCACTCGGCGTCGTGGTATTAGCCAAAGCCTTCGTGACGTCAGCGACTGAGCGGCGCGCGCCGGATTGGACTGGAACGCCTTCTAGGCTAGGTCTTCTCCCGGCCGCGTTCGCAACGTGCAGGTGTGCTAAGGGCGATGGGCCCAGACCCCTGTGCGCTTAGGTTTAGACCGGCGTGCTGACCTCTCTGTTGGCCTAGGTGGGGCTGCGACGTGTTGATCTTCCGAGGCCGGGCATGACCCAGAAAAGTGTGTCCGGCCAAATGGGATCAAGCGTGTTGGGTTATGTGGTGCACCCCTGCAGGGAAGTTTATCTATTCGAATAACCGCGATCTTCGGTAACAGGACGACTTGGAGTTGTACCTTGACCTTATGATAACTAGAACCGGATACTTAATAAAACACACCATTCCAAGTGCCAGATACAACCCGGCGATCGCTCTCTAACAGGGCGACGAGGAGGGGATTGCCGGGTAGGATTATGCTATGCGATGCTACTTGGAGGACTTGAGTCTACTCTCTTCTACATGCTGCAAGACGGAGGCTGCCAGAAGCGTAGTCTTCGACAGGATTAGTTATCCCCCTCTTATTCTGGCATTCTGCAGTTCAGTCCACTGATATGGCCCTTTACACATATACCCATGCATATGTAGTGTAGCTCCTTGCTTGCGAGTACTTTGGATGAGAACTCACGGTTGCTTTATCCCCCCTTCGCCCCTCCCCCCCCTTCCTTTCTTTCTGGTTGTCGCAACCAGATGCTGGAGTCCAGGAGCCAGACGCCACCATTGACGACGACTCCTACTACACTAGAGGTGCCTACTACTACGTGCAGCCCGCTGACGACGACCAGGAGTAGTTAGGAGGATCCCAGGCAAGAGGCCTGCGCCTCTTTCGATATGTATCCCAGTTTGTGCTAGCCATCTTATGGCAACTTTTTTACTTATGTCTGTACTCAGATATTGTTGCTTCCGATGACTCGTCTATGATCGAGCACTTGTATTCGAGCCCTCGAGGCCCCTGGCTTGTATTATGATGCTTGTATGACTTATTTATGTTTTAGAGTTGTGTTGTGATATCTTCCCGTGAGTCCCTGATCTTGATCGTACACGTTTGCGTGCATGATTAGTGTACGATTGAATCGGGGGCGTCACAATTTGGTATCAGAGCCGACTGCCTGTAGGAATCCCCCTTTCCAACTCCTTGGCCGAAGTTGAGTCTAGTCATTGAAAAAGTTTTTACTAACATGGATGTGCGGCCCATGGGCCCACGTCGCCATTGGGTGGTATTAGGATCTTTTATTCCTCGTATATACTCTGGGACCCTGATCTCTCTACTATTTGGGTTAAATGAATTTGCTAACTCTGACATTAGGATCTCGTGATTGCATCCACCCGGAGAGCCCCTTATTGCAAAGGATCGCCTGCTACATCAGAAGATTCCAAAGGTACTCTCTTATGTTCTCTCGAGACTCTATGCCCGTCGCTTTTGCATTCCCCTACCACCGATACATCCCTATGGATAAATACTTACACATGTTTTTCTTACTTTCATCCCCAGCTGCCCTTGTTATTACAAGTTGCATCAAATTATTCTTCGACTTTTAAGAACCTCTTGAGCCACTGCCTTACAGATCCTTGCCGCATGAATACCCCTACGGATAATTCCTTGCACTTATCGAGTATCCGCTCATTCCCAGTTGTTCATGTGGTTCGCAAAGGACTTCGAAATACCATTCGATCTTCCGAAAATCCTCAGTAGCCTATTGCTCTTGATCTTCTTTACCTGCTTGCATAATGGTTACTTCCATATGTCAAGCAATATTCATTCAAATACTTTGTGATTGACGTTCTGATCCTGTTGATTCAGCATGTGTGTGAAAGCACAATTCATCAGTATTCCTTGAAAATTATCCTTCCGGATCGGACGTCATTTTGAACATGAGCTGGTTGTCGACCATTCAAATTGCCACCGTTTGTGCCTCTAAGTCTATTCAACTTACTAATCTTTTGATTAGAGCATCTGCTTCTGATCCCCCAATTTGGAGATCATAATTCCTTGTATTTAAGCTCTCGAATTATCAAGATATTTCTATAATCCGATGCCTTTTGCTTTATTTCTTCTTCTGGTTGAACATATATGCTCACATCAGATTCTTGGCGGTCCACCAGATCGTTTGGTAGATCATTATCCTGCCGTTCCTGCATAATCTCAAAACCTTGAGTTCTTCCCCTGATACATAATGCTTTGGTAAATTGTATCATTTGCCTTGTCAACTATGCCCTACTTTTGAACTATGCCCTTGAGTTCTTCCCCTGATACATAATGCTTTGGTAGATATGTTTATACGATGCCCTGATGGGTTGAACCTATGCCTTCCTTAATCTGTGTGAACCCGAAAGATTTCATGGGTCATACTTATCTGGTATTGCACCAGGTAAAACTTTCAACAACTAATGACATTTTCAAAAAGCGAGAGGTGAATGGAAGGTTATACATTGAAGAAGTGGGAGTCGACCTTGAACCTTTGTGTTCATGCCCATGGACATGATGTAGATCCTATCATAGAAGCTTCTTGTAATAATAACTATTTCCTTGATATGATATCATCTGGTATCTATGTATTGATCCTTTGCAATCATGGTCCCGACCACATTTTCTCCTTGATTCCATTTCTCAGACAAGTTTAAGCACTTGTCTTCCGCAGATCAATACATATGTCCAACCTTTACTTTGCTCTAACATCGAGTATTACACTCTGGTATCTTGAGAATATCATGGAACTGCATAACTTCTTATGGGTTCTTCATCAACTTTTATTTCTCATCGATTCCAATTTTCCTGGGTTCTGGGTTGTCGTCAACCGAGAACACCGAATAGTGAACTGAGCCCGCACTCCGATTCAATAACTCTAAGTAATTTTTTCGTTGCTTATGAGTTTAATAATCCTTCAAGTCATTCCTAGGCTGATCGGCTATATCATTATTGTGTTAAGAATTTAACTGTGCTACCTGGTCCTTCTTCCCGGAGCACAAATTTCGACGGTGAGCTAATCTTACGTCGATCTTCCTCGTCATATCATTTCTCCCTGAATAGCAAACTTGATTTCGAGTTTGTGTCATACACATGGTTCCAATAACCTTTCGCCTCATCATTCCTTTAACATGATGTCATCGCCAATCGATTACATCTTCATGAAATCTCTCGACAAATGTGTCGTGATCATCATCAGCATACTGAGGTCTTCCAAGATATCTATCGAATCCTTGATGGGAAATACCATCCTTTGCCCTCGATGATTTTGGTTATCATCGACAACATTATTGCATTCCCTCAACACAAAACTTGTTCTTGTTTTGTGTTGTACCTTGAGTTCCTTGCTATCCAACTTATGTCACTACAAAAAAAAGACACATTCGTGACATTTTGGGCCGAACGAAAAAAATTTATGTCATACATATGACACTTCTATGACGATAATTGTGACAAAACCCGGTATCATCATAGATGTGGTGGGCTCCTACTTCTATGACAAAAAATCATGACAGAAAATGGGCTTTTCGTCCTGGGTGGGCCGGAGATGCAGCTGCATGACATTCTTTGGGCCGTCCATGACGGAAAAAACCGTGGTAGAAGCGAGGGGGAGGAAAATTTCGGGGAGTTGCCGGTTACAGTGGGAGGTCGGGGGCCGAGAGATGCGCGTTTCTCTCGTACGTACGCGCGTGTGTGAGAGGCGTTGGCTCTAACTAAACCCGAGTGAGGCGTTGGGCTCTAACTGAACCCGAGCGATTGCACTACAGGCTACGCGTTACTGAACCCAAGCGATTGCACTACAGGCTACGCGTTACTGAACCCAAGCGATCGATCGATGGCTGTTAACTGAACCCGATGGAGCGATTCCTTCGCTGCTGCTGCTAACTGAAGCCGATCGATTGGATGAACAGTGACCGTTGCGGGGGGGTTGGATGAACAGTGAGCGGTGGCGTTGCCTCTGGATGAACAGGACCCCGTGGTGTGGAGGGCAGGATGAATAGTAGACGGTGGAGGGGTGGGCGTGGAGGGGTGGTTGAACAGGACCCCGTGGTGTGGAGGGCTGGATGAACAGTAGACGGTGGAGGGGTGCCCGTGGAGGGGTGGTTGAACAGTAGCCGGTGGAGTAGTGCGCGGTGGAGGCTGGATGAACAGGAGCCCGTGAAGGCTGGAGGAGGTCGACGGTAGACCGTGGAGGCTGGAGGAGATCGACGGTGGAGATGAACAGTATCCCGTGGAGTCCCGTTTTGCGGTACGCCACACCCCTCCCGATGAACAGGACCCCCATTTCGACCGTAAGAGGTCTGTTTCGTCTGTTTTGCGGTACGCCACATCCCTCCCGATCAACAAGACCCCCGTTTCGACCGTAGGAGGTCCGTTTCCTCCGTTTTGCGGCACGTCACACCCCTCCCGATCAACATGACCCCCGTTTCGACCGTAGGAGGTCCGTTTCCTCCGTTGTGTGCTACGCCAGGCCTCGTTTCCATCGCCTGTTCCGTCCAAGCCCTCCCGATGAACACGACCACGCATTCCATTCCGACCCAGCCGGTTGGCTCCCACGCGTTTCGTTGCCTCCCGATGAACACGATGCATTCCGTTGCCTCCCGATGAAGACAACGCATTCCGTTGCCTCCCCATGAACACGACGACGACGTTGTTTCTCCGTTCCGACCCAACCATGTACGTATGCGCGAGTAGGCGTTCGAGACCCTGCCCGTATGTACGTATGTGGCCGTAATTTCTTTCTTGCACCCTCGCCGTTGTACGTACGTGTACATGCTATGTGCACACCTCTACTACGACACGTGCGCGCCTCTACATCCACCAGTATATATGTATGTACACGTTCGTGACCAGAATGACAACGCTACGTACGCTTCGACCAGGTGGGTCCCGACTGTCAGGCAGTTCCTTGCGTGCGAAAATGTAGCTGGTGGGTCCCAGCAGTCAGAGGGGCGAATCGTTTTTTTTTGGCCCGGACGCACTACCTTTGCGTGCAAAGATGTAGCTGGTGGGTCCCAACAGTCAGGAGGGCGAATCGTTTTTTTTCCCGGACGCACTTCCTTGCGTGCGAAGATGTAGCTGGTGGGTCCCAGCAGTCAGGTGGAAACTTTTTTTTCGATATACGGTAGCCCGTCCGGTGAGTCCCCGCTGTTAGGTGGAGGAATCATTATTTTCCACGTAATAAGGAGGCACTTCCTTGCTGCGGCCATGGACCCAGCTGTCAGCCTCTCCACATACAGTCCACGTCCGATGGAAGTCGTTCCTTGACAATGTTGACCAGCTGCGCCGAGAGCACCACAGTGGTGGACGACGGCGAGGCCTAGGAAGGGGACGACTCGGAGCCGGGGAAGACGCAGCAGTGGATGCCCACACGAAGAGGAGTATGAGGGTTCACTGGTTTGGCTGCGGTGTGAGGCTGCTGTCGCCGCAGAATAACAGGGGGTGTGGGTGATTAGAGGGATGGCCTGGCCAGCGGTTGGAGTAGTAGGGGGCGGTGAGGCCTCCGCGGCATCACAGCCAGCCACGGGAGGCAGGAGCACGCGGCACGACCGGTGCTGGTTTGGGCGGCTGGAGCAAGAAGAGCAGAGGTTGAAGAAGCGCTACAACCGTTGGATGAACATCGTACGGTAACAGGAGCTAGAATCGTTCATATTGACTAAGTTGACAAAGCCCTGCGTCCCCGTCAACTTGGTAGGCCCACAAGTCAGCCTCCCAGTATGCTGGGTTCCAGCTGGCAGGGGGAGTATTCATTTTTTTGTGAGTAATAAGGAGGCACTTCCTTGCGTGCGAAGATAGCTGGTGGGTCCGACAAGTCAGCGGGGGGCACGTTTTTTTGCGAAATACAGAGGCCCTTCCGGTGGGTCCCAGATGTCAGGTGGAGGAATCATTATTTTGCGCGTAATAAGGAGGCATTTCCTTGTGTGCGGCCGTGGACCCAGCTATCAGCCTCTCCATGCACAGTCTACTTTCGATGGTGTCGTTCGTTGACCACGTTGACCACGCCGCGCTGAGCGCATCCAAGGTGGTGGACGACGGCGAGGCCCCGGACAGCAACGAGCCGGAGATGGGAAGACGCGGGAGTAGAGTCGCAGATGGAGAGGTGTACGAGGGTTAACTGGTTCTAGTGCGGTGTGGTTCGGCAGTCGGTGGAGAAGAACAGGAGGTGTGGAGGGGTGGAGGGATGGCCTAGCCAACGGTTTAGTAGCCCTTCATAGCGAAGCGTGCTAAGCAGAGCTGCTAGCAGCAGGAGGCGGGAGGTGGTCCCTGCGGCGCTGGAGGAAGAAGACGAGAGATTGAAGATGGATGACGGTCGTTGGATGTAAATCCAACGGCTAACATGTCAGAATCATTTGTTGACTAAATTGACAACGACTTGTGTTGGCTTCGACCTATTGGCCCACATTTCAGCCTCCAAAAATGTGGCACGTATTCAACCCATTTTTTTTCAGAATTTATAGTCTTTTTTTGCGCGGTAGAATTTACAGTCAATTTGATCTTTTTTTTGAATTATAGCCATTAGCTGGACTGGGTGAACAATTAATGTAGCGTCCATGCGACCCATTTATTTTATTTCCTAAAAAATTACAGGCCATTTGCACTTTATCTAGATAGACGATTTTGCTGGGCTGATTCTAATTATAATGTGGGGTTGGCCCAGCAATCTTATCAAAAAATAAAAAAGGGCTGAGCATTTTGTTATAAATATATTTAAATAATAAGTGATATTATTTCATTCGTCCTTAAATCTTACCAAGCTTTTGTACACAATCACTAGGATTTTCGTGCCAAAACAATCCAGGATTTTATTTTGTTAAGAAATTATTTTTATAATTTAATAAGATGTGGGATATTGTTTTCTTACATATGTAAGTATCTGTTAAATATATGATGACAATAAAAATAATATATAATAACATATAAAATAACTTAAGTATATATAATATAGTTAGAACGGAAACATAAGTTGTACCTGGCGTTCCTATTCTTATATAGAAAAATAGAACAGACCTCTGCGTTTTCTTCAAAAAAATACATAAATTGGGCTGCCAAAAATAAAACCTCGGATGGGAGGTCCATAGGCCGGTCGATACATGACGGCCCTAAGAAAATACAAACAGGCCCTCCCATCCGAGGTCATGGGCTGCGCATGTTAAAAATGAAAGCCTAGACGGGGCAGCCCAAAACCACGTCCAACACTTGCCAAAACTTCGTCCCTCGTTTTCTGTGTGTTTCGCACACTCGACATTGTGTGGGCATTTTGACGGTGCATCATATGAAGATGTGCTATGCATGAATGTTGATCAGCATGATGTTAACTGGCTGGTAGTTCCATTTTCGACCATGAATAAAACTTCCAACATGATGTTAACCCTGTTTGAAAAGGCCGTGTTAATATAAATGCTCTGCCTTTGAAAGTTGCAGTTTCTTATCTAAAACTGAACTTGCAGTTTCTTATCTGAAACTGAAACTTGCAGTTTCTTCTCGGCTGCACTTTTATACTCCTATGAAACTACATTTTTAAGTGCTAAAAATAGATCTCTAGAATTCATAAAATTCTTCATATGCTCAATACTGCAAATCTGAAATTCATAAGACATTCATATCTGAAAGTACTGTCAAAATACACAACACAAAACACAATTCACAACCTGCAAATACTGACAACCCTAAGCTCCTCCTAACAATTCACAACCTGCCCGACTATTGGACTAGGGGGGGGGGGGCAGCCCCCTCCTATTCCTCGGCGGCAGACAACTGCCCCGTGAGACGATGTGAATGGCGAGGGAGACGATGGCGGGGAAGCGTCGTCGGGCCAACTACTTTTCTCCTCTTGCAGTTGGGTTCGGTCGACGAAGACTCCACCGGCTCGCTCTGGCAGGACACCCTCACAAACGGCACCCTGTAGATGCTCGATCCTTCAATCTCTGGTGGATGCTCCATCTGGGATCGATACTCCCACCACCGCTCCCTCACGATCGGATTCGGTGAATCTGTTTGCTCCATGGCCCAGAGGAGCAGCTCTATGTACTCCGGCGCGACTCCCTCTGGGAGTATCGCCGCCTTTTCGCTCTGTTGCAGATATTTGTCCATGGATGTCGCCGTCGCCGCTAGTTGGTCCTTGTTGTCAAACCAAGACTGTATCTCCAACATCCTAGCTAGCTTCGCAGGGTCGCCGTCTGCGATCCTCACGTATCGGTTATACTCCTCCATCGATCTACTTCTCCACAGCACCTTCACTCGCCAGCGGTGGTTTTTGAAGGGAAGAGGAGAGGAGCAGTGCTGGTTTTGGATTAGAACGGGAGAGGAGTGACGCTGGTTTTGGACTGGAACAGGAGAGGAGGGGTGGTGGTTTTGAAATCGAAGAGGAGAGGAGCGGCGCTGGATTTAGATTGGAACAAGAGAGGAGAGGTGGTGGTTTAAGAGGAGAAGAGCGGAAGAGCGGCGCTGGTCTTGGAAGTATTTTTTTGTTGTTTTGCGTATTTTGGGTCAAAGTTTGACCACGTACTATATGTGACAAGCAAAATGTGAATGCATGTCACCAAAAATTGTATTGTTTGGTTCGTATCTGAATGTACTTTCAAATTATATTATTTTTGCAACGTATAACATATATTTTATGTGCGAAAATCATGGTCAATTATGACCCAGAATAAAAGGGAGACTAGTTAATGTGGGGTCGCTTTCTTAATTGAAGGGTAAATTGATTTTGATTTTGATCCAGTCACAGCGCGCCGGCCCTCTCGCCCAATCCTAAATCGCTGCCGCATGCTCCTCTCCCTCTTCTCCATTGCAAAACCACCTCCTCTCCTCTCCATCATCTCCATTCCAAAACCAATGTCTCGCCTCTCCCTCTTCTGACCTTCTCCATTGCAAAACCACCTCCTCTCCTCTCCATCATCTCCATTCCAAAACCACCGTCTCGCCTCTCCCTCTTCTGATTCTCCATTGCAAAACCACCTCCTCTCCTCTCCATCATCTCCATTCCAAAACCACCTCCTCTCCTCTCCATCATCTCCATTCCAAAACCACCATCTCGCCTCTCCCTCTTCTGATCTTCTCTTCATTGCAAAACCACCTCCTCTCCTCTCCTTCATCTCCATTACAAAACCACCTCCTCTCCTCTCCCTCTTCTCTATTGCAAGACCACTGTATCTCCTCCCATATTCCAAAGCTAGCACCAGACCACTCAGAACGACATCTATGGAGAGGATGCAGCAGCGAATCAGGCAGATCACCGGCGGCGACCAGGCAAAGTTAGCCAGGTTGAAGGAGATCCTTAGTTGGTTTGACAATGAGTGGGAGATTTCGAGGACGGTGCGGGCCATGTGGCAATGTATGCGAAATAGCGAGATGGCGGCGATGAGGGAGGCGATGTACATGTACTCCTCGGCGGCAGTCGCGCTGCAGTCCTCCGAGTTCATCGAGTATCTCCTATGGGTGATGGAGCAGACAGATTCGCCTGAGGTGACAGTCAGGCGGAGGTGGTGGGCGTACAAGTCGAAGGTCGAGCACCCAGAGGATAACGAATCGATCGAGTATGGTGTGCCGTTCGTGAGGGTGCAGAGCCAGCCGGAGCCACACGAGTATTCGTTCTCCCACCGCAAGAGGAGGCCGGATGGAGCGACGTCGCTTCCCCGACGTTCTCCATGGTTCCCTCGATGCTTGCCTCGTTTCAACGGTGGCGGTAGGGTTTAAGGTAAGCTTCGCACTAACCTAATCTTCCACCTGCTCATGCTTACAATCAGTGTGACAGCTAATGAAAATCATGCTTACAATCAGTCTCCGAGTACTACGCCAATCACCCTAAAATAGCTCTGGACCTTTGTGTCAAATTTGTGACACAGTGTACAAATAAAGAAAAATAGATTGGTGCTTCTTTCAGAAAAGAGTAATCCCTAGAAAACTGCCAGTATAAGCTACTAGTATTTTGTTAGAGGATTCGCTGCCGAGAAAGATCCGTCCATAGAGAGCGCCACACATCCCACTGGTTGTGGTGGATGCCAATGCGTGCATGCAGCATGGTTGGTGTCGATAATTTTTACTTGGCACACCTCGCACTATGCATATATGCCGGTTCCATACGTACATTTGTGCAGTTCCAGCAAAATGCAGCTGAATAACCCTGTTTGCACAGATAATGAAAAAGCGTGATTACATTATAGTGGCACTAGTTGATGAAACACACAAAAAAAATAGAAGAAAATATTGCGATAGTATCATAGTATGCCATGCTGCGAGGGCGAGATGGGCCCTGCGACGCCTCATATGGTACGCCTCATACTGGACATCGTCCCAAGTCTCCCAGATACACCTTCTGCCAGTGATGAACATCAGTGTACAGCAGTAGTACAAGGAGGCGCCTTGAGACATTCAAATCTCTATTTTTGTACATATCAACTAAAATTAAGCACCCCAGTTTGCAGAAACGCTTAAACATTAACAATGGGACTAGTTGATGAAACATACTTTAACCAAGAGAAGCACTTTCTTTACCTACATTGGAAAGGAAATGATCGAGATGACACTCGCTCTATTTTAACTGTATTATTACTTCATTTTATCAGTGACACTAGGGTCGAGCAGGTGGCAAACGAGTTGTACCGTGCGTCGCAAGGATGGAGGCCGGGGTGCTTAGACTGGGATGCTGAAGCTGGCTCTTTCAGTCACCAACATGCATGATTCAATTCATGGGACCTTTTGGTGCAGTTCACCTAAAATGAAGCAATGTCCCGTGAGCTAGCAGCTTCTTCAAAAAAATTTAAGAAAAGGGCACCAGCCCCGGTTCCATTTCCATCAGAAAACGAAACCCAGATAGCTTCTTCTTCATTAGTTGCGATAAAATTGAGCAACATCAAGGTTGGTTGTGAAGCTCTTGGAATGCTCAACTATAATTTGGATATCACTTGTGCAGTTCAACTAAGATCAAGCGTGAAATGTATATCTCTGTTTGCACAAAAAAGGTGGAAAGGAGGGTGACTAACAAGTGATGAAACATGCATCAAATGAAAAGAAGCATGTTCCTTATCTGATTGGCAATCCTACAAGGACAGTAGCAATTTCTAAAGCAGTGGCATTGCTAGATATTAGTGTGGGCATTAGGATTAACTATGACAACCGTTAAATACGACATTACTTTGGGCACGGGAGAGTTGGCGGACCAGGACAGTTGCATTTCTAACGAAAAGAACCAACTTATCTTAATGGGAAATTTTAGCAGGACATGTAAAGAAGTGCCATTGATTCATATTACTGGAGGCATTACATTGAAAACAACATTGGTTTAACGTGTCCTTACTTTTAACAGTGCGACTGCTACTTTTTACCAGTGGCATTACATAAGAGTGGCTCGGGGCAACAAACATCAGAACAGGATATCTGGGTTGGTCCCATTTTTGTTCGGTATAGCCACCTTACTGTGTGAGGCTAGCAAATCTAGTGCTGGACTTACTCTGTTGACTTGTCCCCCAGTCCCCACTTTCTTTCCTTTTTCAACCAATAGATCGGGTTTATATTGAGTTTGTACTGCGTTTCCCTTTATTTCCCTATTAGACCTAGAGACCAGTTGGATAGCCAGTCTCTGCTACTTTTCGCCCCCATTATTTCCTCTTTCGACCAAGTCCTAGATTTAGGTAACAAATCCTCCCCCACCCCCACCCCCTTTCTTCCTTGTTTGAACCAAGTAGTACTAGATTCGAGTGCATGAACTAGTTTTACCTCTTAAACGTAAAAAATTAGGTGGTTTTTGAACAGCCGATCGATCCTATCTACGAGGGGGCTTGAGAAATAGTAAAAGTTACAAATGCAACGACGTCAGGAGCTCGAGCAGTAGAGCAAGGCCGGTTTCGAAGGAAGTTATACCTGATGGTCGCCGGGATGTCGCTAGGTGGGCGGCGGGAGGCCCGATCTGCCCACACTACGGCAGCGAGGAAGAAGGGGTCGGAGGCCCTCCCTCGCCAGCGGTGCTTGGGAGAGAACGGCAAGGCAGGCTGATCGGGACGTGCCCAGAAGTGGGTAAGAGCCGTCGTCGAGGAAGACCGCGTGAATGTTGCACCTTCTCACCTTCCCCGGCGGAGAGGATCCGGCTGGATCTGTGACCAGTGGTGAGCAGAGAGAGAGAGGGTGTGTGGCCACCGCTGTCGTGTTTAGATCTGGAGAGGCCCAGACAGTGTGAAGAGAGCAACACTAGCAAGCAAGCGCGGAGGCTCCTGCCTATATAGTGGAGTAGTACTTAGTTTTCTTTTGTCTACCGAAGCCGGCTTGACCTCATCAATGACTGCCGAGAAGTCTTCATGCACGTGGCCCGGAGGCGCAGTTGTCGTCATTTTGATCTGAAGCGCCGGATTATAACATATAACACAAAAAAATGTCACATGACAAGAAATCATAACCTCACTGCCCAAAGGAGACAACATGAATCCCGACGGACAAACTAGACGAGGAACAAAGCTCAAATTAAAGCTAACTCATAGAAAAGGGGTCCGTCGATAGATGTCCTAATTAACATAGCCGGCTTGACCTAGATGGCAGCCGAGTAGTCACTGTTCGTGCATGTGCCCCCAATGACTTGCCCAACTCAGTTGTCGTTGTTTAACCCTCGCAGTGATCTGAAGCACATGACACATAATTTTGCGAGATGACAAGAGACCTTTTTTTAGATTTCTCACCACAACTACAGCCATGTACAACACAGCCTGCACGATATGTAGACGATAGCCAATCCAGGCGTGTCTGCTGGAGTCTGGTCACATGCATGGACGAACTGATCTTCCGTGTATTGCAGGGATCGTCCAGGCACCAACATAGTACAACACTTCTCTAGTACTATCGCTCGTCTCCCTCTTCTATTTAGTCACCCGACTTGTGGGGCCGGGGAGTGTGCCTATGGTCGGTTCTCAATCGCCGTCCCACATGTGTGTGTGAACACAATATGACGCGCGTTCCATTCGGAGAGCAGCATGCCAGACCGACCGACCGTATGGGGTGCAACATGAACGCGACGGGCGTGTTGTATACTCCGTACATGTGTGCCGCCGTTTTCTAGACGCTTTGCTCCATGGCGCGGGCGCAATCCATGGATACAAAATTAGTATACTGTATACTATTTAAAAGTCGAGGGCGGGGCTTTTCCTGCCCGGTAGGCGGCGGGACAGTTCCACCTAGTCGGTTTGACAGAGACGCGAGAAGACGTGGGAGTACGCTGCTGCAAACATAGGGATGTGTGATTTGACAGCGAGTTACTGCTGGACAGGTGGGGGCCCGTGATTTGACTTGCCATTATCTCCTTGTTGAAGAGAGTAAAATTTTCTCCTAAGTGATGACTAACTTTATAGCTAACCTTGTTGTAGTACGAGTGACTAAGTGATGACTATGTATGACATGCCAACATCAGATAGCCTAACGCACCATGTTAAATCTCCAAGGGCGCGACCGCACGTGCAACGCGACGGTCATGGTAGGTGCGACCATGATACGGGGTGCTGGCAGCCTTTGGATCTGAGATCAAACGGTCGCATGCTAAGTTGCTGAAAATTTGCAGAATAACCTTCCCACGGCAACCGGCAAATTTCCTCCCGCGGGCCAGAGTATGTTTCTCGGTTTGCATGCGGGTTTAATGGAGGCAAGGAGGCGTGTTCAACCGGGCGTGCAGTGGATGGTGCAGTACTATTAGATTTGACAACTACAACTAGTATATTATAAAAAACAAAGAAGGGTAGTAGAGATAGATATAAGAATAGAGACTAGGGAGGAGCACCGTCTACTGCTTCGTGGGCTACTCCTGCGATCCACTCGGCGGCCGCAACGTCCCCTACAACCACTCCCTCCTGTGCTCCATTCGGCGGTGGCTGTTGACATTTGGGGAGCGCACTCTCGCGACTGCTAGCAGCCACGACTTCACCGACGACGACTTCTTCCCCGACCTCGGCAACCTCTTCCTCAACGACATGGGCGACAACCTCAACGCCAATGGTGCTGCTCCCATTGCATCGTATGTGTTTCTGTCCTTCCTGTTCGAAATCGTGGTAGAATTCATGTTTCTAGTCTATGTCCTAGACTCGATCTATTCATCTACTATGCTAGTCCGCATGATTAGTTTAATCTCTGTTATAACCGTCATGATTTATTTTGTAGTAAATCTCGTAGTAACTTGCTCATATATTCAACTAGCGGAACGTCCCCTACAGCCACTCCCGTTTCATGGACGGCCTGCTCGATGCCTCCAAGGAGCCCTTCGTCTACTGCTATGAGTGTCCGGTGCCGTTTTGGCGCTCGCTGGCGGACATCGTGCATCACCTGACGCAGGCGTGCAGCGATCACTACTGGCCCTTGGCGAAGAACATCAAGTACGAGACGTGCTACCCGTTCACCGTGCCGGAGTCGCTGGAGGATCAGTGCCGCCTGCTAGTCTCGGAGGAGGACGGCAGCGTCTTCCTCTTGATCGTGGCCACCGGCGAGGCGCGCAGGACGCTGCCACATCTTTGTAGTGTACGTCAGGGGAGACGCCGCTAACGCTGACACTGGCACGAGGCCTATGTACGGGTGCGTGCTCACTATTACTACCCCTCCGAGGTCCGTGGGCGGCGACACTGGCTACGTCAAGCTGACTTGGACTCTGCCGAGCTGGGACCTTCCCACCGATGTGGACATGGAAGACGCATGGTATTATTTGACCCCCAACAATGTGCATGGGGACTCCAAGGAGGTTCACCTGGACATATGCATTACTAAGTTAAATGTTGATCATTATTCTTTGCTCAATGTAATCCGCTGTCTAAGCATGTCGAGACTTCCATGCATGATCTTGCTCTATTGGAGTATCGCGCATGAATAAAAGTGTATCCATTTATGGTTTAGTCTAGAATCTTCCATGTATGAATTTTTACTACTGTACCGGTGAAAGACTTATGATGAACCATTTCCCGCAAAGCACAATAAGAGTAATTTCTTCACAAGTTTTGGATGCAGGTTGAACAGTTGAACGCTTTTGTTTGCAAAAGATACTTTTTTATCTATTTCACCCGTATGTTTCTGAGCTCTAGAGATGAAATAATATCCGAAGAAACCTATCGATAACTGTTACACATGAGATGACCCCCACATCCTTTGTCAAAATAAACAACACCCCGATCAATGCATTTCACTCTTCCGTGCAACGGACGGGCACCTTATTTGCTCCTACAGGTGCTTAAGCTTGCCACATAGGCATAAAGTCTGATGTCGAAAGTTAATCAAGAAGAGAGAGACTAGTTTGGTGACCCAAGGAAGAAACGGTGCTAAGTGCGTGTACCAACGTGAAAAGACAATTTTGAGTCTATAGATAAATAAATGAAGCAAACTTAGCTACACCATTTCATTGGAAGAGGTCACTCCTTGGCAAATGCAATAAATACTAGTACTCCCTGTGTCCCATAATATAAGAACGTTTTTGGCACTACACTAGTGTCAAAAACGTTCTTATATTATGGGACGGAGGGAGTACGAAGAAAGAGATAGAGAGGAGTAAAAAATACACTTATAGCCAACCTTGTTGTAGTATGAGTGACTAAGTGATGACTATGTATGACATGCCAACATCAGATAGCCTAACGCGCCGTGTTAAATCTCCAAGGGCGCGACCGCGCGAGCGACGCGACGGTCGTGGTAGGCGCGACCATGATACTGGCTACTGGAAGCCCTTGGATATGAGATCAAACGGTCGCATGCTAAGTTGCTGAAAATTTGCAGAATAACCCTCCAGGATAGGATATTCACCCATTGGTCTAGAATCACACCATGCAACCGTTCGATCTCCGATCCAAGGGCTCTCGGAAGCCCGTATCATGGGAGAATGGAAAGCCACTACCCTGCCGTTCGCACGCTGGCAGTTCGCTCCTACTCGTCCCCGCACGTCCCTTAATACTATGGCGGTTCGCTCCTAGTCGTCCCGTCCATTCACATTACGGCAGTTCCACTAATCCTAACCCTCCTCCCAAATCTCCCCGATCGGCGGTGAGTACAAGGTTAGAACCATCACCGGCGATGAGTTCGACGTAATCTACACGCGTTCTTCCATGACGGTGAAAGGATGCCTTTCTCGCTTCAGACGCATGTTCGAAGACTCAGATGATGAGTGGGTCGCCGGGCTAGATGTTGAGTACTACACAGTCATGGGACGAGAGAAGGATCTAAAGGACGAAGAGAGGAAGAAGCCCGCCGTGATCCAGGTTTGCGTGCATGACTTATGCTTGGTCTACCACATATGCCATGCCGACGTTGAGTGCCAGGATTTTAAGGACTTCCTCGAGAGCAACCTAGTCAAATTCGTTACTGTAGACTTTGGTAACGACAAAGAAGTCATGCGTCGGATAGGCCTTGTTGTAGGCAACACCTTCGACCTCCAAAAGAATCGGCTGGTGTTCTCTCGTCAGCCTTCAATGCTGACCTTGGCAGGAGCCATGGTTCATCCTTCGTACGGTAAACTGGAGAAACCTCATTACACGTTTCATCGTCTTGCATGGCAGCAGAATGTACTAGATATAGACCACATCCACTACGCTGCAATGGATGGCTACCTTTGTTTCAATATCTACAAGGGTTGGATGAAGAGCAACAGCCAAGTTGGCGGTTCAAGCAAAGAAGTATCGGCCAAGAGGAAGAGGGACAAGGACGAAGTCGAGGACGTGGATGAGGACTCCGAGTAAGGTGGCAGTGTCGTTGCTCATGCTGGTTCTAATGCAGTGTCTACCGGAATAGTTGCAAAGTTTAATTTCAGGTGTGCTTAATTTAATTTGAGGGGTGTGTTGTCCTGAGCCCCCAGCAGAACTATGTTATGTTTCTTCTTGTTACTTTAACTCTTCAGTAAGTACATACTAGTATTTCTTACATTTCATCTTTTAGTTGGTATAGTACTACCACTCGTTTATTCACATTATATACGTACAATATATATGGCCAAGATCATATAACCAGCAGTTTAGAAGGTGTTTGTTTCCAGGGACTTATTGGTTTCGGGACTTAAAAAAGTCCCTATAAGTCCCATCTAAACCAAACAGGAGGGACTTATAGGGACTTAAAGTGGGCATTTGGGACTTATGAAATAAGACTCTAAAGGAGAGTCTTATAGGGACTTATAGTTGTAATATGGCCTTATAGGGACTTACAAGTCCCAGGAACCAAACAGGTAGGGACTTTTTAGGGACTTGGGACTTATAAGTTGGGACTAAAAAATGTTCTAGGACTTATGTACCAAACAGGGCCTTAGTTGTCAAATAATTTCAGGGTGCTTAGTTTTGTCAAAGAATTCCAGGGTGCTTAGTTTTATTTGAGGGGTGGGTTGTGCTGGACACCATTATTGTGACTAGCCTTTTTAATAGTACTATATGGATAATTTGGCGACGAGCGCTCTCTATATGTACCACCTTTTTTTAATTTCAAGTTTTGCTCCATGGCGCAATCCATCGATACTACTGTTGTACAAAAGTATACATTTTTTAAAAGGCTAGAGGGTGGGGCAGTCTAGCTTGGTCGGTTTCACGAGAGGCGAGGGCCTTTGTGATTTGACAGCTCATTACTGTTGGAAGGCGGGGTCTTGTGAGTTGACTGCTCGTATAAATGCGCCGACGACCTGATCGAGGAGGAGCAAAGAACCGTGCGGTATACTCAAGTTTTCCACTGGAGTAGTACTGCGACGGAGGAGCATGAAACACGGCAGCTGATGTCTACTACACAACCTTCTTCTTGTAGACGTTGTTGGGCCTGCAAGTGCACAGGTTTGTAGGACAGTAGCAAATTTCCCTCAAGTGGATGACCTAAGGTTTATCAATCCGCGAGAGGCGTAGGAGGGAGATGGTCTCTCTCAAACAACCCTGCAACCAAATAACAAAAAGTCTCTTGTGTCCCCAACACACCCAATACAATGGTAAATTGTATAGGTGCACTAGTTCGGCGAAGAGATGGTGATACAAGTGCAATATGGATGGTAGATATAGGTTTTTGTAATCTGAAAATATAAAAACAGCAAGGTAACGAACGGTAAAAGTGAGCGTAAATGGTATTGCAATGATAGGAAACAAGGCCTAGGGTTCATACTTTCACTAGTGCAAGTTCTCTCAACAATAATAACATAGATAGAACATATGACAATCCCTCAACATGCAACAAAGAGTCACTCCAAATACACTAATAGCAGAGAACAAACGTAGAGATTATGGTCGGGTATGAAACCACCACAAAGTTATTCTTTTGGATCAATCTATAGAAGAGTTCGTACTAGAATAACACCTTAAGATACAAATCAACCAAAACCCTAATGTCACCTAGATACTCCATTGTCACCTCAAGTATCCGTGGGCATGATTATACGATATGCATCACACAATCTCAGATTCATCC
>LR880968.1:58498250-58515519 GCA_904067115.1 Aegilops sharonensis | reverse complement strand
TAATCTGAAAATATAAAAACAGCAAGGTAACGAACGGTAAAAGTGAGCGTAAATGGTATTGCAATGATAGGAAACAAGGCCTAGGGTTCATACTTTCACTAGTGCAAGTTCTCTCAACAATAATAACATAGATAGAACATATGACTATCCCTCAACATGCAACAAAGAGTCACTCCAAATACACTAATAGCAGAGAACAAACGTAGAGATTATGGTCGGGTATGAAACCACCACAAAGTTATTCTTTTGGATCAATCTATAGAAGAGTTCGTACTAGAATAACACCTTAAGATACAAATCAACCAAAACCCTAATGTCACCTAGATACTCCATTGTCACCTCAAGTATCCGTGGGCATGATTATACGATATGCATCACACAATCTCAGATTCATCCAACCAACATAAAAGTACTTCAAAGAGTGCCCCAAAGCTACTACTGGAGAATCAAGAAAACGTGTGCCAACCAATATGCATAGGTTCCCAATGTCACGAAACCCGCAAGTTGATCACCAAGACATACATCAAGTGTTCTCATAAAAGACTCAGTCCGATAAGATAACTTCAAAGGGGAAACTCAATTCATCACAAGAGAGTAGAGGGGGAGAAACATCATAAGATCCAACTACAATAGCAAAGCTCGGGATACATCAAGATCGTGCCATAGAGGAACACGAGAGAGAACACGAGAGAGAGAGAGAGAGATCAAACACATAGCTACTGGTACATACTCTCAGCCCCGAGGGTGAACTACTCCCTCCTCATCATGGATAGCGTCGGGATGATGAAGATGGCCACCGAAGATGGATCCCCCTCCGGCAGGGTACCGGAAAGGGGTCCCGATTGGCTTTTGGTGGCTCTGGAGGCTTTCGGCGGCGAAACTCCCAATCTATCTTCTGTTCTGGAAGTTTTAGGGTACGTAGGTATATATGGGTGAAAGGAGTACGGCGGTGGAGCTACGGGGGCCCCACGAGGCAGGGCGCGCGCCCAGGGGGGTGGGCGCGCCCCCCACCCTCGTGAGCACCTCTCGTATCTTCTGACGTGGAGTCCAAGTCCATCAGGTGGGTTTCCTTCCAAAAATAACTTCTCCAGTCGATTTCGTTCCGTTTTGACTCCGTCTGATATTCCTTTTCCTCGAAACAATGAAATAGGCATAAAACAGCAAATCTGGGCTGGGCCTCCGGTTAATAGGTTAGTCCCAAAAATAATATGGAAGTGGATAATAAAGCCCAATATTGCCTAAAACAGTAGATAAAGTAGCATGGAGCAATCAAAAATTATGGATACGTTGGAGACGTATCAACCATCCCCAAGCTTAATTCCTGCTCGTCCTCGAGTAGGTAAATGATAAAAAGAATTTTTGATGCGGAGTGCTACTTGGCATAATTTCAATGTAGTTCTTCTTACTTATGATATGAATATTCAGATCCGAAAGATTCAAGACAAAAGTTCATATTGACATAAAAATAATAATACTTCAAGCATACTAATCAAAGTAATCATGTCTTCTCAAAATAACATGGCAAAAGAAAGTTCATCCCTACAAACTCATATAGTTAGGCTATGCTTCATTTTCGTCACACAAGGATGTTCCCAACTTCTATGCCCCCGATGACAAGCCAAGCAATTGTTTCATACTTAAATAATCTCAAACTTTTTCAACCTTCACGCAATACATGAGCGTCAGCCATGAATATAGCACTATGGGTGGAATAGAATATGATGATGGGGATTGTGTGGAGAAAACAAAAAAGGAGAAAGTCTCACATTGACGAGAATAATCAACGGGCTATGGAGATACCCATCAATTGATGTCAACATGAGGAGTAGGGATTGCCATGTAACGGATGCACTAGAGCTATGAATGCTCAACAAAATAAAACTAGTGGGCATGCATCCAACTTGCTTGCTCATGAAGACCTAGGGAATTTGAGGAAGCCCATCGTAGGAATATACAAGCCAAGTTCTATAACGAAAAATTCCCACTAGTATGCAAAGACAACTTATGAGACTCACTATATGAAAAACATGGTGCTACTTTGAAGCACAAAATATGAGACTCACTACATGAAGAACAAGGTGCTACTTTGAAGCACAAGTGTGGAAAAAGAGATAGTAGCATTGCCCTTTTTATTTATTATTTTTTTATTTTTTTGGGCCTTTCTTTTTTTCTTTTTGGCCTTTCTCTTTTTTTTGGGCCTTTCTTTTTTTTGGCCTTTCTCTTTTTTTTGGGCAATGCTCTAATAATGACGATCATCACAATTCTATTGATTACAACATAAGGATTACAACTCGAAACTAGAACAAGATATGACTCTATATGAATGCCTCCTGCGGTGTACCGGGATGGTGCAATGAATCAAGAGTGACATGTATGAAAAATAATGCATGGTGGCTTTGCCACAAATACGATGTCAACTACATGATCATGCAATGGCAATATGACAAAAGTAATGTATATCATGATGATGATGAACGGAACGGTGGAAAGTTGCATGGCAATATATCTCGGAATGGCTATGGAAATGCCATAAATAGGTAGGTATGGTGGCTGTTTTGAGGAAGATATAATGAGGTTTCTGTGTAATAGAGCGTATCATATCACGGGGTTTGGATGCACCGGCGAAGTTTGCACCAACTCTCAAGGTGAGAAAGGGCAATGCACGGTACCGAAGAGGCTAGCAAAGGCGGAAAGGTAAAAGTGCGTATAATCCATGGACTCAACATTAGTCAAAAGAACTCACATACTTATTGCAAAAATTTAGAAGTCATCAAAAACCAAGTACTACGCGCATGCTCCTAGGGGGATAGATTGGTAGGAAAAGACCATCGCTCGTCCCCGACCGCCACTCATAAGGGTGCACAAACCAGGTACACTTCATGTTTCAAATTTGTTACACAACTTTAACCACGTGCATGCTACGGGACTTGCTAACTTCAACACAATCATTCTTTGAATTTATAATCACCCAACTAGCATGACTTTAATATTATACCTCCATATCTTAAAACAATTATCAAGCATCAAACTTTTCTTAGTATCCAACACACTCATAAGAATTCTTACAAATCTTTTATGCTTACCATATTAGGATTATTTAAGCAAATTACCATGCTATTTAAGACTCTCAAAATAATCTAAGTGAAGCATGAGAGTTCATCTATTTCTTCAAAATAAAACTACCACCATGCTCTAAAAGATATAAGTGAAGCACTAGAGCAAATGACAAACTACTCCGAAAGATATAAGTGAAGATCAATGAGTAGTCGAATAATTATGTAACTATGTGAAGACTCTCCCATTAAATAATTTCAGATCTTGATATTGTATCCAAACAGCAAGCAAAACAAAATAAAATGATATTGCAAGGATAGCACAACTCATGTGAAGAAGCAAAAACTTAGGCTCAACCGATACTAACCGATAGTTGTTGAAGAAGAAAGGTGGGATGCCTACCGGGGCATCCCCAAGATTAGATGCTTGAGACTTCTTGAAATATTATCTTGGGGTGCCTTGGGCATCCCCAAGCTTGAACTTTTGTTTCTCCTTAATTCCTCTCATATCATGGTTTCTCTTTTTATCAAAAGCTTCATTCACAACAAACTCAACAAGAACTCGTGAGATAGGTTAGTATAAACCAATGCAAAACCTTATCATTTTCTACTGTAACAAATCACTTAAATTATTATTCAACATTGCATATTAAATGCCTCTGCATATTTAATACTCCTATCCTTAAATGGAATCATTAAACAAGCAGACATATGCAAACAATGCAAACATAACAGCAATCTACCAAAACAGTACAGTCTGTAAAGAATGCAAGATTCATCATACTTCCCTAACTCCAAAAATTATGAAATAAAATTCCCACTGTAATAAATTTATCAGAGCTTTATATGCAAAACGTTTCAACATTATATCATTCTCTGAATTTTCTGAGGAATTTTTGCAACAGCGGTAAACTTTCTGTTTTCAAACAGCAACATGTATACTAGCAAAATAAGCATGGCAAAGGCTATCCTTGACTTTTTTTATTGAAACTAAGGATGCAAAACACTAATCTAAATAACAGCAAGCAAAACAAAACAAAATGACATGACGCTCCAAGCAAAACACATATCATGTGGTGAATAAAAATATAGCTCCAAGTAAAGTTACCGATGAATGAAGACGAAAGAGGGGATGCCTTCCGGGGCATCCCCAAGCTTAGGCTCTTGCCACTCCTTATTCCATAGTCCATCGAATCTTTACCCAAAACTTGAAAACTTCACAACACAAAACTTAACAGAAAACTCGTGAGCTCCGTTAGCGAAAGAAAACAAAACACCACTTCAAGGTACTGTAATGAACTCATTCTTTATTTATATTGGTGTTAAAGCTACTGTATTCCAACTTCTCTATGGTTTATAAACTATTTTACTAGCCATAGATTCATCAAAATAAGCAAACAACACGATGAAAACAGAATCTGTCAAAAAAAGAACAGTCTGTAGTAATCTGTAACTAACGCAGACTTCTGGAACTCCAAAAATTCTACCAACATTAGACGACCTGGAGAATTTGTTTATTGATCAGAAGCAATTGGAATCACTATTTTATCACGTTCTGGTGATTTTTAACAATTCAGGCACTGAGCGCAAAGATTCTGGAAATTACAGCAAGATCAAATAACTATCACCCAAGAAGATCCAATAGGTTCAACTTGGCACAAACACTAATTAAAACATAAAACCACATCTAAACAGAAGCTAGATGGATTATTTATTACTAAGCAGAACCAAAAAGTAAGAAACTAAAATAAAATTGGGTTGCCTCCCAACAAGCTCTATCGTTTAACGCCCCTAGCTAGGCATGATGATTTCAATGATGCTCACATAAAAGATAGGAACTGAAACATAAAGAGAGCATCATGAAGAATATGACTAGCACATTTAAGTCTAACCCACTTCCTATGCATTGGGATTTTGTGAGCAAACAACTTTTGGGAACAATAATCAACTTGCATAGGAAGGTAAAACAAGCATAACTTCAAAACTTTAAGCACATAGAGAGGAAACTTGATATTATTGCAATTCCTACAAGCATATATTCCTCCCTCATAATAATTTTCAGTAGCATCATGAATGAATTCAACAATATAACCAGCACCTAAAGCATTATTTTCATGATCTACAAGCATAGAAAATTTACTACTCTCCACATAAGCAAAATTCTTCTCATGAATAATAGTGGGAGCAAGCTCAACAAAATAGCTATCATATGATTGAGAATTAAGATCAAGATGACAATTTTCATGGTTATCATTATTCTTTATAGCATACGTGTCATCACAATAATCATCATAGATAGGAGGCATGCTTTCATCATAATAAATTTGCTCAACAAAGCTTGGGGGACAAAAAATAGCATCTTCATCAAACATAGCTTCCCCAAGCTTGTGGCTTTGCATATCATTAGCATCATGGATATTCAAGGAATTCATACTAACAACATTGGAATCATGCTCATCATTCACATATTTTATGCCAACAATTCTATCTAATTCTTCTTCTAGTACTTGAGCACAACTTTCCTTCCCATCATTTTCACGAAAGACATTAAAAAGATGAAGCATATGAGGCACTCTCAATTCCATTTTTTTGTAGTTTTATATTATAAACTAAACTAGTGCTAAAACAAGAAACAAAAAGATTCAATTGCAAGATCTAAAGATATAACTTCACTTACCTAGCCTCCCCGGCAACGGCGCCAGAAAAGAGCTTGATGTCTACTACACAAC
This sequence comes from Aegilops sharonensis, assembly GCA_904067115.1. NCBI lineage: Eukaryota > Viridiplantae > Streptophyta > Magnoliopsida > Poales > Poaceae > Aegilops > Aegilops sharonensis. Next base: position 58,509,737 of record LR880968.1, on the reverse strand, counting down.
CTTCTTCTTGTAGACGTTGTTGGGCCTGCAAGTGCACAGGTTTGTAGGACAGTAGCAAATTTCCCTCAAGTGGATGACCTAAGGTTTATCAATCTGCGAGAGGCGTAGGAGGAAGATGCTCTCTCTCAAACAACCCTGCAACCAAATAACAAAAAGTCTCTTGTGTCCCCAACACACCCAATACAATGGTAAATTGTATAGGTGCACTAGTTCGGCGAAGAGATGGTGATACAAGTGCAATATGGATGGTAGATATAGGTTTTTGTAATCTAAAAATATAAAAACAGCAAGGTAACGAACGGTAAAAGTGAGCGTAAACGGTATTGCAATGATAGGAAACAAGGCCTAGGGTTCATACTTTCACTAGTGCAAGTTCTCTCAACAATAATAACATAGATAGAACATATGACAATCCCTCAACATGCAACAAAGAGTCACTCCAAAGACACTAATAGCGGAGAACAAACGTAGAGATTATGGTCGGGTACAAAACCACCACAAAGTTATTCTTTCGGATCAATCTATAAAAGAGTTCGTACTAGAATAACACCTTAAGATACAAATCAACCAAAACCCTAATGTCACCTAGATACTCCATTGTCACCTCAAGTATCTGTGGGCATGATTATACGATATGCATCACACAATCTCAGATTCATCCAACCAACATAAAAGTACTTCAAAGAGTTCCCCAAAGCTACTACCGGAGAATCAAGAAAACGTGTGCCAACCCCTATGCATAGGTTCCCAATGTCACAAAACCCGCAAGTTGATCACCAAGACATACATCAAGTGTTCTCATAAAGGACTCAATCCGATAAGATAACTTCAAAGGGAAACTCAATTCATCACAAGAGAGTAGAGGGGGAGAAACATCATAAGATCCAACTACAATAGCAAAGCTCGGGATACATCAAGATCGTGCCATAGAGGAACACGAGAGAGAACACGAGAGAGGGAGATCAAACACATAGCTACTAGTACATACCCTCAGCCCCGAGGGTGAACTACTCCCTCCTCATCATGGATAGCGCCGGGATGATGAAGATGGCCACTGGAGATGGATCCCCCCTCCGGCAGGGTACCGGAAAGGGGTCCCGATTGGTTTTTGGTGGATCCGGAGGCTTTCGGCGGCGGAACTCCCGATCTATCTTCTGTTCTGGAAGTTTTAGGGTACGTAGGTATATATGGGTGAAAGGAGTACGTCGGTGGAGCTACGGGGGCCACACGAGGCAGGGGGGCGCGCCCCCCACCCTCGTGAGCACCTCCCGTATCTTCTGACGTGGATTCGAAGTCCATCAGGTGGGTTTCCTTCCAAAAATAACTTCTCCCGTTGATTTCGTTCCGTTTTGACTCCGTCTGATATTCCTTTTCCTCGAAACACTGAAATAGGCATGAAACAGCAAATCTGGGCTGGGCCTCCGGTTAATAGGTTAGTCCCAAAAATAATATAAAAGTGGATAATAAAGCCCAATATTGCCTAATACAGTAGATAAAGTAGCATGGAGCAATCAAAAATTATAGATACGTTGGAGACATATCAGCAGCCCAGTGCCATATGGCGATAAAAATGATCTAATTTGCTAGTGATCTCATTGTTACTAGCATTGTTCTATTCATTCCCTAAAAAATCAAAAACCATTGTTCTATTCATGCCTCGCAGAGAATGTGACATGTGCGGCGAAACACCCGAAGCAAAAGATGAAACACGGTAGCAAAAGAAGAAGGAAGATTATCACCCCAAATGATCTAATTCGCCGCGGAGTCGTAACTGCTTCTTCATCGCCTCCACGACCTCCATCTCCTTGCGCGTCTCCTCCACCATCTTCTTCATTTTGTCCATGACGCGGGATTTCTTGACGCGAGCCTTCATCATCTGTTCCACGGCCGCATTACGTAGCTTGACAGCAGCCGGGTGCTCTATCGGAGCTTCGCCAACTCCTCCTTCTATTCCATGACGAGGGCCTGCAGCATCTTCATCGAGGAACTACTATTCTCATGCAGCTTCTTCCAGCCGGCATTCTTCTCCTTCAACAGATCGATCTCGTGGCAGAGCTTCGCCTTGTCCTCCTGAAGTCGCACGATTTTGCCGGTCGCCTTCTTCTCCGAGGCAATGCTCTTCTTCAGCAGCATCACCAAGCCGGCGGTCAACTCCCCCAGCTGATTGAGCTCAGCGGGCATGTCGTCGAGGCTCTCCTTCAGCAACTCCGTCAAGCCTTGGATGAACTCCTTCTGCTTATTGAGGTGCTTATTGAGCTGATCGGACATGCCGTAGAGGTATAAGACTCCAGCACCGCCCGCTCGGCATGTTCGCCTCCGCGGCTAGGGCGCTCCTGGGAGCCATCGCCTGCCCGTGAGAGATCTTTCGAGGTCTCTGCGTGGCGGCGAGCCCTCTCTTTTTTTTTCCGCAGCCTTGGTTGCCGCTCCCTTGTTACAAGTAGTTCTCGACCTAGAGCTCTGCTCACCGGCCATGGCAACAACGGACGAAGAAGAAGCACTTATGAGGAGGAAAGGTAGAGTAATTTTCGGTTAGGTAGTTCCCATTTTTATAACCTAAGTACTAGCACTAGTAGTACTATTACCTGCATAGTGGGAACACGTTCAGGTTTGGTACGTACTAGTAGGTGTGAGCAGGCTTTCGAATGTGATGGGAACAAGGTAAAGATTAATTGATGGTTTTGGTTTCGAGGCCCGAAACGGCTCCCGATGAGTTTAGCGGAACATAAATTTCAAGTACTACACTGTCAAAAATTGGCACAAAATACAAAGGAGACCAATGGAAGTACTACTAGCAACCCACGATTTAACTACTCGCATGCGCGCAGTGGAGTAATAATGTCTTTCTTCCGCCCTCACGTCCACTCAATTTGCATGCGCTGTATTAATTGACCATCAATGAAGTGAACGACTTTACCCGCGTAAAATTATCACATGGGGTGGATCTTGGTACAAAATTGCGTCCGCCCGTGTACCCGCGTGTGCGTGCGAGGGAATGAGTGCGTGCGTGGCGGTCGTGCACATCTTCGCTTCGTGCATGTACCGCCAGTATGGCTCGGGGAGGACGAGTACATTCTTCTGGAACCAGCAGCACGTCACTGTGATCAATCCACGCAAGGAGGTCACAACAACGCCTCCACATGTGCCACGTGGCTTCATGAACTGTAAGAGAGACACTGTGTAGCATGCCATTGGTATTCTAATTTACGTGTTTTGCACATACTCGAAGTACTAGTAATGTACACATGCATTGCACGAATCAGATTTTGCAACCAAATTATGAATAAATACCACACTATAGCATGTAAGCTCTGAGTCATATATGTGTGATGTAGCCCTTCGTTTAATTCTTCTAGTTCATCTCATTCAAAATCAAATTAGTTTTTATAAAAAAAGCTAAGAACGCGTGAATAGGAAAAACATGGGATTATAGTGGAATGTCGTATTGAATCCTACAGGATTGTACGAGTGTTTGATTGTGCATAGAAAAAACGCAGAATTCTTTCAAAGAGGTTTGAGTGGATGGGATGTTTCCTATGAAATCTAGTGCAAATGAATCATATGGAAAAATTCCTATGGTTTACAATCCTACGAATCAAACAACCAAGGCCTCGTTCGGTTTATAAGATTTGCGGCCATTCCAAAGGAAAGCTAGCTTGTACAGGTTTTCTTTCCTTTTACCTGTTCGGTTCACAGGAAAGCTGCCAAACATTCCAGAGGAAAGCATTGCTAGGCATGCAGATTTCACAGGATTGGGCAAATCCACCCGAAGCACATTTTTGGGTGGAGTCCCAAGGCAAACAGAGGAGTTGCACTGTGTGGCAGCATAAAATATTCAAGCAAAAGTACGGTGCTGAACTAGTAGCCTAGTAAAATATTGGGTTAGCTATTGTTCATTACTCTAGCCGTTCTCTGTTTTTGTGAGCCATCCGAATGCAAGTCCTAGCTCCTATTCCTTGTTTCCCCTTTCCATAGTTTTCCACTATTCACTCAATCCAATTCCTGCACAGTTTGTTTTTCCTTTGTTTTTTATGCCTGCACACCGAACCGAGCCCAAGATAGGAAAAATTCCTAATGATTAGAATCCTCCAAAATTCCTTTGAGAATCCTTTGAATCAAAGAAGCCCTTAATCTATTTTATGATTCATGGAATTGTGCGTTGTAAAGCATAAAGTAAAAAACAAATAATGGCAATTCAACTAGAAAAAAAGTTTGGGCAGTTATGATACGGAAGATTCTAGAACAAAAGAAAACCACTGTTGTTTTGAGGTTTGTGCATTATGCTTAAGTTCAACCATGGAGTCTGCTAGATTGTACATGTGGCAAAATCCGATGGGGGGCTAGAAGATGGTGCGAGGGGCCGAGTGGAGGGAGACTATGAAGGAATGCACAAGTGCGAGATCGATATTAGAGAGAGGGGGCGAACACGTGCGTTGTTGCACGCAGTGGCGGAGCCATGAAAAATAAATGAGCTAGGGGGCCAAGCATTGCTAATCCTTTACGAGGAGGGTCAATTCATGAAATTAAACCTTTTTTTAGCAGCAATTGTCTAATGATCACATTCATATTAGCCTCGATATATAGTGATGTTAGGGGGGGCAAGGCCCTTACTGCCCCATGTCTTCGCCATTGTGCATGCGTCTGAGAGATGAAGCGGAAGGCATGGATGATGAGAGGGGGACGTTGGATATATAATTAATGTGGGTGTATTAGCTATTTATGTTAATCCTATATAGAGAGGTATAGATTGATCGATGTGGACGTGGGAGAGGTATAGATTGATCGATGTGGACGTGGGAAAGAGGGTGAGACCTCACTAGATATATCGATTGATCGGTTTGTGTGGAAAACTATGAAAGACCTAGCTATATACACACATACATAGAGGAACATCGATCGTTGCGCATGCACGCGTGAGAGATAAAGAATGCCCGGTATGATGGAGAGGGGGATGTGTGTGGGTGTGTGCCTTCATGGGAGACCGACCTGAAGAAAAAGATTGCATGCGTGCGATTTATAATGCCGACTTGCATGCATGCACGAGAGAATGTTAGTGTTACAATTATAAAGAGAAGACTACTGTGTGGGTGTAAAAGAATAGGTGAGGTCATAATCAATGTAAAGTTGAATTCAAATATTTGAATAAGAGATCCTGATGTTTGAAACCCATGCATGCATGAATATAACGGAGGTCTGCGCGGTGTGGTTTGGAAACAAGCATGTTGTAATTTATACACATTTAACAAGGTCAGACTGATTTGAGTTTGAGATACCGTTGGCAGACATCATTTGCCCACGTCGCATCCGTGCATGGACACACTATTCTAATTGGAGATGATGGGCGGCTTTCGCATCACATATCTATATCTATACCCCCTATATATATATTATATTATATTATATATATTTTTTTATTGTGTGCGGGTAACTTTAACTTTGAAAGATTGTCGTTGGATGAGGCGAATCCGATGGTCCAAAGATGGCAAATTTGAGCACTATTGGCCGTTGGATATCATCTAGATTCCACCAGATTTCGCCACATGTATAATCTAGAGGACTCCATGGTTGAACTTAAGCATAATGCACAAACATCAAAACACAAGCACTTATTATTTGTTCTAGAATCTTCCGTATCAGAATTGCCCAAATGTTTTTCTACATGATTTGCCAATATTTGTTTTTACTTTATGTCTTACAACGCACAATTCCATGAATCTTAAAATAGATTAGCTTTCTTATAAAAACTAGATGATTTTGAATGAAATGAACTATAAGAATTAAACGAACATCTACATCATGCATATATGACTCAAAGCTTGCATGCTATAATGTGGTATTTATTCATAATTTGGTTGCCAAATCTCATGTGTGCAATGCACGTGTACCTTACTCTAGTCTGAATGGTGTTTGTGTGTGTGTTGTGCGTGTTGAGGTGCAAATTGTCTTTTTTTGGTACACATTAAGCTTGTTCTTCCGAAATTTCAAGCCGCGCCTTGTTATGCCGAAAATTGAAGCTAGCGTCTCTGTCTATCGTGCTGCGAAACTCCCGCCTCTTCAACCCGCGCCATGTTAGCCCGAAATATTTAAGATATATCTTTGTCTCGTTGTGCTCCGACAACTCCCATCATCTCAACCCGCGCCTTGCTATTCCGAAATTACAACGCACGCGAAAACTCCCACCTCCTGTGAAATCCCGACACGCGAAATGCCCATGGTACCCCTGAACCGGAAGAACCGCCTCAAATCGATAGGGGGTACTTTCATAACTTACCCCACATTTTGGACAAGCGCGTCTCTAAGCCATGGTTCCCCACTGCCATCCCATCCGCCCACCCATTCGTACACCGAGGCCGCGAAAACCCACGACGAAACCCCACACCCTGCTCCGTCCGCCACCCAGCCGGAGCCTCTTCCCCGACGACGTCGTCCACAGCAACACCTCGACGTCCCTCATCCAACATACCGGATGAGAATCCGTCGTCGATCTCATCGTCCCGCCAGTTCAGCCACCCCGTCCTCCACCTCCAAGGAGCTGCCCCGACGTTCCCCTCGTCTTTCGCGCCACCTCCATTCCCACACCGCCATCTTCACCTGACCACCGGAAGAGCATCATCATCACCGTTTTGTCGGATGAAGCTGCGGCCTAATCGGCGCCACCAAAGAGGTTGTACACTAATCGCCGCATTTTCTTCTTGATTCGATCTCACGGTGCTGCCGGCGCTCGGTCCCGAGCCGACACGGCGCGGCTCCATCCACGGCGGCGTCGCCGGCCACTTCCTCCACGGCGCTGCTCCCTCGGCGGTGACGTCCACATCAGTAGGAGCTGATGCTGCTTTAGCTCTCGCTCACGCTGCTGCTTTGCTCTTGCTCTCGGTCCCCTGCCTGGTCTACTTTTGCTATTTCTCTTGCTCGCGCTGCTGCTCTCGCTCTTGCTCTTGCTTGCGATGCTGCTCCGATTTGGCTACACTTCAGTCGACTGAATCGACTTTTGGGTCAGTCGATTTTCAAGGGGTGGACTCGCCGGGGTGAAGGAAGAACCAGCCGCAGCGGGGAGGGGGGCTCGCCAGAGAGGTACCCCACTATCTATCTTAGGGTTCAGGATGGGGGCGGTGGTCGCCGGCGGTGGCGGGGCGGTGGCGTGGGGATCGCCGGAGAAAAAGCTCGGCACGGGGGGGGGGGGGGGGGGGGGGGGGGGTGGGGGCGGGCGGGGGGAGGGCCGGGGGGGGGGGGGGGGGGGGGGGGGGGTGGGGGCGGGCGGGGGGAGGGCCGGGGGGGGGGGGGGGGGGGGGGGGGGGTGGGGGCGGGCGGGGGGAGGGCCGGGGGGGGGGGGGGGGGGGGGGGGGGGTGGGGGCGGGCGGGGGGAGGGCCGGGGGGGGGGGGGGGGGGGGGGGGGGGTGGGGGCGGGCGGGGGGAGGGCCGGGGGGGGGGGGGGGGGGGGGGGGGGGTGGGGGCGGGCGGGGGGAGGGCCGGGGGGGGGGGGGGGGGGGGGGGGGGGTGGGGGCGGGCGGGGGGAGGGCCGGGGGGGGGGGGGGGGGGGGGGGGGGGTGGGGGCGGGCGGGGGGAGGGCCGGGGGGGGGGGGGGGGGGGGGGGGGGGTGGGGGCGGGCGGGGGGAGGGCCGGGGGGGGGGGGGGGGGGGGGGGGGGGTGGGGGCGGGCGGGGGGAGGGCCGGGGGGGGGGGGGGGGGGGGGGGGGGGTGGGGGCGGGCGGGGGGAGGGCCGGGGGGGGGGGGGGGGGGGGGGGGGGGTGGGGGCGGGCGGGGGGAGGGCCGGGGGGGGGGGGGGGGGGGGGGGGGGGTGGGGGCGGGCGGGGGGAGGGCCGGGGGGGGGGGGGGGGGGGGGGGGGGGTGGGGGCGGGCGGGGGGAGGGCCGGGGGGGGGGGGGGGGGGGGGGGGGGGTAGCGGGAGGGCCGGGGCGGCGGCGGACCGGCGGTGGGGAGTGTTTTCGGGGCGGGCGGGGCGGCGCACCGCCGGCGGCGGGCGGCGGGGGGCTGCTGTTTGGCTGGTGGTGGCTGGTGGCTCAGGGGGGTGGAGGTTGAAGATGAACCGCAGGCCCTTGATTTCATATCCAACGGCTGCAAAATAGACTGACCAGAGATGAAAAAGTCAGTCGACCGACGTGTAGCCTCACCTTGCTAGTGCGTTCAGTTTCGACAGCAAAATTCAGTTTCGACGCAAAATTCAGTTTCGACAGTTAGGTTCAGTTTCGACAGTTAAGTTCAGTTTCGACAGTTAAGTTCTGTTTCGACAGTTAAGTTCAGAGATGAGCGGCTGATGTATTTTACATCTAGCACTTTGTGGTTATGTATTTTACGTCATGTATTGGAGATGCTATTAGAATTCCACTCAGGTTAACGTTGTTCGTTGTCTCTCTTGTCCTGCTTCAGCCTCGGCGTCGTACAACTCACCGGAGCTGCTCCAACGACGAAACCCACCATCACAGCGGAGCAGTACCTCGGGCTCCATCTCCAGACGCCTAAGATCTTCTTCCCCTCCTCTGATAGCAAAGTCAGCCGGAGCATCCTCACCGGCCAACCCAATCACGCTGAGATCGACATGGCTTCGCCAAAGAGGTTGTACACTTGTTGCATCTCTTTTTTACTCTACATGTTATATATATTGTCCACTGAGCACTCGTAGTAACGGGAAATACGATTATTTTATCCTACTATATGACAAGCAGTGAGGTACCAGGCAACTTAGCTATCCGTGATGGACTCTCTTGAACGCCATCATTATTTATCTCTGCACGTTTGAGCTGTGCATTTGTTGATGTGCCTGGGAGTTGAGCTAGTATGGCAGTGGCCTGGGTCCAAAGTAATAGAAGTAGCACAAAACATTTTTTTAGTGTAGTATTTTCCTTGCTCAAGCCTGCCTACTAGAATCGCCAGTGCTTGCAAGGAAAAGTGAATGAAAAACATAGGAATTGGAAAGTTTCCTATGGTACTACTGTTCATGAATTTGGTGCAAAGGAATGGAGCAAAGGAAAACTGTAGGATTTGTTCCGTTAGTGTCTCCTTGAAAGAAAAACCGTAGGAATTCTAATTTCCACTTCTCCTCCTTTTCATATTCATATTCATCAAGCACAAGACTAAGAGACAGTAGCATAATAGCATTATAACCGTACATTTTCTTGTGGTTTGAGTTAATCTCACCATGCTTTTTTGCATCCTGTGATCTTCCAATTGTTTTGAATCAAACACCCAGATTGGCAGAAATCCTGTGTTTTTAAATTCTCTGTTTTGCACGAGCATTCCTATCCTATTCCTGTCTATTTCCTATCCCTGCATTGTTGGAATCCTCAAATTCAAACAAGCCCTTACTCAATTACTTCTGTTACAGATATGTGTCAAAGAAAACCTTGTGTGGTTTGTCCTGCTCCTGCGGTGCTGTGTTCTGCTACGTCTTGAGCTTGCTTTGGTTTTCCCCGAAGAGGAGAGGATGATGCAGCACAGTAGCGTAAGTATTTCCCTCGGTTTTTGAGAACCAAGGTATCAATCCAGTAGGAGGCCACGTGCAAGTCCCTCGTACCTGCACAAAACGATAGCTACTCGCAACCAACGCTATTAGGGGTTGTCAATCCCTTCACGGTCACTTACGAGAGTGAGATCTGATAGAGATAATATTTTTGGTATTTTGGTATAAAGATGCAAAGTGAAAAGTAAAAGCAAAGCAAGTAAATAAAGTGATGGAGATTGATATGATGAGAATAGACCCGGGGGCCATAGTTTCACTAGTGGCTTATCTCAAGAGCATAAGTATTCCACGGTGGGTGAAAAATTACTGTTGAGCAATTGACAGAATTGAGCATAGTTATGAGTATATCTAGGCAATGGTCATGTATATAGGCATCACGTCCGAGACAAGTAGACCGAAACGATTCTGCATCTACTACTATTACTCCACTCATCGACCGCTATCCAGCATGCATCTAGAGTATTAAGTTAAAAACAGAGTAACGCCTTAAGCAAGATGACATGATGTAGAGGAATAAATTCGTGCAATATGATAAATACCCCAACTTGTTATCCTCGATGGCAACAATACAATACGTGCCTTGCAACCCCTTCTGTCACTAGGTAAGGACACCGCAAGATTGAACCCAAAGCTAAGCACTTCTCCCATTGCAAGAACTACCAATCTAGTTGGCCAAACCAAACGGATAATTCGAAGAGACTTGCAAAGATAACTCAATCATACATAAAAGAATTCAGAGAAGAATCAAATATTTTCCATAGATAAGCTGGATCATAAACCCACAATTCATCGATCTCAACAAACACACCGCAAAAAGAAGATTACATCGAATAGATCTCCACGAGAGAGGGGGAGAACATTGTATTGAGATCCAAAAAGAGAGAAGAAGCCATCTAGCTACTAACTATGGACCTGAAGGTCTGAAGTAAACTACTCACACTTCATCGCAGGGGCTATGGTGTTGATGTAGAAGCCCTCCGTGGTGAATGCCCCCTCCGGAGGAGCTCCGGAACAGGCCCCAAAATGGGATCTCGTTGATACAGGAAGTTGCGGCGGTGGAATTAGGTTTTTGGCTCCGTCCCCGATCTGTTGGGGGTACGTAGGTATATATAGGAGGAAGGAGTACGTCGGTGGAGCGTCAGGAGGCCCACGAGGCAGGGGGCGCGCCCAGGGGGGTAGGGCGCGCCCCCACCCTCGTGACCGCCTCTGGCACTTCTTGGAGTAGGGTCCAAGTCTCTTGGATCACGTTCGGTGAGAAGATCACGTTCCCGAAGGTTTCATTCCGTTTGGACTCCGTTTGATATTCCGTTTCTTCAAAACACTAAAATAGGCAAAAAAAAACAGCAATTCTGGGCTGGGCCTCCGGTTAATAGGTTAGTCCCAAAAGTAATATAAAAGTGGAAAATAAAGCCCATTATAGTCCAGAACAATAGATAAAGTAGCATGGAGCAATCAAAAATTATAGATACGTTGGAGACGTATCAGGCATCCCCAAGCNAAGGTTTCATTCCGTTTGGACTCCGTTTGATATTCCGTTTCTTCAAAACACTAAAATAGGCAAAAAAAAACAGCAATTCTGGGCTGGGCCTCCGGTTAATAGGTTAGTCCCAAAAGTAATATAAAAGTGGAAAATAAAGCCCATTATAGTCCAGAACAATAGATAAAGTAGCATGGAGCAATCAAAAATTATAGATACGTTGGAGACGTATCAGGCATCCCCAAGCTTAATTTCTGCTCGTCCTCGAGTAGGTAAATGATAAAAAGAGAATTTTTGATGCGGAGTGATACTTTAGCATAATTTCAATGTAAATCTTCTTAATTGTGATATGAATATTCAGATCCGAAAGATTCAAGACAAAAGTTCATATTGACATAAAAATAATAATACTTCAAGCATACTAATCAAAATAATTATGTCATCTCAAAATAACATGGCCAAAGAAAGTTCATCCCTACAAAATCATATAGTTAGGCTATGCTTCATTTTCGTCACACAAAGATGTTCCCAACTTCTATA
>LR880968.1:58433263-58470356 GCA_904067115.1 Aegilops sharonensis | reverse complement strand
CTTCGGTAACGGGACGACTTGGAGTTGTACCTTGACCTTATGACAACTAGAACCGGATACTTAATAAAACACACCCTTCCAAGTGCCAGATACAACCCGGCGATCACTCTCTAACAGGGCGACGAGGAGGGGATTGCCGGGTAGGATTATGCCATGCGATGCTACTTGGAGGACTTCAGTCTACTCTCTTCTACATGCTGCAAGACAGAGGCTGCCAGAAGCGTAGTCTTCGACAGGATTAGTTATCCCCCTCTTATTCTGGCATTCTGCAGTTCAGTTCACTGATATGGCCCTTTACACATATAGCCATGCATATGTAGTGTAGCTCCTTGCTTGCGAGTACTTTGGATGAGTACTCACGGTTGCTTTCTCCCCCCTTTTCCCCCCTTTCCTTTCTTTCTGGTTGTCGCAACCAGATGCTAGAGTCCAGGAGCCAGACGCCACTGTTGACGATGACTCCTACTACACTAGAGGTGCCTACTACTACGTGCAGCCCGCTGAGGACGACCAGGAGTAGTTAGGAGGATCCCAGGCAGGAGGCATGCGCCTCTTTCGATCTGTATCCCAGTTTGTGCTAGCCATCTTATGGCAACTTGTTTACTTATGTCTGTACTCAGATATTGTTGCTTCCGCTGACTCGTCTATGATCGAGCACTTGTATTCAAGCCCTCGAGGCCCCTGGCTTGTATTATGATGCTTGTATGACTTATTTATGTTTTAGACTTATGTTGTGATATCTTCCCGTGAGTCCCTGATCTCGATCGTACACGTTTGCGTGCATAATTAGTGTACGATTGAATCAGGGGCGTCACAATGACGAGGAAACCCTTGGTAGGGTCAAGAGACAAAGGAGTGCAAAGACCTTTGGTGATGATTTCTTCGTGTACCTCGTGGATGATACTCCCACTTCTATTGCAGAAGCGTATGCATCTCCAGAGGCTGACTACTGGAGAGATGCGGTCCGTAGCGAGATGGATTCCATCATGGCTAACGGGACATGGGAAATCACTGAACGTCCCTATGGTTGTAAACCATTGGTATGTAAGTGGGTGTTCAAAAAGAAGCTTAGGCCCGACGGTACGATTGAAAAGTACAAGGCTAGGCTTGTGGCCAAGGATTATGCCCAGAAAGAAGAAGAGGATTTATTCGATACTTATTCACCTTTGGCCAGACTGACCACCATTCGAGTATTACTCTCGTTGGCGGCCTCGCATGGTCTTCTCATCCACCAGATGGATGTTAAGACGGCTTTCCTGAATGGAGACCTAGACGAGGAAATCTATATGCAACAATCAGATGGCTTTGTAATAGATGGTCAGGAAGGAAATGTGTGTAAGCTGCTGAAATCTCTATATGTCCTGAAACAATCACCTAAGCAATGGCATGAGAAGTTTAATAACTCTGACATTTGTTGGCTTCGTTGTTAATGAAGCTGACAAATGTGTATAATATCGCTATGGTGGGGGCGAAGGAGTTATATTGTGCTTGTATGTTGATGACATACTGATATTTGGAACCTGCCTCAAAGTTATTGGGGAGGTTAAGTCATTTCTATCTCAGAACTTTGAGATGAAGGACCTTGGGGTGGCTGATGTTATCTTGAACATCAAGCTATTGAGAGATGACGAGCAGCAGCAGCTCCACCGCGCCTCCCTGCACCGGCCGAGGCAGCAACTCACCATGCCTCCGGCCTCCCCTGCAAATGGTGTTGATTGCTTTTCTATTTTTGATTGAAGGGTCTCTATGCATAAAGTTAGGGACTGTTTTCTAAATTTGGAACTAACGCCGCCTCGTGCGAACAGTTCTGCCACATCAGCAAAAGTGGGACTCACCTGTCATAATCGTCATCAAAATGGCCTAAGTCGCCAACTAGTGTTTTTTGCACACACAAAATTAGGCTTAGAATTAGTGGTTTTTGGCATAAAACTGTAGAAGTGTGGTTTCTGCAACCCTAGCCTTCATGTCGATGTTTTATGCAATTCACTCTGAGGAGGTTCACATATTCTTTTCTCGTGGCTATGTGTACTAGCCAGTTCAACTCTTCTTTGAAAGTCTTTATACACTATAAAGACTGGGTGTTATGTTGTTAAAGATGAATCCATTTCTTGTGATCCAACTGACCCAAGCTGCAAGTATGATAATCTCAAGAGAGAAAGGGAGATCCAACAGATGTTTTAGGTTACTGATCTCCTGTTGAATGCCTGGGTAGGTGGGAGCCCAATTGGGTGATCTCTGAATTCCAGAACCTGCAGGCCATAGAGCACACAAGTATAGTCAGGTAAGAAAAATTATTTCTATGGAGCATTGCTCTGGTGTTCAGCCTGTTGTGGATTAGCATCCAGAAGAAAATCTTGTGCTTAAGCTGACAACAAGTTTTCCAGAGCAATTTGATGGCAGGCAAGACCTCATGCTGCCCTGTTAGAAGCTTGTAGACCTTACATACTTGGAAGTGTGTTGCTTCCGGTCTCACCGAGACGTCCAACGTTCGAATCTTTTACGCAGCTCGGTCTCATCGAGATTTCTGATTGGTGTCACTGAGTTGAGTCAAAAGCATGTAACGGTTGGATTTTTTGCGAAGCCTATATATATAGCCCTTCCACCCCCTCTTACTCAGTAAGAGAGCCATCAAAACGAAACACAACTTTCACCATTCATTTTCTGATAGAGAACCACCTGCTCATGTGTTGAGATCAAGCCACTTCATTTCAATCCTTTGAATCTTGATTTCTATCCTTCCCCAAGTTGCTTTCCACTCAAATTCTTCTTCTATCTATCGGAACCACACCAAAATTCTCCGTGTCTCCATTGCGTTTGCTATCTCCAAACCCTTCCTTTACTTACATGTGCACTGACTTAGTTTCCGCTGGCTAGACTCTTAGAATTGCATGTGTAGGGTGATACTAGACTTGGTACAATTGCTCTCACATTTAAAATTGCAAAAGGTTAGGTTTTCTTTTGTCAAGTAGTCTAATCACCCCCTCCCCCCCTCTCCCCCCCCCCCCCCCGACCTCCCCCCGCCCCCCCCCCCCCCCGACCTCCCCCCGCCCCCCCCCCCCCCCGACCTCCCCCCGCCCCCCCCCCCCCCCGACCTCCCCCCGCCCCCCCCCCCCCCCGACCTCCCCCCGCCCCCCCCCCCCCCCGACCTCCCCCCGCCCCCCCCCCCCCCCGACCTCCCCCCGCCCCCCCCCCCCCCCGACCTCCCCCCGCCCCCCCCCCCCCCCGACCTCCCCCCGCCCCCCCCCCCCCCCGACCTCCCCCCGCCCCCCCCCCCCCCCGACCTCCCCCCGCCCCCCCCCCCCCCCGACCTCCCCCCGCCCCCCCCCCCCCCCGACCTCCCCCCGCCCCCCCCCCCCCCCGACCTCCCCCCGCCCCCCCCCCCCCCCGACCTCCCCCCGCCCCCCCCCCCCCCCGACCTCCCCCCGCCCCCCCCCCCCCCCGACCTCCCCCCGCCCCCCCCCCCCCCCGACCTCCCCCCGCCCCCCCCCCCCCCCGACCTCCCCCCGCCCCCCCCCCCCCCCGTCTAGACATACTTTCGATCGTACACTATGTCATCTCCTTTGCTTGCCTCGATCCTAGTAGCAACTTAGACGCATGGTCCTGAACAACACAACAAGGCACTAAACAACGAAAGCTCGTCGTCGCACACACGACAAAATCTTTGACGAGGGAGGAGGATCACGAGAACCGCTAAAATACCGAATTTGGGATGCTTCAGAAGCCTCGAACCATGCTCACAAGTGGTAGCCGATGTCTGATCTATGCGAGACGACGCCACCACGTGTCGCCGCTAGCTCCGTCGTCCTTGCCTTTGGCAGCAGGTCATCCTAAGGGGAGGACACGACCTCCGCAATACATCGCCCCTAGCCCTCCGACAAATTCGTCCAGCCGATGTCGCATCAACGAGGGCACTGTGAGCCAGCCACCCGCCGTCTGCGAGGGTGGCAGCCGCGCCATATGCCGCATGGGGCCACCACCACATCCCACCGCACCTTGTTGGTGAAGATGCGCCACAAGAGCAGCGCTGGACCCTGGCTCTAGAGTGGCTCTCCGGTTGGGGACTTGGGTCATGGTGGCGGTTGCTGCTGCTTTTACTCCTCTGATTGTGGTTGGTGCAGTTGTAGCTTCCTTTTCTCCACCGCTCGGTGCAGCCGCATCATTCCAACGCCAACAGGGAGAGAAGTGGACGCACCGCACAAGATGCACAGAGGCGCTGCATCCACTGCCTCAAGTCACCGTAGCAGATCACCGTCTGCGCCCGATCGACCACAGAAACAGAGCCCCGCTGCCACCGTCAGCTACACGAGCAAGCGCGGGGCGTCGCTCGGCGGCGGTGAGGGGAGAGCGCACGGGGTGAGGGGCCGAGAAAAGTGGATCCGGACGCCGCCCGAGACGGGGACGACGCGGGGGCCGGTGCTCGCGTACTCCCGTGCTTGATTTGCACTACAAAACATGCTTGACAAATTATAACAAAAATATGTAGGATAGTACATGTTATCTTCTACCATCATGCAAAAGTTTAGATGCAACTAGTACTTGTACTAGACGCAACAAAAAAGAGAAATTGATGTTTGAACAGTAACATAACTATTATGAACAGTTGCAACCCGCAACTATCGAAGCTGATTTTCTCTTTTTCGTTGCACCTTCCACAAGTATTTGTTGCATTTCAGATTTCGCGTGATGATACTCCCTTCGTCCTTCAAGGAGTGTATTTTCAACTTTGTTGGAGGGTCAAGCTATCGCAAAGTTTGATCGAGTTTATGCAAAAATATATCAATATTTGTGAAACCAAATAGGTATATGATGAAACTATATTTTATCATGCATCTAATGCTACTAATTTAATGGCATAAATGTTGATGTATTATTATATAAATCAGTCAAACATAATTTTTTTGACTTTCCAATCAAGTTGGAAGTACACTCATTCAAGGACAGAGGGGAGAGGTGATAATGTGCACTATCCATTTATATTTTTGTTAGATTTTTTCATGCACTATTGACACTACTGGAATCAATTTATACGCCGGGTGCCACGAACACTCGGCAAAGGGCCGAAAACCACCGGCAAAGCCTTTGCCGAGAGTGGCACCCGGCAAAGGCCACCCGGCGTATAGCTCTTAGGCAAACAGGAATTTGCCGAGAGACAATGGTCGGGCACTCGGCAAACACTTTGCCGAGAGCCAAACAGTGTAGCTCGGCAAAATAAAGTGACTCATGGACGCCTGACGGAAACGGCAACCTGACAGGTGGGTCCAGCCATCTAGGTCGAGGGCCAATAGAAAGCTGACACGTGGCGCCCACCTGACTGGTGGGTCCAACTGTGTAGGCCGAGGCTGGCTTTGCCGAGAGCCACTCTCGGCAAAGTAAGCCAATAGGAAGCCGACACATGGCGATCATCTGACAAGTGGGTCCAACCGTGTAGGCTAACGCTGGCTTTGCCGAGAGCCGTTCTCGGCAAAGCTGGCCAATAGAAAACTGACACGTGGCACCCACCTGACAGGTGGGTCCAACCGTGTAGGCCGCGGCTGCCTTTGCCGAGAGCGTCTCTCGGCAAAGTGGGCCAATAGGAAACTGACACGTGGTTGCCACCTAACATGTGGGTCCAACCGTGTAGGCCGAGCCTGGCTTTGCCGAGAGCTGCTCTTGGCAAAGTAAGCCAGTAGAAAACTACCAAGGGTAACGCTCGTCAAAGGTTTGTCAGGCCCTACAAGTCATCCTGGTTTTCTGAGAGGAGCCCTCGGTAAAGAGAGCCACCCGCTCCAGTTCAATAGGTTTTACCGAGAGTAGCCCTCGGTAAAGGTATGTCCAGCAGTCTTTTTTCCTCGTTTTTGGTTTTATTCCTGCAGCAAAACATACACAAACAATAGTATACAGTGCATCCCACATCGAACATCTCACATATAAGCAGCATTGCACATAAAAAGCAATATTTCTCAATCACATCCCACATACAAGCAATAGTGCATAAATGGTCTAATAGTGTTGTTCATACACTCGACTACCACAAGTTCACAAGTCTCGAGCACACAAGATGCAATAGTTCTCAAGCACGCACATGGAAGGACTAGGAGGCGGACAAGGAGGAGCCATCATTACGTTTGCTTCCCTAACTACATCAACATCAGAAGGAGTAGGAGGTAGACGAGGTGGAACCGTCGGAACATTGTTGGACCCTTGTGATGGATTGAGCTATAAGAATTTTGAGACAATAAGATGAATGCATATGGCAATGTCGAAAATGGTCACTCGGCAAAGTTCGAATGGAACTCACAATGTTCCACTCTTGCGTCGCTGGCATGTCTGGCTTGCCCTGTATAGAATAAAGATTGGCCACCATATGTTGTAAAGACTTCACTAGATCATTTTGTGCCTTCAGTTGAGCCCGGTTTTCATCTCGTTCCTTCTCGATGTCATTCAGCCGGGTCTACAATATGGCAATGTAAATGTCATCAGTGTTGAAATGCAAACATGCAGGACCATTAAGGATCAATGAAGAAGCACTGAGCTGAATTTCCTTAATAATGGTCACGGTATGTGGTACGTGACGCTCTATGGTAGGAGCAGAGCTAGTACTCATAGCACGGAGCGTGGTGATTCTCGGAAGGGAGGAGGTTATGACGGAATCGAGGTGAATTGCCATCCGGCCATTTAGTCTACCCCCCGCCGCGGCAATGGCCACAATAGGGTCAAACGGCGCCGTAAGAGGATCAACATCTTCCCCGTACTTCTCATTTAACTTTTTGGTGTAGTTCTCCCCATCTGACTTGGCTTTAGAGCTGATCCAGTCCCTCTTCGGGCGAAGATCCGTGCACCCGGCGTATAGGAAAATTCCAGTAGTGTGAGATGTATTTTGATAGTGGGGGCACGGGAGCACCTAAACACCTTGGAGCACCTGATATCTCTTGATTATGCATTTTACAATATTATAAGAGTGTATGCCATTTTGTTAAAGCTGTGAATGATTTTTGTTTAGATGGTGCTGATTGGCTCAATTGTTGCGTTGTGCAGTACTTAATTTTTCAGAGGAAAAAGGAACCTCCCTCCGTGCAACTGTATGTCCTTTTTTGGGTACATCTTTGGGTATCTTGAGTAGAAATGAAATTGTTGTAACTTAGCTAACACTCATGGCTTCACAGTTATCCGCGCCGGGCTCCAGGTTCCTGGTCCTGGGAGCGCCGCTCCAGAACATCACGCATGTCCATCATGCTGAAGCAGGTCAGCGGTTGCATGAAAATTGTCATCGGCCCGCCAGCATACTTGGCAATCTCGTTTTACTCATATAGTCAATGGGAAATGCCACGATGGAATGACAAAGTTATTTGTTACAGAATTTAATTATATGAGCTCGAACTTGCTATTTTTTAAATAATACATTTTTTAATAAATTTGAGAAATAATACACCATTTTTATTTTCTTTAAAATTAATACACTGTCGGCCACGTGGAAGCCGACTGGCTGCAGTCGGCCGTGGCTAAGCCGACAGGCCTCAGTCGGCCACTGCAAGGCCGACAAGTGGCCACTCGGCCACGTGGAAGCCGACGATAGGCCATGCCGCGTCACCCCTTATCCACTCGGCTTGGTGGGCGTCCGGTCGGCCGGGCCCAGGCCAATAGGGCCAGTCAGCTTTGGCCAGGCCGAAAGGAGGCGGCTAAGCCACCAGCGGCACTCGCCCCCCTTCTTCCTCCTACATTCTTCTTCTATTCTTCTGTTCTTCTCTCCCTACCCGAAAAAACTCTAATTTTACACGAATGTTAGCCGATTTCTTGCCCATTTTCCACCGTAGTTGCATTGTAGAGGGTTGGGGGAGGCAAGGGAGACCTCGATCTCGTGATGTGATAGCTTGGTGGTGGTGGTGAGCATTTTGGTAGAGGTGGTGGAGGTGGTGGTGGTGGTGGTGGTGGATGCTCCGGTGATTGAAGGCCACCGTTTGTCGTTGCTTCGCACGCTTCAAGGGTAAAATTCAACTGACATTTTCTCTGTCATAGTTGTTCCGTAAGTATTCAGTAATATGTTTAGATGTGAAATATTACGGCGTGCGATTATTCAGTGGGTTCCGTAATATTCCATAATATATTTAGATGTCTGATATTTAGGTCTGTGAATATTTTTAGTTGGTCCGGTAATTTTTTGTAATATATTTAGATGTCAAATATTTAGGTGTGTGCATATTTTTAGTTGGTCCGGTAATATTCCGCAATATATTTAGATGTCAGATATTTAGGTCTGTTAATATTTTTACTTGATCCAATAATATTTCGTAATATATTTAGATGTCCAATATTTAGGTATGTGAATATTTTTAGTTGGTCCGGTAATATTCCGTAATATATTCAGATGTCAAATATTTAGGTGTGTGAATATTTTTAGTTTGTCATGTTGCACGCCCCGCGCATCTGGTTGCGGCCACAGATATCTCTACACACCTCGCCATTGACGCATCTTTGCTCACGTGCTTAGTGGACCGATGGAGGCCCGAGACCCACATGTTTCACTTCCGTTGAGGAGAGATGGCAACTACTCTGGAGGACGTGTCACTTTTGTTGGGACTACCCTTGGCGGGTCATGCCATAGGACCGTTGGAGGCACCGGCTGCTTGGGAGCAGGAAATTGCACAACGTTTCCGAGATGTTTGCCCTAATGCTCCGGCCTTAGTCTCGGAGCCTTACGGACCTAAGTTTGACTGGTTGCTCCATTTCTAGGTTAGTTTCACCAGCCTCATATTTTTATTTGTCATGCATCTGGTTCTACATATACCTTCTCTATTTACTAACTGTCTCTATTTACTTACTGACTACAGATCTACAAGTTCCCGGGGTATCCACAAGTCCCCTTGACTGCGACACAGATCACTCGGAGCCTGGAGGCATACCTACCGTGGCTTCTTGATAACCTACAAGTATAGGGGATCGCAACAGTTTTCGAGGGTAGAGTATTCAACCCTAATTTATTGATTCGACATATGGGGAGCCAAAGAATATTTGTGAGTATTAGCAGTTGAGTTGTCAATTCAACCACACCTGGAAAATTAATATCTGCATCAGAGTGATCAGTGGCACGGTAATATGATGGTCTGATAGCAGTAGCAAACAATAGCATCAGTAGTAACAATGACAACAGTGATTTTGTAGCAGTTGTAACGGCAGCAGCAACAGTAGTAACTTAGCAGAGATCAATATAGGAAAAACTTGTAGGCATTGGATCGGTGACATATGGTGGATGACATTTATCATGTAACAGTTATAACCTAGGGCGACATAAAACTAGCTCCAGTTCATCGATGTAATGTAGGCATGTATTCCGTATATAGTCATACATGCTTGCGATAAGAACTTGCATGACATCTTTTGTCCTACCCTCCCGTGGCAGCGGGTCCATACGGAAACTAAGGGATATTAAGGCTTCCTTTTAATAGAGAACCGGAAGAAAGCATTAACACATAGTGAATACATGAACTACTCAAACTACGGTAATCACCGGAAAGAATCCCGATTATTGTCACTTTGGGGTATGCGGATCATAACACGTAATAGGTGACTATAACTTGCAAGATCGGATCAAGAACATAGATATAATCATGAAAACATAAATGGTTCAGATCTGAAATCATGGCACTCGGGCCCTAGTGACAAGCATTAAGCATAGCAAAGTCATAGCAACATCAATCTCAGAACATAGTGGATACTAGGGATCAAACCCTAACAAAACTAACTTGATTACATGATAGATATCATCCAACCCATCACCGTCCAGCAAGCCTACGAAGGAATTTACTCACGCCCGGTGGTGAGCATCATGAGATTGGCGATGAAGGAGGGTTGTTGATGACGACGGCTATGAATTTCCCTCTCCGGAGCCCCGAACGGACTCCAGATCAGGCCTCCCGATGAAGAACAGGAGGTGGCGGCGGCTCTGTCTCGTGAAACGTGAAGAAACTTTCTCTCTTATTTTTTCTCCGGAAATAGGAACTTATAGTCCAGGAATTAGGGTCGGCGGAGCCATGAGGGCCCCACAAGCCACCAGGGCGCGCCCTGGTGTCTTGTGGACCCAGGGTGGCCCCTCTCCGGTGGTTCTTCGCTCCAGTATTTTTATATATTATATAAAAATTCTCCCGAAAGTTTCGTCCAATTCTGAGAATTTTTATTTCTGCACAAAAACAACATCATCGCAATTCTGTTGAAAACAACGTCAGTCCGGATTAGTTCCATTCAAATCATGCAAATTAGGGGCCAAAACAATGGCAAAAGTATTTGGAAAAGTAGATACGTTGGAGTATCACTTCTCGGGAAGGTGATGTTCACAGAGAATGGAGGGAAAGGGTTGGCAGGAAAGAATGACGACAAAGGGTTGGCGGGAAGGATAATGCCGGAACATATGGAGGGAAAGGTTGCGGGAAATTGCGGCTAACTAGGGAGAGGGTGGCGGGATAAAATTACGGTCGAAAATATGGTTCCATGCAGCCGTCGGTTGAAAATTTTGGTCTCATGCAGCTGTCGAGTTTGCCTAAGCCGATTTGAACTAATCGGTTTCGGCGAAGCTGATTACTACTAATTGGTTTTGGCTAAACCGATTAGTACTAACCAGCTTCGGCTGACTGATGCTAATGCCGCTGGTCGACCGGCCTATCGGCTTAGGCTAGGTCGACTGGGTCCTAATTAGCCTAGGCGTGGCCGACTGGATCCAATGGGCTTAGCGAGGCTCGATGCTGTATTGCTTTTCATAAATTTTCGAAATGTCGTATTATTTCTCAAATTTTTTTAAAAAATATTTTAAAAATTAGCCTCGAACTTAACGGGTTATGACGATGATGCAACTTTCAAAACGAGGACAATTATGCGAGCTCAAGGCGTCCAGCTTGGCAGTCCAGTCACCCAATGGGGCAATATTCCCTAAAGTAAATCACCTTTTACCAAAACCGGGTGTGCTAGAACAAGGACAAAAGGTGAATATTTTCATGGAATCAAATAGTGTATCTGCTGATTGCAGTGCACAAGATTCAAGAGCAACCGTAACATCCATAGCGTATCGCATAACAGCATTTCATTTGGAAGAAGCAGCAGAACTAAGCAGCCAAGCACAATTCCACGTCATTGCTGCTACCAAATATATATGCACCAATGCAAGTCAAAGCTAGGCACACAGACTGTTTCATCTAACCCAAAGCTTAGCCAGAGTGATATCAGATTATTTCTGTTGTTTTCTCATCAAGTTCAATTGTCATTCAAACATAAGCATAATACTGATGCAAGCAACAAACACACTCCTATCCTCAGTGGTTAAAAGTATATTTGTAGCATGCTAATAGCAACATATAACTTATAACAATCATGGACAATATCTGATCAAGCAAATAAATGCACCATAAATCAACAGTGAAGTTATACAATCAGACCATACAAATGAGTCGTCGGCTCTCTTTATTTCAGCAAAATGAATAGACAGTGCAATTTAAATCATGGACTTTGTATTATCGTGCCTATCCAAGCTTGCATACTCCTAACATGGATCATGAACAACATTAGGAACAGTACGTTGTGGACAAAAATCCGGAAACACAGCAAGCATGCATGTAGATGTATATCGCTGTCATGGGTTATGAAATAACAGAAATGAATTATTTATTGCTCTCTAAATTGTTTGTATCTGCCCAAATTCCCTGCACATTGGATTTTCTGTTATACTCCCTCCGTTCAGAATTAGATGACTTGGAGAGAGAGCTAAGCTAGTACAAATTTGTATACAAATGAAGTCAAGTAATTCCAAACGGAGGGAGTAATAAACTGATAATGGCACACCTAAAGTCCATTCTTCTAGGTAGAAAGGACCTTAATTCACAGTTTAAAGGAAAGCATGGCACCAAGAATTCAAACCAAAAGAACTATTTTATTTTAGCATTTGTTTCCCTCTGAGTTGCTTAAGCTGTTACTTACCTTTGTGCAAGATACCTATTTCATCTTCAGACAGTGCAGTGCATGTGGCATAGTGATAAATTGGACTTAACGGTGCCTAAAAAAAATATGGTCCATCATTTCAAAACAAAATGCTAGAGCACATGGTAGAACCAGACTGACCAAGATATATATTTGTTTAAGGTAAAATGAAGCCTAGACTTATGTCCCTATCATAAATGTAATTATGTATAAATAAGTGTCACCCAGACCCAGTTGAAGCAACAATCAATAGTAAATTTAGCCCCATATTCCATAAGTGCATGGTAAAATGGATAGGCAGAACAAAAATTAGAAACACCGTAAATAGCTACGGAGGTAATTTGGTGTAAATATGTAAATAAGCAACCAAGCACCATAGAGAATTTGCAAAAATTGAAGCACGATGCCAAAAGGAGCAATTCTTGAGGAACATTCTTAGATAGTAAGCGATGGATAAAACTTTCCCATCAATATTCAGCCATACATTTAGACAAACTCCTGCAATGTAAACTGAATCCTGGAAACAGCATTTCTATTTAACTAACAATAGTCTTCTGCAAGAGAAATGATAGTGCTAAATAACTTGGGCACTTAATAGTCACTGAAGCCAAGCAAGTAGGATCCTTCCCAAATCCCAGACCAGAGAAAACACATTACCAACAGTCTAAGGCAGTACGTTATAGATGCTTAAACAGAAAACTAATGGGCAGCACATTTGTCTTCGCGGCATTTTGAGACATCAAAAGGATCCTCAATAGAAAAATCAAATCCTCTTAGGTAGCACCACGCTGTACCTTCTTGGTCAAATGGACTCTTGAAGACCATCATCTTGCAGCATCCATTAGCCCATTTTGCAGAAGCCATGAAGATCCTCAGCTTGGCACCCAAATTATCTGACGGCAAATGCCCATGGGTCATCACAATCACCATCTCCTCCAGAACTTGCGCATGCTCGGCAATGTACTTGAGGAAGTCAAGCTCGCTTTTCCTCCCCCGGAACTCACGGAGAACCAACTTCTTGATGTGCCTCTGGATGCATTCAATAGGACCAGCATCCTTCCAGAACTTGAGGTTGATGGGTTTGCTTGTGCCACCAGTTTTAGGTCCCCAGAACTTGAAGTCATCATTCTCGGACTGCAAATTAATATAAATCAAATAGAGGACATAGATGGCACGTCATGAGTAGCAGTCTCATTTGGTGCAGGCAGACACAAACATGAGTAGTCACTCAGGTCAAATTATACCTGGACATAGAGCGTCTCGATGTTAGGAAAGCATCTGAGGAAACTAGGCAGCATCCTGGCTTCAAAGTGGGTTCCAAGTTTCACTTGAACTCCCAGCATCTGAACGCTTGGGACAGTGGTGTTTGGACTTGCCTTGGTGTTAACCTGCAAATTAATTATGATGCATTTTGTGGTAATACTGCTATATATACTACAAATTAAAGGATGGAACTTAGAAATTATTAAAACATGGTGATTCGGAATGAAAGAAGATTCATAGTTATTAATAAGAAATTAAAGCACGGACCATGATGGCTGTGTTGCCAATCTCAAGTTGGTGCATTCCAGGCACCAAGAATCCCAGGAAGCGCAGCTTGGGTACATGGCCGATCTTGACTTTGGAGGACATGTTGGTGAGATCACGGTCGCCCCAACCCCAAGCTTCCCACAGAAAGAGCCTCTCCAGGCGTGTAGCGCGCACCACATTGATTTCTGGCACGATAGCCATGCACACCTGAACGCTTCGTAGACTGCGGCTGTGGATGCGGAGGCACACTGGCCACCGGCCTCTGGAGATCATGAGCTTCTCCAGGACGGGGCATCTGTCCAGCACGAAGGCGAGGTCCTGGTCCTTGATGACGAGGTTGCAGAGGCCAAGCTCCCGGAGGTAGGGGAACGCAGCAGTAGGCGGGAGGTCGGATGTGCTTGTGTCCGGGAACCACCAGGTGCCGATGTAGAGCTTGGTGAGGGCGGTGCACTTGAAGAGCTCGGCGGGTATGGGCAGCTCGTCGTCGAACTTGGATGCGAGGTTCACAAAGACGAGTTCTTTGACGCCCTTGGCGGCGAGGAGTTTGAGCCAGAGCTCCAACTTGTCCGGGTGATACAACATGTTGTTGCCGGCGAGGTAGACGAAGGCGAAGGGGCCCGGGTGCGCGGCGAGGACGTGGGACACGTTGTCTGCGAGGGTGCCCATGGCGTCCAGGATGCGAAACAGGCCGGCGTACCAGGACTCGAGGCCCATCTCGCGGAACTGGGTGGACCCGCGGCCGCGCCCCACGACGCTGCGGTCGGAGAGGAGGTGCGCGTCGACGAGGACGAGCGGCACCGAGTGCCAGACGCGGCGCCAGCGCTTGGCCAGCGCGGTGGTGCGCGCGGCGTCCTTGGCGGGGAGGCGGGAGACGATGTTGCGGAGGATCCCGACGGGGAGGCGGCTGATGCGGTCGACGCCGTCCCGCGCGGCGGCGGCGGCGGCGCTGGCGAGGGGCGCGGCCGTGGAGACGGTCGGCCTGGGGATGGCCTTGAAGACGTCCACCGTCAGCATTCGCATGTTCTCGTCCATCTTCTTGAACTCGGGGCCAGAGAAAATCATCCCGGCTACGTCCTCCATGGTGAGGCCAAAGGACGGACGCCGGAGGCGGAGGCGGAGGCGGAGGCGGAATTGAGGGCGCGGCGGTGGAGCTGGTGGGAATGGGGAAAGTGGAGTGGAGGCGAGGCCGAGGCGGCTGCTTTGGTCTTTGTGAATGATTGAGCTAGGGTTTTGGTTCCTTCCTTCCTTGTCGGCTGGGCCAAATGTCCCAAGCTGCTGTATTCTTGTTCCAGGGCCCATCACACGCTCCTACTTGGTGCATTTAATTTGAAATTGAAGGCAAGCTCAATGCCTCTTTAGTTTGTCAAATGTACTCCATCTGTCACCGAGTTTAATGAAAATGAAGCTGTGGGTTCGAGATCATTTTTTTTATATCATGGATGTTTTAGCTTAAACCTGAGATTGGGACTTTCCAATACTTTTATCATGGATGCAAATGACATGCACGTGTAGGTGATGTTTCTCGGAACATTTTGATATTTTATTTGTATTTTTCTGAGTTAGTATGAATTTTCATGAAATTTTTAAAAAATCTCTAAGGGCCCATGTGGGTTATATGGCACTAGGTGTAGTGAGAAGTTTAGTCTCACCCCGAAAGTGGAAGAAGAGTTGGACCTCCTTATAAGGGTTTCTCTTCTGCATGCTATTGGAGCTTGAGAAGAGAAGAGGCCCTCGCGCACTCCTCCGCCGTCCGCCCCGCCGCGCCGCGGGTTGCGGGATTGAGCCGAGCCGAGCTCACACCTACGCGCTTATTTTTGCCAGTCACTAACGGAGAGTTCTCTGATAGCTGGGCCACGATCTGAGACGTCGGATCGTGGGTTGTCACGGACCCGGACGTGGGTCTCTCCACGCGGCTGCGTCTATATAAGTGCGCGGTGTCTCCTAACCCTAGCCGCCACGAACAGATCACATCTACTCCACGCGCACGATCACCGTCGTTCCCTTGCTGCTCCTGCCGCCGGTGAATCCACCCCGTCCGCCGCGTACACGGTCGACGGAAGAGTAGGTCTCCGAAACCACGCCCTTCTGGTTCTGTACGGGGTGAGGGGCGAATAGGTTTTTGGGCAGCGATTACGCGACTGCTCGCTTCCGATCGTCTACTTCCTCTACGTCTGCGTCGCCTTCATCATCACCATGTCCACCAACGCCGAACGTGCCGCCGCCGAGAAAGTTGAAGCCGACAAGAAGGCCGCCGAGGACGCCGCTGCCGCCACCAACGATGCGGCCTCTGCATGGCCTACTGGAGGGTATAACTCGTTTATCCCGCTCCTACTGTTTTCTGTTTTAACCATGCTAGCGTTATATGTAGATCTTTCTGCAATTAGCTAGTATGTGCTTGCTTGACTGAATATCAGTATGTGTTTATTTGTGTCAATGCCATGCTAGTGATTTACTCGTGGATTAATTTAGTCGAGAAATTGCCTATTTACTCAACAATCCAAAAACCTATTATGTGTCGGAATTTTTCAGCAAGTGGCTTTGCCGCTGCACTGAAACCGGATAAGTTTACCGGTACGTATTTTAAGCGTTGGCAGACTAAGACCACTTTATGGCTCACAACTATGAATGTGTTCTGGGTCACCGGTGTCTCCACGGGAACGATTGCTTCTGAACAGGAGAAGGCATTCAAGGAGGCCACCGTTATGTTCCTCGGAGCAGTTCTTAGCGTGATCGGAGATAAACTGGTCGACGCATATTTACATATGCATGTCGCCAAGGACTTGTGGGAGGCGCTCGAATCTAAGTTCGGGGCCGCCTATGCTGGGAGCAAGATGTATATTATAGAGCAGTTCCATGATTACAAGATGGTTGAAAACCGTCCTGTATTGGAGCAGGCTCATGAGATAATATGCATTGTTAAGGAGCTTGAGCTTCTTAAGTGCGAGTTATCGGGCAAGTTTGTCGCGGGCTGCATAATCGCTAAGCTGCCTAATTCCGGGAGGAACTTTGCCACCACTCTGAAACATCAGAGGCGTGAATTCTCTGTGGAGGATGTCATTGGCCATCTGAGTGTTGAGCAGAATTCAAGGGCAAAAGACTCGCACGGAAAAGGGGCCGAAGGGACTTCAGTCGCCAACATGGTGAACCAGAAGAACTTCAACTCCCACAAGCCCAAGGGAAAGAACGGTGTCCAACACAATACCGACTTTAAGAAGAAGGGTAAGAAGACCTTCAAGAAGAACAAGAAGGATGAGGGCTGCTTTACTTGTGGTTCGGTTGAACATTGGGCCAACAAGTGCCCAAACAAGTACAAGAAGCCAGGACAGGACTCCAAGTCTGTCAACATGATTGTGGGCAACAATGAGAATGGTGCATCTGGATACGGTAATCTGTTTACTGTTTTTTCAGTGCTTCAGCCCAACGATTGGTGGGTGGACACAGGTGCAGGTGTTCATGTGTTTGCTGACATTTCATTGTTCACTTCTTACCAGGTCACAGGCCACGGGTCCGTATTGATGGGGAATGGCGCGAGTGCTTCTGTTCATGGTGTTGGCACGGTCGATCTGAAGTGCATGTCCCCGCCATCAAGAAGAATCTCGTTAGTGGCTCCCTTCTATGTAGAGAAGGGTTTGAGTTGGTTTTTGAGCCTAATAAATTAGTTGTTACGAAATATGGACTCTTTGTTGGAAAAGGTTATGAGAGCGGAGGGATGTTCCGCCTTTCCCTCGCAGATTTTTGTAATAACGTCGTGAACCACATTCATTCGAATGTTAATGAATCTGAAGTTTGGCACTCACGTCTTTGTCACATCAGTTTCGGTGTTATGACGCGGCTAGCCAAGTTGGATTTAATCCCGAGTTTCACTTTAGCCAAAGGTTCTAAGTGCCTTTCATGTGTGCAAGCTAAGCAACCTCGCAAGCCTCACAAGGCCGCGGAGGAGAGACACTTGGCACCATTAGAACTCATACATTCTGATCTCTGTGAGATGAATGGTGTGTTGACTAAAGGTGGAAAGAAATACTTCATGACATTGATAGATGATTCCACTAGATATTGCTATGTGTATCTGTTAAATACTAAAGATGAGGCTCTACACTACTTTAAAATCTATAAGGCAGAAGTTGAGAATCAACTTAAAAAGAAAGTTAAACGAGTCCGGCCAGATCGTGGTGGAGAGTACTTCTCGAGTGAGTTTGATTCCTTCTGTTCGGAACACGGCATTATTCATGAGAGGACGCCTCCCTATTCACCCCAGTCAAACGGGGTTGCCGAGCG
Organism: Aegilops sharonensis; assembly: GCA_904067115.1. Lineage (NCBI taxonomy): Eukaryota > Viridiplantae > Streptophyta > Magnoliopsida > Poales > Poaceae > Aegilops > Aegilops sharonensis. The sequence continues at coordinate 58,452,620 of LR880968.1, read as the reverse complement.
GAAAAACCGTACTCTAACTGATTTGGTTAACGCCATGTTAGATACATCGGGTTTATCCAAGGCATGGTGGGGGGAGGCTATATTGACGGCATGTCATGTCCTGAATAAAGTTCCGACAAAGGATAATGAGATCACTCCCTATGAGAAATGGCCAAAGAGAAGGAAAACACTCTCGTACTTGCGTACTTGGGGCTGTTTGGCGAAAGTCAATGTGCCAATCCCCAAAAAGCGTAAGCTTGAACCAAAGACTGTGGACTGCGTTAATTTGGGCTACGCTAAGAACAGCGTTGGCTATAGATTTCTAGTAGTGAAATCTGAGGTACCTAACCAGAAGGTCGGTACAATTATGGAGTCTAAGGATGCTACATTCTTTGAGGATATTTTTCCTATGAGAGATATGCAAAGCACTTCTAGACAGGAATATGAGGAGACTCCTGAACCTGCCATCCCTATGGAATATTATGAACAAACACATGATGAAAATCCTGAGGAGGATGACGAGGAAACCCTTGGTAGGGGCAAGAGACAAAGGACTGCAAAGACCTTTGGTGATGATTTCTTCGTGTACCTCGTGGACGATACTCCCACTTCTATTTCAGAAGCGTATGCCCCTCCAGAAGCTGACTACTGGAAGGATGCGTTCCGTAGCGAGATGGATTCCATCATGGCTAACGGAACATGGGAGATCACTGACCGTCCCTATGGTTGCAAACCACTGGGGCTGTTTGGCGAAAGTCAATGTGCCAATCCCCAAAAAGCGTAAGCTTGAACCAAAGACTGTGGACTGCGTTAATTTGGGCTACGCTAAGAACAGCGTTGGCTATAGATTTCTAGTAGTGAAAATCTGAGGTACCGAACCAGAAGGTCGGTACAATTATGGAGTCTAAGGATGCTACATTCTTTGAGGATATTTTTCCTATGAGAGATATGCAAAGCACTTCTAGACAGGAATATGAGGAGACTCCTGAACCTGCCATCCCTATGGAATATTATGAACAAACACATGATGAAAATCCTGAGGAGGATGACGAGGAAACCCTTGGTAGGGGCAAGAGACAAAGGACTGCAAAGACCTTTGGTGATGATTTCTTCGTGTACCTCGTGGACGATACTCCCACTTCTATTTCAGAAGCGTATGCCCCTCCAGAAGCTGACTACTGGAAGGATGCGGTCCGTAGCGAGATGGATTCCATCATGGCTAATGGAACATGGGAGATCACTGACCGTCCCTATGGTTGCAAACCACTGGGATGTAAGTGGGTGTTCAAAAAGAAGCTTAGGCCCGATGGTACGATTGAAAGTACAAGGCTAGGCTTGTGGCCAAGGGCTATGACTAGCAAGAAGAGGAAGATTTCTTTGATACTTATTCACGTGTGGCTAGACTGACCACCATTCGAGTATTACTCTCGTTGGCGGCCTCGCATGGTCTTCTCGTCCATCAGATGGATGTTAAGACGTCTTTTCTAAATGGAGAGCTAAACGAGGAAATCTACATGCAACAGCCTGATGGCTTTGTGATAGATGGTCAGGAAAGAAAGGTGTGTAGGTTGATAAAATATTTATATGGCCTGAAACAAGCACCTAAGCAATGGCATGATAAGTTTAATACAACTCTGACATCTGTTGGTTTCGTTGTTAACGAGGCTGACAAATGTGTATACTATCGCCATGGTGGGGGCGAAGGAGTTATACTGTGCTTGTATGTTGATGACATACTGATATTCAGAACAAACCTCAAAGTCATTGAGGAGGTCAAATCGTTTCTATCTCAGAACTTTGAGATGAAAGACCTTGGTGTGGCTGATGTTATCTTGAACATCAAGCTACTGAGAGATAATGAGGGTGGTATTACACTTCTGCAGTCCCACTATGTTGAGAAGGTGTTGAGTCGTTTTTGATATTCGGACTGCACACCATCTCAAACACCATATGATCCTAGCGCGTTGATTCGAAAGTCCAAAGGCATGGCTAAATATCAATTGAGATACTCTCAAATCATTGGTTCACTGATGTACCTAGCGAGCGCAACGAGGCCTGACATCGCGTTTGCTGTGAGCAAACTGAGCCGGTTTGTTTCCAAACCGGGTGATGTACATTGGCATGCTGTTGAGAGAGTTATGCGCTATCTGAAAGGTACTATGAACTATGGACTTCACTATACCGGATACCCGTCGGTACTTGAAGGGTATAGTGATGCGAATTGGATCCCTGATGCTGATGAGATGAAGGCCACAACTGGGTATATGTTTACTCTTGGAGGTGGCGCTGTTTCCTGGAAGTCTTGCAAGCAAACGATCTTAACGAGATCGACAATGGAAGCAGAGTTAACAACATTAGACACATCTGGTGTTGAAGCAAGATGGCTTCAAGATCTTTTGATGGACTTGCCATTGGTTGATAAACCAGTTCCGGCTATCCTTATGAACTGTGACAATCAGACTGTCATCACCAAGGTGAAGAGTTCAAAGGACAACATGAAGTCCAACAAACACATAAGAATGAGATTAAAAGCTGTCAGAAAATTAAGAAACTCCTGAGTGATGGCGTTGGACTATGTCCATGCGGCTAAGAATCTGGCAGATCCCTTTACGAAAGGGCTATCATGTGTTGTGATAGATAATGCATCGAGGGAGATGGGTATGAGACCCACATGAGTTGCCATGGTGGTAACCCAACCTATGTGATCGGAGATCCCGTGAAGTAGGACCTAGGAAAACAAGCCAGTGGTGAACTGAGGAGAGTAACTATACTAACCCACTCCATTGGAGATGCAATACTCTCAATACTGTATGGTAGGGTGACTACTGTCTTAATGTGTTCCAAAGCTTAAGTGAGCAAGATGCTATCCTACAGAGCGATCTTTGGATGAACACACCTATGTGAGCCTGACTGCTGGTCATAGTCTATGAGATTGGGGTGATCTCTAGTAAGCTCATGAATAGGCCAGGAGTCTGACTTATATGCTCCACCCGAGGGGTCAGCCTTCGGCAGCCTAGTACTAGTAAGACATGTGGTGAAACTTCTTTACACCAAACTGACAATTCAAGGCATAGTCCATTGTTCAGTTGTGAAGGAGTGTAGCTACTTGCTCTAGGTGAAGTTCAACCTTAACAGGTCTTCACTGAAACACTCGTATATCGAAACAGTAATTGGAACAGAGGACACAATGGGCCCTCGAGATCTGGTGGGGGATTGCTGAAATTTGAGATGGGCTCTAGGCCTATATAGCAATTTCTGAAAAATCTCTAAGGGCCCATGTGGGTTATATGGCACTAGGTGTAGTGGGAAGTTTAGTCCCACCGCGGAAGTGGAAGAGGAGTTGGACCTCCTTATAAGGGTTTTTCTTCTACATGCTATTGGAGCTTGAGAAGAGAAGAGGCCCTCGCGCACTCCTCCTCCGCCGCCCGCCTCGCCACGCCACGCCTCGTCACGACGCGCCGCGTTGCGGGTTGCGGGATTGAGCCGAGCCGAGCTCACACCTACGCGATTATTTTTGCCAGTCACTAACGGAGAGTTCTCTGACAGCTAGGCCACGATCTGAGACGTCGGATCGTGGACTGTCACGGACTCGGACGTGGGTCGAGCCCATGTCTCTCCACGTGGCTGCGTCTATATAAGTGTGTGGTGTCTCCTAACCCTCGCCGCCACAAACAGATCACATCTGCTCCACGCGCACGCCCACCGTCGTTCCCTTGCTGCTGCTGCCGCCGGTGACTCCACCCCGTCTGCCGCATACACGGTCGACGGAAGGGAAGGTCTCTGAAACCATGCCCTTCTGGTTCCTGTACGGGGTGAGGGGCGAATAGGTTTTTGGGCAGCGATTACGCGACCGCTCGCTTCCGATCGTCTACTTCCTCTACATCCGCGTCGCCTTCATCATCACCATGTCCACCGAGGCCGAACGTGCCGCCGCCGAGAAAGCTGAAGCCGACAAGAAGGCCACCGAGGACGCCGCTGCCGCCACCAACTATGCGGCCTCTGCATGGCCTACTGGAAGGTATAACTCATTTATCCCGCTCCTATTGTTTTCTGTTTTAGCCATGCTAGTGTTATACGTAGATCTTTCTGCAATTAGCGTAGTATGTGCTTGCTTGACTGAATATCAGTATGCATTTATTTGTGTCAATGCCATGCTAGTGATTTACTCGTGGATTAATTTAGTCGAGAAATTGCCTATTTACTCAACAGGTACTACCACGGAGGATATATAAGAAATAAATGACATGACTAACTCTTTCTATGGAGTGTTGTACACGCCAGAAGGGGTAGAGGACATGAATGAAGTTTTGGATACGGTACCGTGCAAGGTAACCAATGATATGAATGAGCTATTATGTGCTCCTTATAAAGCAGAGGAAGTAAAGACTGCACTGTTTCAAATGGCCCCAACTAAAGCCCCTGGACCGGATGGTTTTCCAGCACAATTTTTTCAAGAACACCGGGATATTTGTGGAGAAACAGTGACTAAGATGGTGCTGATAATTGTAGAGGGTACAGAGAGTGCAAAGGAAATTAACAGCACCATCCTTTTTCTTATCTCGAAGGTAAAAAACCCAATGCTCCTGTCTCAATTTTGACCAATAAGCTTATGTAATGTCCTCTACAAGCTTGCATCTAAGGTAATTGCCAATAGGTTGAAATTAGTCCTTCCTGATATTATCTCTGAGAAGCAGTCAGCCTTTGTCCCAGGGCATTTAATTACGGCTAATATCATTGCCGCCTATGAATGTTTGCATTTCATGAAAAGGAACAAATCACAGAAGCATAGGCACCGTGCTTGAAAATTGGATATGATGAAGGCATATGACAGGGTTGAATGGAACTATCTGCAAGCTATAATGTTAAAGCTGGGTTTTCAGGAGAGATGGCTCAACATCATCATGGGCATGGTGACATCTGTCTCTTTCTCCGTTTTACTTAATGGGCAGAAGTTGGAAAAGTTTACACCGTTACATGGTATTCGACAGGGAGATCCTATCTCGCCATACCTCTTTTTGCTGGCAGCAGAAGGCCTTTCGTGCCTCTTAAAATCCAGAGTTCAGCCATCCAGCCTTGGTGGAATACAGGTTGCTACATCGGCTCCGCCGGTGAACCACTTGTTATTTGTTGGTGACAACCTGCTGTTTTTTAAAGCAAACACAGAGGGAGCTGGGGAAGTTTCTCTTCTCTTGGAAACATATGCAAAAGCTTCTAGGCAGAGAGTTAATAAGGACAAGTCCTCCATCTTTTTTAGTAAAGGGTGTCCGGAAGTGGTGAGAACTACAGTGAAAAATGTGTTAAATATCCCAAATGAACAATTGAATGAGAAGTACCTGGGAATGCCTTCTGATGTGGGTTCTTCAAAGAATGGGGCGTTTAAATACTTGAAGGATTGTCTATGGGCAAAGATACAAGGTTGGATGGAGAAACTCCTCTCATCTGCAGGGAAGGAGGTATTGATAAAATCCATAGCCCAAGCCATTCGAGTGTATTCTATGTATGTAGGGGATCGTTGCATGAAAACAAAAAAAATCCTACGAATCACCCAAGATCTATCCATGGAGATGTATGCTACGAGAGGGGGGAGCATATACATACCTTTGTAGATTGCTAAGCGGAAGCGTTGGAGAACGCGGTTGATGTAGTCGTACACGTCAGCGATCCAAATCGCGACCCGATCCGACGAAGCACCGAACGTACGGCACCTCCGCGTTCAGCAAACGTGCGGATTGGGGACGTCTCCTCCTTATTGATCCAGCAAGGGGGGAGGAGAAGTAGATGGGATCTCCGGTAGCACGACGGCGTGGTATTGATGGAGCACTCAGTGATCCGGCAGGGCTTCGTCAAGCGCTACCGGGAGGAGGGGGGAGTATGAGAGGGGGAGGGCTGCGCCAAGGCATGGGGTGCGACTGCCCTCCCCTCCCCCACTATATATAGGGGCAAGGGGGAGGGGGCACTGGCCCTAGCCCCTCCTCCAAGGAGGGGGCGACGGCCCCTAGGGGGTGGCGTGCCCCCCAAGCATGGGGGGTTCCCCCTCTAGGGTTTCCCTTCCCACCCTTGGCGCATGGGCCCTAGGGGGGTTGAGGCGCCCAACCCACTAGGGGTTGGTGCGCCTCCCTTCTCAGCCCATGTGGACCTCTGGGGCAGGTGGACCTCCCCGGTGGACCCCCGAAACCCTTTCGGTGGTCTTAGTACAATACTAATAAACGCCGAAACTTTTCGAGTGACTTAAACAGGACTTCCCATATATAATTCTTTACCTCCGGACCATTCCAGAATTCCTCGTGACGCCCGAGATCTCATCCGAGACTCTGAACAAACTTCGGTCACCAACGTGCATATCCCAATACTACTCTAGCGTCACCAAACGTTAAGTGTGCAGACCCTGCGGGTTCGGGAATCATGTATACATGACTGAGACACCTCTCCGGTCAATAACCAATAGCGGGATCTGGATGACCATATTGGTTCCTACATATTCCATGATGATCTTATCGGATGAACCGCGATGTCAAGGATTCGGTTAATCCCGTATGCAATTCCCTTTGTCCGGCGGTATGTTACTTGCCCGAGATTCGATCGTCGGTATCTCCATACCTAGTTCAATCTCGTTACCGGCAAGTCTCTTTACTCGTTCCGTAATACAAGATCCCATGACTAACTCCTTAGTCACATTGCTTGCAAGCTCATTACGATGTTGTATTACCGAGAGGGCCCAGAGATACCTCTCCGTCATACAGAGTGACAAATCCCAGTTTCGATTCGTGCCAACCCAACAAACACTTTCAGAGATACCTGTAGAGCACCTTTATGATCACCCAGTTATGAAGTGATGCTTGGATACACACTAAGTATTCCTCCGGTGTCAGGGAGTTGCACAATCCTATGGTCTAAGGAAGAAATACTTGACATGATGAAAGCTATAGCAGATGAACTAGATGATCTTGTGCTAAGCTTAAGGTTGGATCTTGTCCATCACATCATTCTCCTAATGATGTGATCCCGTTATCAAATGACAACTCATGTCTATGGTTAGGAAACCTTAACCATCTTTTATCAACGAGCTAGTCTAGTAGAGGCTCACTAGGGACACATTGTGGTCTATGTATTCACACATGTATTGAGGTTTCCAGTCAATACAATTCTAGCATGAATAATAGACATTTATCATGAACGAGGAAGTATGATAATAACTATTTATTATTGCCTCTAGGGCATATTTCCAACAGTCTCCCACTTGCACTAGAGTCAATAATCTAGTTTAGATCTCCATGTATTTTACACCCAATAAGTTCTGGGTTTGATCATGTATTGCTTGTGAGAGAGGTTTTAGTCAACGGGTCTGCAACATTCAGATCCGTGTGTATTTTGCCAATCTCTATGTCATATATATGTAGATGCGGCTACCACACTCTGTTTGGAGCTACTCCAAAACTATTGCCCCACTATACGTATCCGGTCTGAGACTCATAGTCATCCGGATCTGTGTTAAAGCTTGCATCAACGTAACCCTTTACGATGAACTCTTTATCACCTCCATCACCTAGAAATACTTCCTTAGTTATATTAAGGATATTTTGACCGATGTCGAGTGATCTACTCCCGGGTCACTTTGGTACCTCTATGCCAGACACATGGCAAGGCACACAGCACGGCATACTTTATAGAGCCTATGGCTGAGGCATAGGGGATGAGACTCGTCCTTTCTCTATCTTCTGCCGTGGTCGGGCATTGAGTCACACTCAAATTCACACCTTGCAATACAGGCAAGAACCCCTTCTTTGACTGATCCATTTTGAATTTCTTCAAAATCTTGTTAAGGTATGTGCTTTGTGAAAGTCCAGTGAGGCGTATCGATCTATCTCTATAGATCTTGATGCCTAATATGTAAGCAACTTTTACCTAGGTCTTTAATTCTTACTCCACTCCACACCTTGCAACACAAGCAATAACTCCTTATTTGCCTGATCCATTTTGAACACCTTCAAAATCTCGTCAATGTGTGTGAAGGTCTTATCAGGCGTCTTGATCTATCTCTATAGCTCTTGATGCCTAATCTGTGGACAACTCAACCCAGGTTTCATTGAAAAACTCCTTTCAATTAATTCTTTATGCTTTCCAAAAATTCTACATCAATTCTAATCAACAATATGTCATCCACATATACTATTAGAAACGTTATAGAGCTCCCACTCACTTTCTTGTAAATACAAGTTTCTCCACAAACTTGTATAAACCCAAAAACTTTGATCACCTTATCAAACCATATATTCCAACTCCGAGATGCTCGCACCAGTCCATAAATGGATCGCTGGAGCTTGCATACCTGGTTAGCACCCTTAGGATTGACAAAAACTTTCCGATTGCATCATATACAACTCTTCCTTAAGGAAACCATTAAGGAATGCCTTTTTGACATCCATTTGCCAGATTTCATAAAACACGGCAATTGCTAACATAATTCTAACAGACTTCAGCATCGCTATGGGTGAGAAAGTCTCATCGTAGTCAACTCTTTGAACTCGTCGAAAACCCTTTGCGACAAGTCGAGCTTTATAGACGATCACATTACCATCAACGTCTGTCTTCTTCTTGAAGATCCATGTATTCTCAATGGCTTGCCGATCATCGGGCAAGTCCATCAAAGTCCATACTTTGTTCTCATACATGGATCCTATCTCGGATTTCATGGCTTCAAGCCACTTGTCAGAATCCGGGCTCGTCATCATTTCTTCATAGTTCGTAGGTTCGCTGTTGTCCAACAACATGACTTTCAAGACATGATTGCCGCACCACTCTGGTGCGGAACGTGTCCTGGTCGACCTACGAAGTTCAGTAGTAACTTGATCCGATGTTTCATGATCATCATCATTAACTTCCTCTCCGGTCGGTGCAGGCACCACAGAACTTCTTTCTGTGATGTGCTACTTTCCAGTTCGAGAGAAGGTACAATTACCTCATCAAGTTCCACTTTCCTCCCACTCACTTCTTTCAAGAGAAACTCCTTCTCTAGAAAGGATCCATTCTCAACAACAAAAGATCTTGCCCTCGGATCTATGGTAGAAGGTATACCCAATAGTCTTTTTAGGGTATCCTATGAAGACAGACTTTTCCGCTTTGGGTTCGAGCTTATCAGGCATAAGCGTCGCATCCCCAAACTTTAAGAAACAACAACTTAGGTTTCTTGCCAAAACATAATTCATACGATGTCGTCTCAACGGATTTAGATGGTGCCCTATTTAAAGTGAATGCGGATGTCTCTAATGCATAAACCCAAAAACGATAGTGGCAAATCGGTAAGAAACATCATAGAACGTACCATATCCAATAAAGTACGATCACGATGTTCAAACACACCATTACGCTGTGTTGTTCTAGGTGGCGTGAGTTGTGAAACGATTCCACATTGTCTTAAGAGTGTGCCAAACTCGTAACTCAAATATTCTCCTCCACGATCAGATCGCAAGAACTTTATTTTCTTGTTACGATGATTCTCCACTTCACTCTGAAACTTCTTGAACTTTTCAAGTGTTTCAGACTTATGTTTCATTGAGTAGATATTCCCATATCTACTCAAGTCATCCATGAAGGTGAGAACATAACGATATCCAATGCGCGCCTCAACACTCATTGGACCGCATACATCGGTATGTATTATTTCCAATAAGTCACTTGCCCGCTCCATCGAGCCGAAAAATGGGGTTTTAGTCATCTTGCCCATGAGGCATGGTTCGCACGTATCACATGATTCAAAATCAAGTGATTCCAAGAGTCCATCGATATGGAGCTTCTTCACGCGCTTTACACCAATATGACATAAGCGGCAGTGCCACAAGTATGTGGTAATATCATCATTAACTTTGCATCTTTTGGCATCTCTATTATGAACATGTGTATCACTACGATCGAGATTAAATAAACCATTCATTGGGTGCATGATCATCAAAGATTTTATCCAAATAAATAGAACAACCATTGTTCTCTGATGAATAATTGTCTTGCAATGAACACGATCAGATATGATGTTCATGCTCAATGCATGCACCAAATAACAATTATTTAGGTTTGTAATTCTGAAGGTAAAGGGGGCGTGCTGATGGCGATCACATCAACCTTGGAGACACTTCCAATGCACATCATCACCATGTTCTTAGCTAGTCCTTGTTTATTTCGAAGCTCCTGTTTCGAGTTGCAAACAATAGGAATGGAACCGGTATCAAATACCCAGGTGCTACTACGAGTACTAGTAAGTTACACATCAATCAAATATACTCCAGTCAACGTTGCCAGCCTTCTTTATTTACCAAGTACTTGGGGTAATTTCGTTTCCAGTGACCATTCCCCTTACAATGGAAGCACTAAGTCTCGGGTTTGGGTTCAACCTTTGGGTTTCTTCACTGGAGTGGCAACTGGCTTTCCATTCTTGAAGTTTCCCTTCCTTCCCTTGCCCTTCTTGAAACTAGTGGTCTTATTAACCATCAACACTTGATGCTCCTTCTTGATTTTTACATCCACGGCCTAAAGCATTGCGAATAGTTCAGGGATCGTCTCCATCCCTTGCATGTTATAGTTCATCACGAAGATCTAGTAGCTTGGTGATAGTGACTAGAGAACTCTATCAATCACCACTTTATTCTGAAGTCTAACTCCCACTTGATTCAAGTGATTGTAGTACTCAGATATTCTGAGTACATGCTCGCTAACGGAGATGTTCTCCTCCATCTTGCAGCTACAGAACTTGTCGAAGGTGTCATACCTTTCGACCCGGGCGTGAGCCTGAAAAACCAACTTCATCTCTTGGAACATCTCATATGCTCCGTGGTGCTCAAAACGTCTTTGGAGCCCCGGTTCTAAGCCGAAAAGCATGGCGCACTGAACTATCGAGTAGTCATCTTTTCTTGTCTGCCAGATGTTCATAACGTCCTCAGGCGAAACCGTAGGGGGTGGCTCACCTAGCGGTGCATCAAAGACATAAGCCTTCTATGCAGCAATGAGGACAATCCTCAGATTACGGACCTAGTCCGCATAGTTGCTTTCATCATCTTTCAACTTTTCTTTCTCTAGGAACGTATTAAACTTCAGGGGAGCTACATCACGGGCCATTGATCTATGACATAAATTGCTAAGACAGTTAGACCATGTTCATGATAATTAGTTCATTTAATCAAATTACTAATGAACTCCCACTTAAAACAACATCCCTCAAGTTGTTTAAGTGACACATGATCCAAATCAACTAATCCATGTCTGATCATCACGTGAGATGGATTAGTCATCAATGGTGAACATCTCCATGTTGATCTTATCTACTATATTACTCATTTCGACCTTTCGGTCTCCTGTGTTCCGAGGCCATGTCTGTACATGCTAGGCTCATCAAGTTTAACCTAAATGTTCTACATGTGTAAAACTGGCTTACACCCGTTGTATGCGAACATAGAGTCTATCACACCCGATCATCACGAGGTGCTTCGAAATGACGAACCTTTGCAACGGTGCACACTTAGGGAGAACACTATTTCTTGAAATTAAGTTAAGGGGTCATCTTATTATGCTACTGTAGTTCTAAGCAAAATAAGATGCATAAGCATGATAAACATCACATGCAATCAATATGTGACATGATATGGCCATTATCATCTCGTGCCTTTGATCTGCATCTCCAAGGCACCGACGTGATCTCCATCATCACTGGCATGACACCATGATCTCCATCATTGTGTCGTCATGAAGTTGTCTCCGCCAACTATTACTTCTACAACTATTGCTAATGTTTAGCGATAAAGTAAAGTAATTACATGGCGTTAATGATTGACACGCAGGTCATACAATGAATTAAGACAACCCTATGGCTCCTTCCGGTTGCCGTACTCAACGACATGCAAGTCGTGAACCTATTACAAAACATGATCATCTCATACATCACATATATCACATCATGTTCTTGGCCATATCACATCACAACATACCCTGCAAAAACAAGTTAGACGCCCTCTAATTTTTTGTTGCATGTTCTACGTGGCTGCTATGGGTGACTAGCAAGAACGGTTCTTACCTACGCAAAGTCACAACGGTGATATGCCAATTTCTTACCCTTCATAAGGACCATTTTCGTCGAATCCGATCCGACCAAAGTGGGAGAGACAAACACCACTACAAGAAATCTGTTGATTCATGACGGATTTCGCATGACGTTTTCGAAATCTGTCATGAATGGTCCGGTACAGCCCCGCAAGCCCGCTAAAGCCCGCCAAAGCCCACCTAACCAATCACGTATAAAAACCAAACCCTAAGTGCCTCCTCCTCGCCCCCCTTCTCTCTCTGTCTCTCCTTTCATCGTAGCCCCCCTCCCGATTCCCCATCTCCTCACACACATCGCCACCACCCACCACCACATCGCCTCCTCCCACTGCTCGTCGTCAGCCCTTTCCCTCCTCTCACCTCGTTGCTCCGGCATCTGCTAGATCCGCCGCAACCCCCACCAATCCATCTCTCGTGCGCCCCATCTCTCCCTCTCCCGTGAATCACCGCGCCGCCACCAAGATCCGCCGATTCCGGCGACGTCCGCCACCGTGCAGCACACTCGCTAGCTCGTCTCTGACCCCTCCGCCCTCCAGCCCGGCTGGATCCGCCGCTCCCAGCCCCCTGCGCTCGCACTCAACCCCTATCCAATGTCTAGGGTTTCAGCTACGGCGGCACGTCTATCACTAGCGCGTCTCCAACAGCACCACTTCGTCGTGCATCGCGCCCCCTCGCGCCTCTCCACCTCCCCCTAGCTCAGTGCGCTCGCCTGCGTTGGGCTGGATGGTGGCGACCCCGACCCCCTCTTCCGCGTCTCCGGCGCAGCGGTGCGTCCCGTGGCAACCTCCTCTGTCACGCGAGACGGTGTCTGACCTGCACTGCGACCATTGCATTGCTTACAAAGGTCTCCGGTGAGCACTGCGACCTCTACCTCCCTCTTCTCCTTGATTCAGCTTGATTTTGTATCTTTCCTCTCAAGAATTGATGATTTAATATTTACAAATATTAATCCCTCTGTTATAGAATTTATAGTCTAGTAGCAAGTTAGGCTCATAGTCAGTAAACTGTTTGTTGCTTTCCTGATTTGATTAAAATGATTGTTGCAATCAGGTAGTTGTAGTTTTATTTGACTGTACTTTTTTAGCTGTATTCTGTGAAAGTAAACTCCAGAGTGCAAAATTGTATTTGTTCTGCATTTTTGTATCTTTTCAGAACCAAAAGATTGAACCTCTTCTAGCTCCTAATAAAAGGCATTGTGCAAAACTGTATGTGCTGTACATTTTTGTATCTTTCCAGAACGAAAAGAGATGGAGAATTGAACCTCTTCTTACTGCCTAATAAAAGGGAGTGTATTACTAGTTCAATCACTTCCAGAATGCTTGTTGATATATCAGGAAAAGCGAGTTATCCACTTTATGAATTACTAGGTGTTGCTTTACATTCTATAGTAGCCTCCTTTTTGTCTTTCTGTATTGTGGAATCAGTGTTCCTTGTCTGACATATTTCTCTACTAATGCAAAGTGTATATATTAATGTAGTATTATTATGCTTGTTATGATATCTTAAGCAATGTTCCTGGCTCAGGTCTACACTTGATCGGTGACGAAGGTTGATGATTACAACTGAACGACTGAATCAGTCCACTGGTAGAATTAAATATAGTTGAAGAACTATGCTGCAGACAAAATAACTTGGTGTGTCAATTCTTTAGGACCTCACACTACAGTACATAGTCAATCATAAATACTTTATAATAGTTTAGATATACTTCCCTGAAATGTTATGTGAGCCATCGTTGGTTGTATAGCTCTTCTGTTCATCATTACTTCCAGCTTGGTTGTTATTTCTTGTGGTACTGGTAGAGATCAGATTGCCATAGCCCATTATATAAGTTCTAGGTTTGATTGATTTCCTCTACCAATTCTAAATATAATAATCAAAATTTGCATTAGTTTAATGCATGATCTGTTATCAAAATCGAGAGTTAGTGGTTCAAGTTTATTAAATCATGTTAAGTGCAGTGTAACTTTGAAAGTGTCTCCACCCTGAACATTTCATTTATTCTTATTTTCTCTACCATTAATAGGTATTATTTATAATTTGCTTCCTCAATTCTGAAATAATTGAATTTGATCAAGTTTATAAGTAAAAAAGAGGTCACTTGGCTATTCTTCATACTATAGTATACCTATTATGTCTGTTCTCACACGTAGATAGGTGTATTTGTTTACATAAGAAAAATGACACCAAGTTAGTTCATGATCATGGTTTAGGAAAAAAAGGTGTGCACTATAGTAAAAAGTACAGTTTTGTTGCGAGTAGTTTTCCAGGAACAATAAACTAATCTTGTCTGAAAAACACTTTTTCATTATACCATCCATGCTAGTTTTATTTTTCTCGCTTTCTTCTTCCGTGTCTGAAAAACTTTAGAAACCCCAAAAATATTTCTCGCTTTTTTTGGTTTTTGTTTCTAGCTTAAATTGTCATTCCTTTGTAGTATTTAAAGAAAAACCAAAAAGATTTCTCGTTTCTTTGTTTGCTTGTTGGGAGCTTTCCCGTATAAATAGTTTTCTTGTTTTTTGTTTTTCTTCCTTGTTATTTTTGTTTTCTTTAGAAAAACGAAAAACTCCAAAAATATTTTAGCGTGTTTCTCTGAAATTCTTTTCTTTTGTTGAGTCGTTGCTAGGAGAAGATCACGATGAAAAGGTTGAGTGGCTCTCATATGAATTATTGTTTATCTAACAAAGAGCCCATTTTGCCTTGTCTTCTCCTTTGAATAAAATGCTTGCATATTCCAGCTTACTCCACAACACTCTTGCACTATTATTATTTTCATATCATTCGGTTGTGCAAGTGAAATGTAATAATGACGATAATTTGGTGAATTGACTATGGCAACGAAAAGTGGGTAGGAACTCAACTGTTTTTGTCTTTGTAAATATGTTTAACTCAGTATCCATGATTCAACATGTCATGATTAAACATGTTTGTGATGACCCTTAGAGATTATAATTGCTCATGCCATGCTTAAGTAGTTAGGATTGGATAATGATTTATCTTGAGTGTCAACATGCATTAAAATGATTGTGATGTAGTATGATGATATTGTATCCTCCTCTGAATGTTTCAAGTGGCTTAACGTGGCACATGTTCACGCATGTAGTTGATTCAAAACCAACATAGCCTCGATGATATTTATGTTCGTGGTGTCTATATCGAACTCATGCTAGTATACAATGATGATTATTTATGGTGCATGTTTATGACCGTATTCGCTCTCTAGCTGGTCGCTTCCCAATCTAAAATTTGCTAGCCTTCACCTGTACTAAGCGGGAATAGTGCTTGTACATCCGAAACCCCTTAAACCAGTTATTCCAGATGAGTCCACTATATCTACCTATACATGGTATTACCCTGCCGTTCCAAGTAATTTTGCATGTGCCAACTATAAATTCAAATGAACATTTGTTTTGTGTGCCCGTACCGCTCATGGAGCGACAGGGGGTGTGAGGGAGTCCTGGACTAGGGGGTGTCCGTATAGCCGAACTATCATCTTTGGCCAGACTCCTGGACTATGAAGATACAAGATTGAAGACTTCGTCCCTTGTCCGGATTGGACTTTCCTTGGCGTGGAAGGAAAGCTTGGCGATACGGATATGTAGATTTCCTACCATTGTAACCGACTCTGTGTAACCCTAACCCTATTCGGTGTCTATATAAACCGAAGGGTTTTAGTCCGTAGGACGAACAACAATCATACCATAGGCTAGCTTCTAGGGTTTAGCCTCTCTGATCTTGTGGTAGATCTACTCTTGTACTACCCATATCATCAATATTAATCAAGCAGGAGTAGGGTATTACCTCCATCGAGATGGCCCGAACCTGGGTAAAAACATCATGTCCCTTGTCTCCTGTTACCATCCGCCTAGACGCACAGTTCGGGACCCCCTACCCGAGATCCGCCGGTTTTGACACCGACATTGGTGCTTTCATTGAGAGTTCCTCTGTGTCGTCACCTATAGGCCCAATGGCTCCTTCAATCATCAGCAACGATGCAGTCCAGGGTGAGACTTTTCTCCCCGGACAGATCTTCGTATTTGGCGGCTTTGCACTGCGGGCCAATTCGCTAGGCCATCTGGAGCAGATCGAAAGCTACGCCCCTGGCCATCAGGTCAGATTTGGAAACTTGAACTATACGGCCGATGTCCGCGGAGACTTGATCTTCAACGGATTCGAGCCATAGCCGAGCATGCCGCACTGTCTCGATGGGTACGATCTAGCTCTGCCGCCGAACAGTGCCCTGGAGGCCGCACCAGTGCCCGCTCCGACCCTTAATCCGGAGTCGGTTTCGCCGATCGAGGACGGTTGGTTGGACACCGCCTCGGGGGCTGAAATCCCTACGGCAATTGAGCCGAACACCATCCCTGTCCTTTGCAAAGCTCGTGACTCCCAGGTGCCGGACTCCTTTCCGGACTCCGAACCTCCCGCGCCCCTGCCAGTCGAATCCGACTGGGCGCCGGTTATGGAGTTCACCGCTGCGGACATCTTTCAGCACTCGCCCTTTGGCGATATCCTGAACTCATTAAAGTCTCTCTCTTTGTCAGGGGAGCCCTGGCCGAACTATGGTCAGGAAGGTTGGGATTCGGACGACGAAGAAATTCAACGCCCACCCACCACCCACTTTGTAGCCACTGTCAATGACTTAACAGACATGCTCGACTTCGACTCCGAGGACATCGACGATATGGACGACGACGCCGGAGACGACCAAGAACCAGCGCCCACAGGGCACTGGATGGCCACCTCAACTTACGATATATATATATGGTGGACACACCTAAGGGAAGCAATAACGAGGAACGACGAGACGCTGCGAAAGAAAATTCCCTCGGGAAGCAGTCAAAGCGGCGGCGTAAGCGCCGCTCAAAACCCCACCTCGACAAAGATAGCACCCACACAGACCCAGCCATAGAGCAGGGTGAGCCGGCCGACGACGAACATGCCATTGAGCAACCATCCGAACAGGCCAACTTGGACAAACAACCCGTCCCCGGCAAGGACAACAGTCCGGACGATCTCACGCCGGACACGTCATTGGATCAGAAGAACCTCCACAAAGAGCTCCTCACTACTGCGCATAGCTTGAAAAAGCAGAAACAGAGGCTCAAAACAGCGGAAGACGCACTCCGAATGAGATGGAGTAAATTACTCAACACTGCAGACAAATATGGCGACAGCCGCCAAGCAAAGAGCTACCCAAAGCGCAAACTACTGCCTGAATTCGATGAGGAGGCCGTAGAGCCCCCACGATCAAAAAACAAAGAAGCCGCTGAGTCGGATAGAAGACCACATGGGAAACGTAGAGAGGCAAGCGGCGCCGCACACAAGCCGGCACGCGATCCGCATAAGGAGTCGCACCAAAAGGATGGCCCAGTTAGATCTATCTATGGGCCAAGGAAACAAGTTCTGGCGAGCAATACAACACGTCAAATATCCGAACATCACGGCACACCCAAATACAGGGGCGCCGCGCACCCTCTATGTTTCACCGATGAGGTGCTGAATCATGAATTTCCAGCGGGATTCAAGCCCGTAAACATAGAGGCATATGACAGAACGACAGACCCTGGAGTCTGGATTGAGGATTATATCCTCCACGTACACATGGCCAGAGGAGATGATCTCCACGCCATAAAATACCTACCCCTCAAGCTCAAAGGGCCAGCCCGGCATTGGCTTGAAAGACTCCCCGAAAACACCATTGGTAGTTGGGAAGAGCTTGAGGATGCTTTTCGGGCCAATTTCCAGGGAACCTATGTCCAACCTCCAGACGCAGACGATCTAAGTCACATAACCCAACAGCCCGGAGAGTCAGCTCGAAAATTCTGGAACAGGTTCCTCACCAAAAAGAACCAAATAGTCGACTGTCCGGACGCCGAAGCCTTAGCAGCTTTTAAACACAACGTCCGAGACGAATGGCTCGCCAGACACCTTGGCCAGGAAAAGCCAAGAACAATGGCCCCACTAACAAGCCTCATGACCCGCTTTTGCACGGTAGAGGATAGCTGGCTAGCAAGATGCAGTACCAGCGACCCAAGTACATCCGAAGTCAGGGATGGGAATGGGAAACCACGACGCATCAAGGACCAGCGCCGGATTAAGGGGAACGGTCCAAAGAGCACCGCAGTCAACGCCAGATTCAAAAGCTCAGGACAGAACAATAAAAAACTGCCCCTTAAGGACAATAGTGATGAGCTATCCAACTTAAAAAAAAATCTTGGACAAGATATGCCAAATCCACAGTACTCCCGGGAAGCCTGCAAACCATACCCACAGAGATTGTTGGGTCTTCAAGCAGTCCGGCAGACTCAACGCCGAACACAATGGGCTCGACACACCAAGTGAGGATGATGACGAGCACCACAAGTAGAGCCTCGGAAAACAAAAGAATTTCCCACAAGAGGTCAAAACAGTAAACTTACTTCAAGTAACAAAAGGGGAAAACAGAGCGGCACCCATTGAATTACACGCCGCACAATCTACCCCAGCGGAGTCCCAACACTGGTTGTCAAAACCACCTTCGACCATCAGGACTACTCCGAAAGTATCCGAAACACAGGATGGACTGCCTTGATACTAGAACCTATAATCGACGGTCTTCAATTTACGCAAGTCCTAATGGACAGCGGCAATGATTTCAACCTGCTATGTCAGGACACAATCCGCAACATGGGGGTAAACCCAAACAGGATTAGCCATAGCAACACTTCCTTCCAAGGAATAATGCCAGGCACATATGCCCATTGTACGGGCTCCCTACTATTGGAAGTTATGCTCGGCTCACCCGACAACTTCCGTCGGGAAAAGTTGGTCTTCCAAATCGCCCCATTTAAAAGTAGCCATCAAGCACTACTGGGATGCGAAGCTTTCACCCTCTTTAACGCAATACCGCATTATGCATCTCTTAAACTTAAAATGCCCGGTCCACGAGGCATCATTTCATTAAAGGGAAGATGCGTGTATCCCTCAAGGAAAGAATGTGAGAATGCCTTAACAGCCTCACACTAATACGACCTTGCTGGCCAAAAGCATCTAAAGCAAGTCGTTCAGACCCCGAACACGGCTAAGCGAGTCCGGCATAAATAAACATGATGCTTACTAGCCGCGTACCCCCCCTTACAAGGGGCTCCACGCATGTACAACAAGAGACAATAAAGCTCAATTTTACTCATTTTTGAATCATACTCTATTTTATTTACAATTACATTTTAGCGCGATCTTTTTCAAACTAAGTTCCTCTCTTTTACAGATGAACGTCGTGCTATACCCGTCTAGGATACGGCACAACGGAGACACA
>LR880968.1:58393283-58411196 GCA_904067115.1 Aegilops sharonensis | reverse complement strand
CCCCCTCTAGACACCTCTTCTCAAGATCCTACAAGTGGTATCAGAGCATTGGTCTCCATTGCCTTGGTTTAATCACCATTGGAGGAAGATGGATGAGTCTACTTTGGGGAGTCTTAGTCATATAGTGCCTATTCTTGATGGAGAGTATTTTCATGAGTGGAAAAATGAGATGCTTGTAATTTTCAATCAATATCATTTGAACAAGTACATTGCTAGCCCTTGTGCTCCTCATGTTGATCCTATGCATCCTACCCTTGATGAAGCTATTGACATGACTAGAAATCTAAGAACTGCTAATCTTATCACTAGAGGCTTGCCTAGAAACTTGATTAGAATCCTGCCTACTCTTGAGTGTGCCTACACTATATGGAAATTTCTTGAGGAACGCTTTCCAAATTATTCCTTGAAAAATCTAGATGAAATTATCTATAAGTCTATTGCTTTGAGTAAGATGAATTCTAGTGATCCTATGTTTGGTGATCGTCTATTTGAACTTACCGACATTATGCGTGCCAAAGGAGATGTTGGTATTATTAGTGATATTATTTCCGAAGCTATACGAATTCATAAGCAAGATCTTTGTCAAACTCACTCTAATGAATTACCCTCTCTAGGATTTGATCCTCCACATGACGATGTTGAACATGGATACTATGATGAGGATGATGATAGTGACTTCGATCTTGATGATGCAATGAGACACTTTGGTCTTATGGAAAATCTTCGGGGATATGTGTCAGGAGGAAAGGAATGGGTTCTTGACAGTGGATGTACCGATCACATGACCGGAGATAAAGACATGTTTCGTGACCTTGCTGAAAATGATGGTCCTCGAAAGTTTGTCACTTACGGTGACAACTCAAAGGGTAAGGTGGTTGGCCTCGGTAAGGTGGCCATCTCACATGATAGCTCCATTCAAAATGTCATGCTCGTTGAGTCTCTTGGGTACAACTTACTTTTAGTATCTAGACTTGCTGATTTCGGTTTCAATGTCTTATTTACTGAAGTAGACTGACAAGTGTTTCGTCGAGACAATCATAAAATGGTCTTTACCGGTATACGTAGAGGTGATCTATACATTGTTGATTTCACTAAAAAGGCTCAACCTAAAACTTGCTTCATTGCTAAATTCTCAAAAGGTTGGTTATGGCATAGACGATTAGGTCACATTGGTATGCGAAACCTTGACAAGCTTATTAAAGGGAATCATATCCTTGGTGTCAACGATGTCATATTTGATAAGGATAGACTGTGAAGTGCTTGTCAGGCAGGTAAACAGGTTGGAGGAAGGCATCCCGTGAAGAACATCATGACCACAAGGAGGCCACTCGAGCTTCTTCATATGGATCTTTTTGGTCCCAACGCTTACAAAAGCCTCGGTGGAAATTCTTTTGGTCTAGTTATAGTTGATGATTTTTCAAGATTTACGTGGGTGTTCTTTCTCGATGATAAATCGCAGGTCCAGAAGATCTTCAAAAACTTCGCTAGGAAGGCCCAAAATCAGTTTGAAGTGAAGATCAAGAAGGTTCGCAGCGACAACGGAATGGAGTTCAAGGACGCAAATGTGGACACCTTTCTTGACAAAGAAGGGATTTCACACGAGTTCTCGGCTACGTACACACCTCAACAAAATGGAGTTGTTGAGAGGAAGAACCGGACGCTCATCGAAATGGCGAGAACGATGCTTGATGAGTACAAGACGCCGAAGAACTTTTGGGCGGAAGCGGTTGAGACGGCTTGTCATGCAACAAATCTCTTGTATCTTCACAAGCTACTCGGCAAGACAACATACGAGCTCCTCACCGGTAACAAACCCCAAGTTGGATACTTTCGAGTATTCGGCTCAAAGTGCTACATTCTTGATATGCATCGGCGTTCTAAATTTGCTCCTAAGTCTCATGAAGGTTTCCGACTAGGTTATGGCTCAAACTCTCACACTTACCGTGTCTACAATAATTTCACCCGAAAGGTTGAAGAGACGGTAGATGTGAAGTTTGATGAATCTAACGGCTCGCAAGTAGAGCAATTACCAATTGATGTAGGAGACAAAGATCCTTCGGAAGCAATCCAAGACTTGTCTATTGGCAAGGTCCGTCCAACGGAGGTGAAGGAGAGTACCTCATCCGTCCAAGTGGAAGCTTCTACTTCACGACAAGGTGAACCAAGAGTTGAAATGGAAGCATCCACAAGTGGGACACACCAAGATGAAGAAAACGAGGAAATGCATCAAGATGAACGTCAACGACCTCCTTCTCCACCACGACAAGAGAACGACAACGCCAACAATGAAGAAGGCCAAGAAGAAGAACAAGGTGAAGAAGATGTTCAACGAAGACCCAAGCAAAAGCTTTCACGAGTTCGAGAAAGAATTGCTAAAGATCATCCCGTCGAGCAAATCTACAATGATATTCAAACCGGGAGAATCACTCGCTCTAAAACTCGTTTAGCTAACTTTTGTGAAAACTATTCTTTCATATCTAGCGGTGAACCTATGAAGGTTGAAGAAGCATTGTAAGATCCGGATTGGATAAATGCTATGCATGAAGAGCTACACAACTTTGAGAGGAACCAAGTTTGGACATTGGTTGAGAAGCCCGACAACAACCACAACATCATCGGTACCAAATGGGTGTTTCGTAACAAGCAAGATGAAGATGGACAAGTAGTTCGCAACAAAGCACGTCTCGTCACCCAAGGATACACACAAGTCGAAGGTATGGACTATGGTGAGACTTACGCTCCCGTTGCTAGACTTGAGTCCATTCGCATCTTACTTGCCTATGCTAATCATCATGATATCACCTTGTACCAAATGGACATTAAAAGTGCTTTTCTAAATGGTGAAATAGAGGAGGAAGTTTATGTTAAGCAACCTCCCGGCTTTGTCAATCCTAAGAAACCAAATCATGTTTACAAACTGCACAAAGCTCTTTATGGTCTTAAACAAGCTCCTAGAGCATGGTATAAATGCTTGACCAAGTTTCTTCTTGAAAAAGGCTTTGAAATTGGGAAAATTTATTCCATACTTTTTACTAAAAGGGTTAATGGAGAATTATTTGTATGCCAAATTTATGTTGATGATATCATATTCAGATCAACTAACCCTCATTTTAGTGAAAAGTTTGGAAAGCTAATGTCGGAGAAGTTTGAGATGTCAATGATGAGTGAACTCAAATTCTTTCTTGGGTTGCAAATCAAGCAAACTAAGGAAGGTACCTTTGTCTCTCAAACGAAGTACACTAAGGACTTATTCAAGAAGTTCAATATGCAAGAATGCAAAGGTATGACTACACCCATGCCTACTAGTGGACATCTTGACTTAACCAAAGATGGTGAACCCGTTGATCAAAAGGTTTATCGCTCTATGATTGGTTCATTGTTATATCTATGTGCTTCACGTCCCGATATTATGCTAAGCGTGTGCATGTGTGCACGATATCAAGCTGCTCCTAAAGAATGTCATCTTAAGGCCGTGAAAAGGATAGTGAGATACTTAATCCAAACACCAAATTTTGGCATTTGGTATCCTAAGAGGTCCTCTTTCGATCTTGTTGGTTATTCCGACTCGGACTATGCCGGTGACAAGGTTGATAGAAAGTCCACTTCGGGTGCTTGTCAATTTCTTGGTAGATCTCTTGTGTCTTGGTCCTCCAAGAAACAAAACTCGGTATCCTTATCCACTGCCGAAGCGGAATACATTGCCGCTGGTTCATGTTGTGCTCAATTACTTTGGATGACCCAAACTCTTAAAGATTATGGGATATATGTGAAACATGTTCCATTGCTTTGTGACAATGAATGTGCTATCAAAATTGGTCATATTCCTGTGCAACATTCTCAAACTAAGCATATTGAAGTTCGTCATCATTTCATTCGAGATCATGTTGCTAAGGGAGACATTGATCTTAAGCATGTTCGCACCGAAAAGCAATTAGCGGATATATTCACTAAACCTCTTGATGAGAAAGTGTTTTGCAGGTTAAGAGGAGAATTGAACATCACTGATGCTTCAAACTTGGAGTAGAAACTCCATTGGATACATGCAAGACATGAGCTTATGCCTAATCCTTGATAACTCTCTTATGATGGAAATCTTATGTCTTGGATATATTTGTATCTTGCATGTTATCTAACCCATGTAGGTACTTGGTTGAATCAAATTCCATGAGGTTGTGACCTACTCATATCTTGAGCAATCTCTACATCACCAAGTCTCTACACAAGGTGGTTGAAGCCAAGGAAGCACAAAACCATTTAAACATATCCTTTTGAAAAATTCTATGATTGATCTTCATGATTGTCACTGTTGGATACACAAGTGCTCTTCCTTGTACGAACTAACCCATGTAGGTAGATGGACTCAAATTCCAAGTGGTGCTCCAAATTCTTGATGAGCTACATCAACCTTGAGCAACCCACACAAGTTCAACTACATGGACGACACCACCAACCAAGGTATGTTATTCCATCTTAGAGAAGCTTTACTCCAAGTCATGAGTTAAAGCAACACGACAAGATGTGAATACATCAAGATGCTTAAACGAAAAATGGCAACCCCATTTTGAGCTTAAACGATGAGTATGACCTATGAGCAAGTGATCTCACTTGACTCCTAAGTCAATATACTCTAACATAGGTGACTTTGTCGCCGACCATCTCTAGATGAAGTTCTCTTGTGTTCTTTTCCGAGTTCTTGCATTTGTCTCATACATATGTGTTTCCCCTTTCAAAAAAAAACTTCATCTAGATTTCTTTCTGTTTGCTCTGCATTTTCTGCATTCCAATTCATTGCATATCATTCAGTAAATTCCTTGCAAATCTTTGTGAGATCTTATTAGTCAATTGAGCTGAGGTGACAAGTGTTTTCTCTGCGATGAACTCGGTTACACCGATTTGTTATTTTCGGTCCAACCAAAAACTTTCGGTACCACCGAAGCATACCACTCGGTGCCACCGATTTCACAACAGGAAAATCAGTTTGCCACTTATTCTGAGTTTCTTCTGATCCAGCTGCACTCAATGAATTTTGTCCTCTACAAGCATCACATTTTTATCATTGCTTTATGTTGTGACTCAAGGATCAAACCCATTCACGACAAATTCCAGCGGGGGAGAGAGAGCTCAAATTTTTTATCAAGCCCTTCTTGGAAATTGATGTCAAAGGGGGAGAGAGAGATCACATCAAAGCTTATCACTTAAAGAGATCACATCAGAGAAGGAGAGAGAGATCCTTCAGGGGAAAGAGAGAGAGATCTCCAGGGGAGAGAATACTAGTAGAGAGTATTTCTCAAGGATCCCAGATGCTTGGTGTTCAAGAGGAGAGATGCCACATGTCTTCTTGATGGGAAAGACATGTTCATTTGTGCGTATTTGCATTAGCTTGCATTAGCTCTGTTCATTTATATCTTTCAGCTCTGATTTTCTGTTCCCTATCTTCTCCCAGTATCCCATGCTAGATTCAGGGGGAGCAAGACATCTAAGGGAAATAAATCATCTAAATTCATTGCATATCTTTACTCTTGGGGACATGTCTAATCCAATGTAGTACTTAGTACTCACTCTCTACATGTCATCCCAGTCTTGGTATTCTTTTGGTTTCTTTTGTTTGCTCTGGCTAGTAGGTGCATCTGTGTTATCTAACCTTGTTTACGCAGGTTCATTCCATCCTAAGCCAACTCAAGACTACAAGGTAAGTATATGCATCACAATCATGTGTATGAGGAATTCTTGCTGATGTACATATTGTTTGCAAGAAGGACTCATGGGCATGAAAGTATTTTCTTTAATGTTCTTTGCTCTGATGCATATGGCCAAGATACATATAACACATTGCCTGCTCTATCATGGTTATGCTATCACATGCTTCTATATTCCATATTCACATGATTGCATACATGTAGGGGGAGCCTATGTCTGTTACATGTCTTTCCAAAGCTTTACTTGCTATTCTTTATATCTTTATCTAAAGCTTTGATGTATGTTGTCATCAATTACCAAAAAGGGGGAGATTGAAAGCACAGGTGCTCCCTAGGTGGTTTTGGTAATTAATGTCAACATATCTCTTGTTGGACTAACACTTTTATCTAGTATGTTTCAGATAAGTTCAACAATGGAGTGGCATGGACTAAAGGATGTGGGAACTCCTTCAAGATGCTAAGGACAAAGGATTGGCTCAAACTTCAAGCTCAAGACTCTTCATTTTACAATTTAGTGATCCAAGATCACATTGAGTCTATAGGAAAAGCCAATACTATCAAGGAGGGATGAGGTGTTGCTTAATGAGCCTCTTGCTTCATGTGCTTAGTGATATGCTCCAAAACCCTCAACTACTTTCCCACTTCCACACAAATGTCCTAAACCTAAAGTCAAACTCAGCCCCACTGATTCTTCCTATCCGGCGCCACCGAGTTTGGATGTCTTTGCCACTGCCACAAACCCTAGGCAAATCGGTCTCACCGATAGGGATCTCGGTCTCACCGAGATGGGATTGTAATCTCTCTGTGTATGTCCATTATCAAAATCGGTCTCACCGAGTTTGAGCAATCGGTACTACCGAGATTACAATGCAAACTTTCTGGTTGACTCATGATCAAAATCGGTCCCACCGAGTTTGAGTAATCGGTCCAACCGAGTTTGCCTGACCAACTCTCTGGTTAGCTAATTACCAAAATCGGTCTCACCAAGTTTGTGTAATCGGTCTCACCGAGATTACGTTATGCCCTAACCCTAACCATATCGTTCTACCGAGTTGCATTTCGGTCCCACTGAAAATCCTAACGGTCACTAGATTTGCTGAATCGGTGCGACCGATTTTCTCAATTCGGTCCCACCGAGTTTGGCAAATTGTGTATAACGGTTAGATTTTGTGTGGAGGCTATATATACCCCTCCACCTCCTCTTCATTCGTGGAGAGAGCCATCAGACTGAACCTACACTTCCAGCATTCTATTTCTGAGAGAGAACTACCTACTCATGTGTTGATACCAAGATATTCCATTCCTACCATATGAATCTTGATCTCTAGCCTTCCCCAAGTTGCTTTCCACTCAAATCTTCTTTCCACCAGATCCAAATCGTATGAGAGAGAGTTGAGTGTTGAGGAGACTATCATTTGAAGCACAAGAGCAAGGAGTTCATCATCAACACACCATTTGTTACTTCTTGGAGAGTGGTGTCTCCTAGATTGGCTAGGTGTCACTTGGGAGCCTCCGACAAGATTGTGGAGTTGAACCAAGGAGTTTCTAAGGGCAAGGAGATCGCCTACTTCGTGAAGATCTACCGCTAGTGAGGCAAGTCCTTCGTGGGCGACGGCCATGGTGGGATAGACAGGTTGCTACTTCATGGACCCTTCGTGGGTGGAGCCCTCCGTGGACTCGCGCAACCGTTACCCTACGTGGTTTGAAGTCTCCACCAACGTGGAAGTACGATAGCACCACCTATCGGAACCACGACAAAAACATCCGTGTCTCCAATTGCGTTTGATTTCTCCAAACCCTTCCCTATACTTTCTTGCAAGTTGCATGCTTTACTTTCCGCTGCTCATATACTCTTTGCATGCTTGCTTGTTATGTATTGAAAAAGTTAAACTTCTGCCTAAACCCCACTTAAACTTTAATAAGGTTAAAAACTGCAACTTTGGTACTTAGTGTCTAATCACCCCCCTCTAGACACCTCTTCTCAAGATCCTACACAAACTCACTGGCTCCGCCACCACCACCTCCTCCTCCTCTTCCAACTGAGCATCAGGCAGATTAACATGGTGATCTGCTGCTTCCACGTAGTCAATAACATTAACGTTCACAGCTTCACCATGATGAACCCACCTAGTATATGTGACCGACATCCCATACAAGTGTAGATGATTTCACAGTTGACTGGGGTCTTGTAACTGAATTCATACAACTGCTACACGGGCAGAGCACATCTGATTTCGGACCACCATACTCAGCTCTGATAAAGTTCATGAAGTTTTCAACCCCCTCGACATATGCAGCGGAGAATCTTCGAGCAGAAGTTATCCAAGTCCTGTCCATCTGTTAGACATACAAATTAGTTCTTCTACTAGATATTACAGGAAAAACATATATGCTTTTTTATGAAGTCCGAAAAAAATACCTAGGTCGATGTCTCAAGCTATGGCAAGATATTTGGACGAGCAGATCTAAGTAACGAAATATATGTGAAGCTAATTCAGCAAACGGATTTGAGTGCTAAATTATGGCAGGCTATTTCGGCAGTCAATGAGCCCGAGCACACAGCCATCGAACTATCGAAGGCCATCACAGCAACAAAGATCGAGTATAAAACTGTGTAGAGCTATTTCACCTAACAGATTGGCTACTAGACCATGGCAATCCACGTCACAATAAATATATGGAAGGACATTTTAGCAACTAATCGGCCTTGGCATGCCATCTCAGCTAAGCAGATTGAGTGCAGAACGGGGCAAGGAAGCTTCTTAAGCAGAGCATATTGACAGTAAACTACTTCGGCAAACAGTGAGATTAACAACGTCTATCAGCTAACATTCAGCGCTACACCGACATGAACGGGGCCTCAGTCTAGAACGCGCGTACCGTGGGAGAAGCTGACCACCGTGCGTCTCCACACGAACGTCGCCAGCGGTGGCAGCGCTGACCGCCGTGCGCCTCCACAAGAACGTAGCCAGAGGTGGCGGCGCGGCTAGAGGACGACAGTCTACGAGAGCGTACTGTGGGAGCGAGAGGATCGCCGTGCGTCCCCTCGATGAACCGCGGCGCCGACGTATCGGGCGGCGGGGAGGGCGGCTTTGGCGGAGCGAATGGAGTGGAGGGGTACGGGGGGGGGGGGGGGGGGGGTGGGGGGGGGGGGGGGGCCCGCGGGGCCCCCCCCGGAGGGCGCGGGCGGGGGGGGGGGGGGGGGGGTGGGGGGGGGGGGGGGGCCCGCGGGGCCCCCCCCGGAGGGCGCGGGCGGGGGGGGGGGGGGGGGGGTGGGGGGGGGGGGGGGGCCCGCGGGGCCCCCCCCGGAGGGCGCGGGCGGGGGGGGGGGGGGGGGGGTGGGGGGGGGGGGGGGGCCCGCGGGGCCCCCCCCGGAGGGCGCGGGCGGGGGGGGGGGGGGGGGGGTGGGGGGGGGGGGGGGGCCCGCGGGGCCCCCCCCGGAGGGCGCGGGCGGGGGGGGGGGGGGGGGGGTGGGGGGGGGGGGGGGGCCCGCGGGGCCCCCCCCGGAGGGCGCGGGCGGGGGGGGGGGGGGGGGGGTGGGGGGGGGGGGGGGGCCCGCGGGGCCCCCCCCGGAGGGCGCGGGCGGGGGGGGGGGGGGGGGGGTGGGGGGGGGGGGGGGGCGAGGATTTTCGCGCGGTGGGCAGGGGGAGTTTGGTGCATGGTCGGTTTCTCCAAGTGCAGTCCCACGTGTCAGTGAAGAGGCAAGCCGAAGCGCGTTCCGTTTGCGTGAGCCATGTGCAGGACCGAACGTGTGTGGGGTGCAACGCGACCGCGACAGGAGAGCTATGAGTGTACCGCCTTTTTTCCTTTTAAACTAGGTGCTTCGCCCCCTCAAAAAAAATGTTGCTTCGCGCGATCCACCGATACTACTACTAGTAATCCGGTAATCCCGACTAAAACGGCGCGGCCGGGTCTTTTCCCGTGCGATATGTTGGGAGGTTGGCTTAGTTGGGTTTTTTAGATTTGTCTCGATTCAATAAAAAGCAGAGTTGGTGATGATGGTGTGCGTGTCATCCTGCAATATAGGCCATCCGATCTATATCTAACGGATAGGAAGGAAACTATGACATTTTACCCGCACTCCTCTCCACATTTGCAGATAAGGCTTTCCCTCGTTCATCCTTTTCTCCCACAAGATGTTGATCTTCCGTGCACTAGTACTCCTACAATATGTATATTATTGTGAAAGTTCATATACACCGGCCGAGATTAATGCAAACACGACAACTTTTCATTACATTTCGAACTTTTATAAAACAGAAAAATAAAAGAAACCCGACCCTAAACCTATTCTACGGCGGCGACCGACGTCCTCCATCTGCGATCTCTATGTACGGGGGCGGGGTTCAAGACCTGTGAAGTGAAGGTGCGGTCTCCGGCGAGGAAGAGTAGAACACGGCATACGAACCGGCCAGTTGGCACACCATGCCCTGCCGCCTCCCATGCCCAACTCATCCTCGGAGGAGTCCCCGACCTCGGCGGTGCCGGACGTTGGACGGCGGCAAGTAGGACGCGTGGCTGACGGTGCTCCCGTCATCGGCCGCCAGCGTGGCCACCGCTTGTGCGGTCGCGTCCGCGTCCGGCTACGCCGCTATTGCGTCGCGAGAGGCGACTTGAGCGAGGGCGGAGACCTCGAGCTTCATCCCCGAAGACAAGCTCTCCCGCAGAGCGTTCGCACTTGCGGTCATGGCGGATGTGGTGTCAGGTAAGAGGACGATGCGCTATGGTGTGGAGGTTAGCTGGGCGTTGCCGCTTTAAGTAGCGCATTCCGGTGAGGCCAAGCGTCTGGGTGCGTCATTAAGTCGCCGGAGTTGGTTCCTCGGGCACCGAGCCTCTTAATGATGACATACAAACGGACGGCATGAATGCGGGCAGCTGGTGCCTGCTGGGAACGCACCGCGCGACGACGCGAGGGACGAGGGCTTTTGTGTGCCAGGGTAGTCAGCTGCGGTCGTGGCAACGTTGGAGATGCCCTTTGCTCAAATGCGATCCCCGCATGTCATTGAAAAAGCAAGACGAGCCGGCATGGTCTCAGGTCCAGAGGATGCAGTTGGCCGCACTACACCACTCCGCGGACGCGTCGCGGCGCCCCGTGCATCCGCGACGAGCCGGGTGTTGGGGTGTGTTTGGATTGTGGCCAAAGTGCACCTTACCAAAATTTTGGTCATGACCCAAAGATTGGTCTTTGTTTGGATGGTTGCCATTTCTTTGGCATGCCAATGAACTCTAGCCAACTCTAGTTCATTTTCTTGCCAATGTCGGCCAAATCATGGGCAACCAATACCTCAACCAAAATTTTGGCTACCCAATGCTTTGATGGGGCAACCTTGGGCACAAACCAAACATACTGTTGGTCGTGCCACAGCACAAACGCCACCCTCGACACACTGAAACCGACCGTGTCTATCAACGATATGAGCATGTCGCTCACCACGGTCGCCGTGTCCAGAGGCGGTGCTGGAGCTGCGCCCCGTTGTTGGCCCCAAAGACCCACATGAACGGTTGTCGGTGGTGAGGAGGTCGTGGGCCAGCTCCTCCATTGGACTAGTCTGCGCTACATCGTCCCGACGGGTGTGCCCCACATGTCGGTTTCCCTATTTTCCCGGCCATATTCGAGCGTCAGTGCTCCGCGTTGCACATTAAGCCTATCACTATGTAGGCCAAGCGAGACAACTTATTGTTTATTTGAGCCGTTCAAGTGTAATCATTTGGTGTTTGCTTATTTCTAATTCCTCTCCAACCCTCTTCTCCATCGATCATGTCGCCCTCCAGTCGAGTCCATCCTCCCGCATGCCTCATTTGAACATTCCGCCGAGTATCATTCGCATGTACCCACCCTAGTCCTCTCATCTCCGGACACTGAGATGAAATCGAGAGGGAACGAGTGGGGGCACGTGATACCTAAGGCGGATTTCAAAATTTTGAACCGGTGATCATAGCATCTGCAAATCATATATAAAGGGTATTCAATGTTCGTTGAACGTACAATATACTCCCTCCTATCCTTTCTACCTTACATATAAGTTTTATGTTTAGTCAAAGTATCTCTACTATGATAAAAATGGTATCAACATTCAACAACGCCCAATCAATATTGTTAGATTCATACGTACTCCTAGATTTGTACTCGAGATGGTTTCCAATTTGACTATTGACAAGATTAATAGTACTCCTTTCACATAGGCGAGTAAGTCATCTTAGGCTGTGCACCATGACCAAGGAGGAGGGGAAAACGAGAGACATTAATGTTTATTTGCTAATTAATAGTATTGCATGCAATGAACTAACCACTGCATGTCATGTTTGATAGTCTCAGGTCATTAAAAGCATGCACACCCTCATCTCTTATTGGCTCATATGTCAAGAAACAAGAAACGAGGTAGAAGTTAATGCACCGCACCTACGTGTTTTGGGATTATTTGGTTTTCGTAAGATGACTTACACACCTAGACAGAGGGAGTACATGAGATGTATAATGTGAAAATTATATCATTGGAAAGTCCTTTCACATACGAAATTGACCATATGCTTTGTGTAAGTTGCATGTCATATATTATTACTCTAACATTTGGTCAAAGTTAGCCTCGAAAAACGCATTAGACCTTGTATGCTTTGTGTAAGTTGCATGTCATATATTATTACTCTAACTAAGTTGCATGTCATATATTATTACTCTAACATTTGGTCAGAGTATAGTGGAAGTGGACCCTCTGACATAGGTATCCCTGCCTTACCCTCCCTTTCGGTCACTTACTGGCGGACCCCATGCTTGCTAGGCCCCGCATGTCAGTTACTCAATGGGTTCGGCCACGTCAGGGGATCCTCATCCGTAGTATACCCCCTCTGTTTTTGTTTACTCCACATAAAACGGAGTGAGTAGTGGTATAATAAATGACGCGGGCGGGGGAGGGGGAGGGACGTCGGTTTGCTCTCAAATGCGGTCCCACAAGCGAGCGAAAACGCAAAACGAAGCGTGTTCCATTCGGTGAGCGACATGGAGGGTCCAGCGTGCCGGGCTGCAACGCGAACGCGACAAGAGCGATGTACAGTCAAAACCGATTGACCGGTCGTCACCGGTACCACTATTCACACCAGAACCTTCGCTGCTCGGCCTACGCCAGCCACTGCCCTAAAACCACACCAAATATCCAGCCCATTCCCCCACCTTTCGATCCCCTAGCCCGCATCAAGCGTCCCCTAGTTCGCCGGAAAGCCATGGTGCGCCGCAAGATCACTTACTACAAGATGCTGACACCGGAGCGCCGCGTAGAAATCGCGGCGGCGGTCGGCGCCACAGACCTCCGTTCCCAAGCTCGCTTTGCGGCGGGCCAATCCCCGAGTTCTCTGGAGCCAAGCTACGAGGAGGAGGAAGCTAATCCAATGTTCACTGCGGAGGTTGCGGCGCAGAAGGCCCCCGATGGGTAGGACACGATGGACGTCGACTTCGTGCCGGCGTCCGAGTCCCCCATGGTGCAGGCGGACCAGCGGTTCAACATGGCGATACTAAAGGAGGACCGAGAGACAGAGGCTCAACTCGATGCGGAGCGCGCGCATGTCGCTGCCATTGAGGCTCTCCTGCAGGCGGAACCGGATGTCGTGGATGTGAACCGGGCGGCGGAGGCTCAACTTGAGGCGGAGCACGCGGATGCCGCTGCCATTGAGGCCCTCCTGCAGGCGGAACCGGACGTCCTGGACATGAACCGGGCGGCAGAGGCTCGACTCGACGCAGAGGGCGCGGATGCCGCTCTCATCGACGCCCTCCTGCGGGTGGAACCGGAAGTCATGGACTTGAACCGGGCGGCAGAGGCTTGACTCGATGCGGAGCGCGTGGATGCCACTCTCATCGACGCCCTCCTGCAAGCGGAACCGGAAGTCCTGGACTTGAACCGGGCGGCGGAGGCTCGACTCGACGCGGAGCGCGCGGATGCCGCTGCCATCGAGGCCCTCCTGCAGGCGGAACCGGACGTCCTCGACTTGAACCGGGCTGTGCTCTCGTCCATGTAGAGCGCCCGCACGCTTCGCTTGAACGAGTAGCTGGAGGCCGAGGACAACCACGGTGCGGAGACACATGTCGGCAGCGACGGCTGGTTCGCGCCGTCAGCCAAAGACGACGAGGCCATCTCTTTCCGCGAGCAGTGATAGTTTTTTGTTTATGTTGTTGTTTTTATTATTCTGGATCTTTTGCTGTGTAAAAACATACTATTTGTTATGCAAGTCGCCTGAGTCTACCATTTCAGGTGGTTGGATGAATATCTTACGTCTCCTAACCCTTCTTTCCTTCTTCCTCACCTCTTCTTATTCCCCAACAGACCACCGCACGGGCCGTATGGATACTCCGGTTGGATAAACATACTCTATGAACGGAAATTATGTGCCAGCGATAGGATGGCTGAGTTTGGTTTGTTCACATGCGACAACACGTGTCAGTGAGGGTGCGTTCCCTTGGTTGGGTTTGCGGCGTGCAGGAGCGAAGTGTGAGGGTGCGGTGCGACCGCGGCGTGCAGGAGCGACCGTGTGAGGGTGCGGTGCGACCGCGACAGCCATGCGCAAGTGTACCTCCTTCTCATTTTGAAAACTTTAGGCAAGCTTGGCAAAAATGTGTGGTGAAGTTTGGCAATGCAAGGCCTAGACCCAAACAGGATAAGTACGTACTACCTCTGTCTGGGTTTATTGGTCCCCATTGTATTTCGTGCCAAATTTTGACCATAGATTAAACTAAGAAAATTTTCACGCATGTCACCAAACATTATATTTTTCAAAACTATGTTCAAATACGAATCCAATGAGATAATTTTTCTTGACATGCATTAACATTTTGTTAGTTAAATCTTTAGTCAAAATTTGGCACAAACTATAAAAGGGACCTATAAACCAGGACGGAGGTAGTATGTACTAGGAGTATTAGTGTTAAAAAAGAAAGGCGGGGTTTTCCTTCAATACAAATCCTCGTTTCACGTGTCAATTAATGCGTATTTTTTTCTCGAAAGACCAAAGAGCTAACCATCTCACTCCTCATCGCTTGATTAATGCAGAGCCATGCAAACGAACCTTCTCACTTCCGCATGCATGCAGGGGATATTAATGTCCTTGGTTGCTAACCCCATCAATTTTGCCTCGATTAGTGTTAGTGGCCCTTTGCAAATTGTAATTTTGATATACTGGCCTTGTGTACAAAAAAATGGATGTAGTAACTATATTTGAATTCCTTGCCCATTGCGGTGACGTCGACGACTTTTTTTTGTGGTTTGGCGAAGTGCGTTTGACGGAGAACACCATTGAGGGAGACCACCGTAAGTCGTTAGCAAGTGCCGCCTGCAAGCCGAGACAACCGCCTTATTTGCATCCAGGAAGTCCTTTACTAGTACTACTACTAGGAGTACTAGTGCGGTGAGATGGTTTCTTGAAGAAGACGATGGAGAAGCGGAGTCAGCGAAGAGTGAAATGATAGTTGCTTCGTCCGTGCTTTGTGATTTGACGCCTCACTGCTTTGTGATTTATTATAGAAGGGACAGGGGAGTAGACTCTATGCTCTATACTGTACTACTCCTACATGCGTCCAAGCATGGGAGAAAGAGGAGAGACGTTGCATTTTTCTATTCCTTCAATCGATCAATCAGGGAGCTTCAGTTCCAACTTTTTGGCTTTGGCAAAGCCGTCCACAATAGTTCCCATGATGCCAAAAGCTATTTTCACATTTGGCTACACATTGTGGATGCCCTTAACCGTACCACTTGGTTTGGCTCCTGTGTGCTATCTATACAAATCTCAATTATATTGATCTAAAAAATTATAGAATCAAAGATTAGTAAAAAGGAGGTGATTTTGTCGCGAGGATGGCGGGGGAGGTTTCTTATTTTCAGAGGACGTTGTCCTGGCGGTTTGCTAACATGCGGTCCCACATGTCAGTGCTTTACCAAGCTGATCCGCGTCCCACATGAGGCAGAACAACGGCAGAAGCAACACGTGGTTAAGTTGAAGAAGATGAGGGAGAAGCGACCAAGCTGATCCGCGTCCCACATGAGGCAGAACAACGGCAGAAGCAACACGTGGTTAAGTTGAAGAAGATGAGGGAGAAGCGGATTCAGCAACGAGTGAAATGATGGTTGCTTCGTCCCTCCAACTTCTTTTTTTTAGCATTATTACTTCGTCCCTCCAACTTAACTGCGGGAAAGGTGCAGCTTTGTGATTTGACACCTCATTGCTCATTACTACGCCGGCGCCATGACTGGGGTGCTTCACCCCGACTGCTCTGCACTGTATTCCGGTATGGCACGTGGACCCGGTAGCTTGATGTCCCACATGTCGGCAAAAGGGACTAGAAGATTTATGAAAGCGAGCGCTCCACTCTTACGACGGAGGAGTAGACGACAC
The DNA here is from genome assembly GCA_904067115.1 of Aegilops sharonensis. NCBI lineage: Eukaryota > Viridiplantae > Streptophyta > Magnoliopsida > Poales > Poaceae > Aegilops > Aegilops sharonensis. Next base: position 58,395,129 of record LR880968.1, on the reverse strand, counting down.
GACGGCCCAGTGAACTGTCACTTGTACTGTATATTACTATAGTTTTGTTGTTTCGCACGATCCATCGATACAAACCCGATTAAATAGGAAAGGGCGGGATTTTTCCCGCGCGGTAGATGATACTAGCCATACATTTCAAAGGCAATTTTAATGTATGCAAACTAAATAATTATAAGTAACAATATGATATCTAGTAAAACTAAAAACACATATGATTTATTGTGTTAGAGTGTAGTAGTAGTGCTGTATTGCATAGTTGTTAGATGTAACATGCGAGAACGTGTAGAGATGTAGTTTTGGAGGGCCTACAGAGAGAAAAGCATAGTACGGTCACCGAACTTCAGAATAAGCTGGTTACGGTCACTATATACGTTTTGCAGTGATTATCCAGTCACTTGCTCACAGTTCAGCATCGGATTGCACTCTGTTGACCGGCCAAATAGTCTGTGTGGCGCCATGTTGACTAGTTAAATTTACCACGTTACTTATGGGTCCCACCTGTCAGTTCGCATAGGGAAAAGGTCAGGTAAATAAAAATTTATGCAGGCGCGACAAGGCTCCAACCCGTGCGTGGGAATCACCTGGTTGTGTATGTGTCTGTCAGGGCCTGATGTGTGCGCATGCACGTGTAGGTTGAGCACTTGAGCGTGAGAGTGTGTGTTGGTCGTGTGGTGTACTGGTGTGTGCATGCATGCGTGCGTGTGTGCGTGTGAGTGTTGCGTGCGTGCGTGGCTGCGCGTGTACATGTGAGTGTTGCGTGCGTGCGTGGGTGCATGTGTTTGTGTGAGTGTTGCGTGGATGGAGTTCGTGTGCATGCGTGCGTGTGTGTATAATCACCACACCAGCTCCTGTGTGTTAAAACATACTGCTCAACATACCAATACAAGGCCACCTTGTCCGCTGTGCCCGCGGTCATGACTTCGCACCACCGTCAAAATATTTTTTTGTCATTTGTTTTCATTCTTACTAGCAAGATGCCCGTGCGTTGCACGTAACATCAAGATGCATTTGTATGACTTGTTTATCTTGTGAGAGAAAAGGATGAACGAGGGAAGGCCTTATTTGCAAATGTGGAGAGGTGTGTGGGTACCTTTTTGCAAAACTGCCATAGTTTCTTTCCTATCCGTCCGATATAAATCGGACGGCCTATATTACAGGATGGCAGGCACACCATCATCACCAACTCTGTTTTTTATAAGAGTGTATTTTATGCATTTTATAATAGTGTAGATGTAGAGTAGATACAAGTCGACAGGTGGGCACGATGTTAGTGAGATAATGTGATTCAACACTAGATTAGGTGCCACGTGGAGCGTTCAACTGGTCAACTAGTCATGTCATGAGCAAATACAAAGTTGTACGGTGAGCCCGTGACTATACAATAAACACTAAACGTAAACGGTGACCGTAATGAGTGGATTATGAAGTCCAATGTATGTATCGTGCTTTCACTTCAAATACAATGATCGTCATTGCATATATCGCGAGAGAAAGATGAAACACGCGTGAATTTTCTGGGGGCTTACTTTTAGAGGACATGGAGATAGTTTTGTGTGCATACGTGAAAGGGGCGTATAGGGGGGGTATGCGATGGAGAGAGAGATGCTCTTCATTTCTCTTTATTATAAATAACTTTATAGATAGTATAAAAATATACAAATTCACAGTGCGGCGAAAAACGAAAAAAGAGAAAGAGCTTACAAACTTCTCTGAAATAAATATCATTGTGGGCGCAATGCAACAAATTAGCGTTCGTACTCCTCCATATAACTTTGTAATGTTGTATATATGTAGAAACTCTAAAATAATTTTTTGGCCACACTTTATCCAAAAGGAATGTTGTATG
>LR880968.1:58365326-58376408 GCA_904067115.1 Aegilops sharonensis | reverse complement strand
GGGGGGACAGCATCGCGCTTTGCGCCGATGCGTGCCAACACGTCTGTTGCCTGGTTGTTGTCCCGGGCTATATGGTGAAATTCGAGCCCCTCAAACCGAGCTGACATTTTTAGGACTGCATTGCGATAGGCTGCCATTTTCGGATCCTTGGCATCAAAGTCTCCATTTATTTGTGATATCGCGAGGTTCGAATCAACGCGCACCTCTAGGCGTTGAATGCCCATGGAGACTGCCATCCGGAGACCATGTAGAAGGGCCTCGTATTCGGCTGCGTTGTTGGAGTCCGTATACATTATCTGGAGTACGTATTGAACTGTATCTACGGTTGGGGACGTCAGAACGACGCCAGCCCCTAGGCCAGCCAACATTTTGGAGCCCTCGAAGTGCATTATCCAGTTGGAATATGCGCCGTACTCTTTAGGGAGTTCGGCTTTGGTCCATTCGGCGACGAAGTCGGCCAAAACTTGCGACTTAATAGCTCTCCGTTGCTTATAGGTTATGTCGAGCGGGAGGAGCTCAATGGCCCATTTGGCAATCCGGCCTGTCGCGTCACGGTTGTTTATAATGTCATTAAGGGTTACTTCGGAGGCTACTATTATTGAACACTCTTGAAAGTAGTGTCGCAGCTTCCGGGATGCCATAAACACCGCGTACGCTATCTTTTGATAATGTGGGTACCGCGACTTGCATGGAGTTAGGACAGTGGACACGTAGTAAACTGGTTTTTGAAGAGGGAACTTGTGTCTGTCCGTTTCTCGTTCGACAACGAGCACCGCGCTTACAACTTGATGAGTTGCCGCGATGTATAATAGCATTGGTTCACCCATGTTGGGCGCGGCCAGGATCGGGTTTGTTGCCAATATGGCTTTTATTTCTTTGAGTCCGGCCGTGGCGGCATCCGTCCACTCGAAGTGTTCAGTGCGTCGTAGGAGGCGATAAAGGGGTAATGCCTTTTCTCCCAAATGGGAGATAAAGCGGCTTAGAGCCGCCACGCATCCAGTCAATTTTTGTATTTGTTTGAGGTCTTTTGGGATATCCAATTGTGACAGAGCTCGGATCTTGGCTGGGTTTGCTTCAATTCCTCTACCGGATATAATGAAGCCCAAGAGATTTCCGGCCAGTACGCCGAAAACGCATTTTTCCGGGTTGAGCTTAATGTCATATGTTCGGAGATTATCGAATGTGAGCCTCAAGTCGTCTACTGGAGTTTCGACGTGCTTGCTTTTGACGACCACATCGTCTACGTATGCCTCCACTGTTTTGCCAATCTTTTTTGCCAGACATGTCTGAATCATGCGCTGATATGTTGCGCCGGCATTTTTTAGCCCGAAGGGCATTGTGTTGAAGCAGAATGGGCCGTATGGAGTGATGAATGCCGTTGCGGCTTGGTCAGGCTCTGCCATCTTAATTTGGTGGTAGCCGGAGTATGCGTCGAGGAAACACAATGAATCGTGTCCTGCGTTAGCGTCGATGATTTGATCGATGCAGGGTAGGGGGAAGGGATCCTTTGGGAAAGCCTTGTTGAGGTCCTTGAAATCGACGCATAGGCGCCAGGATTTGTCCTTCTTTGGTACCATGACCAGGTTTGCTAGCCAGTCTGGATGTTTTATATCTCTGATGAATCCGGCCTCCAATAGTTTGGCTAGCTCCTCTCCCATGGCCTGTCTCTTTGGTTCGGAGAAACGTCGAAGAGCCTGTTTGACTGGCTTGAATCCTTTTAGGATGTTTAGGCTGTGCTCAGCCAGACGGCGTGGGATTCCTCGCATGTCCGAAGGGTGCCAGGAAAAAATGTCCCAATTTTCGCGTAGGAATTCTCTTAGTGCGGCGTCTATATCAGGATTTAATTGTGCCCCGATGGAGGCCGTTTTGGTAGGGTCCGTTGGATGGACTTGGAATTTGACTATTTCGTCCGCTGGTTTGAAGGAAGTGGATTTGGATATCTTATCGAGTATCACATCGTCCCTATTCACCGTGGAGCGCAGCACAGTGAGTTCCTCGACCGCTAGGGCTTCAGATAGTGCCTCAAGGGCCAGTGCGGCTGTCTTATTTTCGGCGCGGATTGCTATGTATGGGTCACTAGCAAGAGTAATGATTCCGTTGGGCCCGAGATTTTGAGCTTCATGTACCCATAATGGGGTATAGCTTGAAAAATTGTGAATGCCTCCCGCCCTAATAGAGCGTGGTATCCGCCGCTGAACGGGGCCACTTGGAATGTGATTTCCTCGGACCTGTAATTATCCGGCATGCCGAACACCACATCCAGTGTGATTTTTCCTGTACAACGTGCTTCCCGACTGGGGATTATTCCTCTAAAGGTTGTGCTGCTTCGCTCAATGCGGCTCCAGTCTATCTCCATCTTTCGGAGGGTTTCCTCGTAAATGAGGTTCAATCCGCTGCCACCGTCCATGAGTACCTTGGTAAGGCGAAAGCCGTCCACTAGCATTAAAGGTAATAGCCGTGTCACTCCATGGGTTTATTGTTGCTACTTGGTAGACTTCGGCGAGGCTACGGAGTGTTCGTTTCCGCATATTATTTGATGCGAAAGTCTCGAAGACTGTTAATACCGTACTGGTATCCTTGGGTTGGTGCTCTAGAGCTAGAAGCTCTTTGCCACTTTTGGCCACCTGCCGTAGTATCCAACATGCTCTAAGGCTATGAGTTGGAGTGGCGCCCTCTGTATTATGAATTTTACAGGGTCCATTGAGCCATCCCTCCAGTACGATTCCATGCCCTATAGAGGATTTTTGCTTTTTGTATTTAACCCAGGTGCCTGGCGGTGATGCACCCTTTTATTTCGGACTGGGGTTGTATTCAAGGCCGGATTGCCCCAAAATCTTGTTTCGGTTTTCCAGGCGCTTTCCATCGCATAGTACTTTCGTACTATGGTCGCCAAGTCGGCAAAGCGTGTAATGTCACGGCGACTTATAGCGTTTAGGATCCCGTTATCCGTGCAATTGTTGCTGAATAATGAGATTGCGTCCTCCTCGCGGCAGTCCTTTATCCTATCCATAACCAGGAGGAATCTGGCCCAGTAATGGTGTACTATTTCTGCGGGCTCTTGCCAAATTTGAGATAGGTCGCCTATGTTTGGGTGGGCGGGGGGAATTAAATCCGGAGCCACGTCCAATCTGAAACTTAAGGGCCGAGGAGCTTCCGTACTTGGAAGCTTGGATTCTTGGATGTTGTCCAATGAATCTAGCCCGTTGCCTGACTTTAGGTTCAGGGCTTGAGTGACGTCCTCTTCTCCGCGGGAATCCGGCATGGAGGGATTGGGAATCCGGACGTGGCTAGTCCTTAAGATAGAAGAAGGGTCGCCATATTGTTCCTCCACCACAGCAACGTGGTGGGTAACCTGGAGAGAGTTAATCTCTCTCAGATCGGGTTTAAGCCCAATCTGATCATAGTCTGTAGCGATTCCCAGGGCGGCGATGCGATCCAAGAGCTCGTTTAAGGAAGAGAGCTCCATCGAATCTAACTGCTCGGCGAGCTCCGAGTTAACTGAAGATTGCTTTCGATGACCCGAGAAGTCATCATCGTCGCGCGGCGGCCGGATAGGCGGTCGTAAGAATACCGCCTAGCCAGAGAGTTTGGCCGACAGCCAAAGCTTCTTTAGCAACAGTCCCGTCTTTAAAGACGGGATGAGGCATCCTTCCTGACGGCGACGACACAGAGGAACTCTCAATGAAAGCACCAATGTCGGTGTCAAAACCGGCGGATCTCGGGTAGGGGGTCCCGAACTGTGCGTCTAGGCGGATGGTAACAGGAGACAAGGGACACGATGTTTTTACCCAGGTTCGGGCCCTCTCGATGGAGGTAAAACCCTACTCATGCTTGATTAATATTGATGATATGGGTTGTACAAGAGTAGATCTACCACGAGAACAGAGAGGCTAAACCCTAGAAGCTAGCCTATGGTATGATTGTTGTTCCTACGGACTAAAACCCTCCGGTTTATATAGGCACCGAATAGGGTTAGGGTTACACAGAGTCGGTTACAATGGTAGGAGATCTACATATCCGTATCGCCGAGCTTGCCTTCCACGCCAAGGAAAGTCCCATCCGGACACGGGATGAAGTCTTCAATCTTGTATCTTCATAGTTCAGGAGTCCGGCCAAAGGTCATAGTCCGGCTATCCGGACACCCCCTAATCCGGGACTCCCTCAGTCACCCTTGATGAAAGCACTTCTATGACGCGCGATTTATCGTCATGGAAGTGGACACTTCCGTGATGATAATTTTCGTAATGTCATGGAACACTTCTACGACAGCACATGTATAAATATCTTGATTCTGTCATAAATTTGTCATGGATGTACATGCATGACAAAAAACGCGACCTACTGTGACAAACACGTATCATCACGGAAGTGTATTTTTTTGGTAGTGTAGACCGACTCCTGCCTGCATCTACTACTATTACTCCACACATCGACCGACTCCTGCCTGCATCTAGTGTATTAAGTTCATAAGAACAGAGTAACGCATTAAGCAAGATGACATGATGTAGAGGGATAAACTCATGTAATATGATATAAACTCCATCTTGTTATCCTCGATGGCAACAATACAATACGTGCCTTGCAACCCTTTCTGTCACTGGGTAAGGACACCGCAAGATTGAACCCAAACCTAAGCACTTCTCCCATGGCAAGAAAGACCAATCTAGTAGGCCAAACCAAACTCATAATTCGAAGAGACTTGTAAAGATAACTCAATCATACATAAAAGAATTCAGAGAAGATTCCAATATTATTCATAGATAAACTTGATCATAAACCCACAATTCATCGGATCTCGACAAACACACCGCAAAAAGAGTTTACGTCGAATAGATCTCCACAAGAGAAGGGGAGAACATTGTATTGAGATCCAAAAAGAGAGAAGAAGCCATCTAGCTAATAACTATGGACCCGTAGGTCTGTGGTAAACTACTCACAACTCATCGGAGGGGCAAGGATGTTGATGTAGAGGCCCTCCGTGGTTGATTCCCCCTCCGGCAGAGTGTCAGCGAAGGCTCCAAGATGATATCTCGCGGATACAGAAGGTTACGTCGGTGGAAATTGTGTTTCGTGGTGCCCCTGGATGTTTTCGGGGTATGTAGGTATATATAGGAGGAAGAAGTACGTCGGTGGCCGCCCGAGGGGCCCACGAGATAGGGGGCGCACCCTACAGGGGGAGGGTGCGGCCTCCTATCTCGTGGCTGCCTCGGCTGCTTCTTGACTTGCACTCCAAGTCCTCTGGATCACGTTCGTTCCAAAAATCACGCTCCCGAAGGTTTCATTCCGTTTGGACTCCGTTTGATATTCCTTTTCTTCGAAATACTAAAATAGGCAAAAAAAACAGCAATATGGGCTGGGCCTTCGGTTAGTAGGTTAGTCCCAAAAATGATATAAATGTGTAAAATAAAGCCCATAAACATCCAAAAGGGGTAATATAATAGCATGGAACAATCAAAAATTATAGATACGTTGGAGACGTATCAAGCATCCCCAAGCTTAATTCCTGCTCGTCCTCGAGTAGGTAAATGATAAAAAAGAGAATTTTTGATGTGGAATGCTACCTAGCGTAATTCATAATGTAAATTTTCTTTATTGTGGCATGAATATTCAGATCCAAATGAATACAAAATAAAAGTTCATACTGATAAAAGAAATAGTAACACTTCAAGCATACTAATCAAAGTAATCATGTCTTCTCAAAATAACATGGCAAAAGAAAGTTCATCCCTACAAAATCATATAGTTAGGTTATGCTTCATTTTTGTCACACAAAGATGTTCCCAACTTCTATACCCCCGATGACAAGCCAAGCAATTGTTTCATACTTAAATAATCTCAAACTTTTTCAACCTTCACGCAATACATGAGCGCGAGCCATGGATATAGCACTATGGGTGGAATAGAATATGGTGATGGGGATTGTGTGGAGAAGATAAAAAAAGAGAAAGTCTCACTGACGAGGATAATCAACGGGCTATGGAGATTCCCATCAATTGATGTCAACATGAGGAGTAGGGATTGCCATGCAACCGATGCACTAGAGCTATAAATGAATGCTCAACAAAAGAAAACTAGTGGGTGTGCATCCAACTTGCTTGCTCACGAAGACCTAGGGCATTTGAGGAAGCCCATCGTAGGAATATAGAAGCCAAGTTCTATAATAAAAAATTCCCAGTAGTATGAAAAAGACAACTTATGAGACTCACTATATGAAAAACATGGTGCTACTTTGAAGCACAATATATGAGACTCTCTACATGAAGAACAAGGTGCTACTTTGAAGCACAAGTGTGGAAAAAGAGATAGTAACATTGCCCTTTTTATTTATTTATTCTATTTTTCTTTTTTTTCTTTTTTTTTCTTTTTTTCTTTTCCTTTGGGCCTTTCTTTTTTCTTTTTGGCCTTTCTTCTTTTTTTTTCTTTTTTTTCTTTGGGAAATGCTCTAATAATGATGATCATCACACTTCTATTGATTACAACATATGAATTACAACTCGAAACTAGAACAAGATATGACTCTATATGAATGCCTCCGGCGGTGTACCGGGATGGTGCAATGAATCAAGAGTGACATGTATGAAAAATAATGCATGGTGGCTGCTATGTCTTGAGCTTGCGTTGGTTTTCCCCGAAGAGGAGAGGATGATGCAGCAAAGTAGCGTAAGTATTTCCCTCAGTTTTTGAGAACCAAGTATCAATCCAGTAGGAGGCCACGCACAAGTCCCTCGTACCTGCACAAAACGATAGCTACTCGCAACCAACGCGATTAGGGGTTGTCAATCCCTTCACGGTCACTTACGAGAGTGAGATCTGATAGAGATAATATTTTTGGTATTTTTGGTATATAGATGCAAAGTGAAAAGTAAAAGGCAAAGTAAAACAAAGCAAGTATAAAAGTGATGGAGATTAATATGATGAGAATAGACCCGGGGGCCATATGTTTCACTAGTGGCTTCTCTCAAGAGCATAAGTATTCTAAAGTGGGTGAACAAATTACTGTTGAGCAATTGACAGAATTGAGCATAGTTATGAGTATATCTAGGTATGATCATGTATATAGGCATCACGTCCGAGACAAGTAGATCGAAACGATTCTGCATCTACTACTATTACTCCACTCATCGACCGCTATCCAGCATGCATCTAGAGTATTAAGTTAAAAACAGAGTAACGCCTTAAGCAAGATGACATGATGTAGAGGAATAAATTCATGCAATATGATAAATATCCCATCTTGTTATCCTCGATGGCAGCAATACAATACGTGCCTTGCAACCCCTTCTGTCACTGGGTAAGGACACTGCAAGATTGAACCCAAAGCCATGCACTTCTCCCATTGCAAGAACTACCAATCTAGTTGGCCAAACCAAATGGATAATTCGAAGAGACTTGCAAAGATAACTCAATCATACATAAAAGAATTCAGAGAAGATTCAAATATTATTCATAGATAAGCTGGATCATAAAACCACAATTCATCGGTCTCAACAAACACACCGCAAAAAGTAGATTACATCGAATAGATCTCCACGAGAGAGGGGGAGAATATTGTATTGAGATCCAAAAAGAGAGAAGAAGCCATCTAGCTACTAGCTATGGACCCGAAGGTCTGAAGTAAACTACTCACACTTCATCGGAGAGGCTATGGTGTTGATGTAGAAGCCCTCCGTGGTGGATGCGCCCTCCGGCGGAGCTCCGAAACAGGCACCAAGATGGGATCTCGTGGATACAGGAAGTTGCGGCAGTGGAATTAAGTTTTTGGCTCCTGTTCTGATTGTTCGGGGGTACGTAGGTATATATAGGAGGAAGGAGTATGTCGGTGGAGCATCAGAGGGCCCACGAGGCAGGGGGCGTGCCCTAGGGGGGGGGCGCCCCCACCCTCATGACCGCCTCCGATGTTCCTTGGCGTAGGGTCCAAGTCTCCTGGATCACGTTCGGTGAGAAAATCACGTTTCCGAAGGTTTCATTCCGTTTGGACTCCGTTTGATATTCTGTTTCTTCGAAATACTGAAAAAGGAAAAAAAACAGCAATTCTGGGCTGGGTCTCCGGTTAATAGGTTAGTCCCAAAAGTAATATAAAAGTGGAAAATACAGCCCATTATAGTCCAAAACAATAGATAAAGTAGCATGGAGCAATCAAAAATTACAGATACATTGGAGACATATCAGGCATCCCCAAGCTTAATTCCTGCTCGTCCTCGAGTAGGTAAATGATAAAAAGAGAATTTTTGATGCGGAGTGATACTTTGGCATAATTTCAATGTAAATCTTCTTAATCATAGTATGGATATTCTGATCCGAAAGATTCAAGACAAAAGTTCATATTGACATAAAAGTAATAATACTTCAAGCATACTAACTAAGCAATTATGTCTTCTCAAAATAACATGGCCAAAGAAAGTTATCCCTACAAAATCATATAGTATGGCTATGCTCCATCTTCCCCACACAAAGTATTTAAATCATGCACAACCCCGATGACAAGCCAAGCAATTGTTTCATACTTTAACATTTTCAAAACTTTTTCAATCTTCACGCAATACATGAGCGTGAGCCATGGATATAGCACTATATGTGGAATAGAACGGTGGTTGTGGAGAAGACAAAAAGAGGGAAGATAGTCTCACATCAACTAGGCGTATCAACGGGCTATGGAGATGCCCATCAATAGATATCAATGTGAGTGAGTAGGGATTGCCATGCAACGGATGCACTAGAGCTATAAGTATATGAAAGCTCAACAAAAGAAACTAAGTGGGTGTGCATCCAACTCGCTTGCTCACGAAGACCTAGGGCATTTGAGGAAGCCCATCATTGGAATATACAAGCCAAGTTCTATCATGAAAATTTCCCACTAGTATATGAAAGTGACAAAATGAGATACTCTCTATCATGAAGATCATGGTGCTACTTTGAAGCACAAGTGTGGTAAAAGGATAGTAACATTGTCCCTTCTCTCTTTTTCTCTCATTTTTTTTATTTGGGCCTTTTCTCTTTTTTTTATGGCCTCTTCTTTTTTTTCGTCCGGAGTCTCATCCCAACTTGTGGGAGAATCATAGTCTCCATCATCCTTTCCTCACTTGGGACAATGCTCTAATAATGATGATCATCACACTTTTATTTTTCTTACAACTCAACAATTACAACTCGATACTTAGAACAAAATATGACTCTATATGAATGCCTCCGGCGGTGTACCGGGATATACAATGAAACATGAGCGACATGTATGAAAGAATTATGAACGGTGGCTTTGCCACAAATACGATGTCAACTACATGATCATGATAGCAATATGACAATGATGGAGCGTGTCATAATAAACGGAATGGTGGAAAGTTGCATGGCAATATATCTCGGAATGGCTATGGAAATGCCATGATAGGTAGGTATGGTGGCTGTTTTGAGGAAGGTATATGGTGGGTGTATGATACCGGCGAAAGGTGTGCGGTATTAGAGAGGCTAGCAATGGTGTACGGATGGGAAAAGGTGTGTATAATCCATGGACTCAACATTAGTCATAAAGAACTCATATACTTATTGCAAAAATCTAGAAGTTATCAAAGCAAAGTATTAGGCGCATGCTCCTAGGGGGATAGATTGGTAGGAAAGACCATCGCTCGTCCCCGACCGCCACTCATAAGGAAGACAATCAATAAATAAATCATGCTCCGAGTTCATCACATAACGGTTCACCATACGTGCATGATACGGGAATCATAAACTTCAACACAAGTATTCTTTAAATTCACAACTACTCAACTAGCATGACTCTAATATCACCATCTTCATATCTCAAAACAATTATCAAGCATCAAACTTATCTTAGTATTCAACGCACTCAAAATAAAGTTTCACATATCTTGAATACCAAGTATATTACATTAAGAAATTACCATGCTATTAACGACTCTCAAAATAATCTAAGTGAAGCATGAGAGATCAAGTTTCTTTAAAACAAATCCACCACCATGCTCTAAAAGATCTAAGTGAAGCACTAGAGCAAAAATTATCACGCTCAAAAGATATAAGTGAAGCACATAGAGTATTCTATCAAATTCCAATTCATGTATGGCTCTCTCAAAAAGGTGTGTACAGCAAGGATGATTGTGGTAAACTAACAAGCAAATACGCAAATAATACAAGACGCTCCAAGCAAAACACATATCATGTGGTGAATAAAAATATAGCTCCAAGTAAATTACCGATGGAAGTGGACGAAAGAGGGGATGCCTTCCGGGGCATCCCCAAGCTTTGACTTTTTGGTGTCCTTGGATTATCTTGGGGGTGCCATGGGCATCCCCAAGCTTAGGCTCTTTCCACTCCTTGTTCCATAATCCATCAAAAGAATTCACCCAAAACTTGAAAACTTCACCACACAAAACTCAATAGAAATCTCGTGAGCTCCGTTAGAGAAAGAAAAAAAAGACTACTTTAAGGTACTTTAATGAACTCATTCTTTATTTATATTGGTGTTAAACCTACTGTATTCCAACTTCTTTATGGATTATAAACTATTTTACTAGCCATATATTCATCAAAATAAGCAAACAACACACGCAAAACAGAATCTGTCAAAAACAGAACAGTCTGTAGTAATCTGTAACTAACGCAAACTTCTGGAACTCAATTTTTTTTACCAAAATTAGACGACCTGGAAAATTTGTTTATTGATCAGAATAAATTGGAACCAATATTTTATCACGTTCTGGTGATTTTTAACAATTCGGGTACTGAGTGCAAAGTTTCTGGAAATTACAGCAAGATCAAATAACTATCATCCAAGAAGATCCAATAGGTTTAACTTGGCACAAACACTAATTAAAAGATAAAACCACATCTAAACAGAGGCTAGATGGATTATTTATTCCTAAACAGAAGCAAAAACAAAAAAAACTAAAAATAAAATTGGGTTGCCTCCCAACAAGCGCTATCGTTTAACGCCCCTAGCTAGGCATAAAAGCGAGCATAGATCTAGGTATTGCCATCTTTGGTAGGCAATCCATAAGTGGCTCTCATAATAGATTCATATGGTAATTTTATTTTCTTTCTAGGGAAGTGTTCCATGCTTTTCTTTAATGG
>LR880968.1:58334143-58357123 GCA_904067115.1 Aegilops sharonensis | reverse complement strand
GATAGATCTAATGAGTGCCATCTTTGGCACTAAACTCATAAGTAGCACGCATGATAGATTCATAAGGTAATTTAACTTTCTTTCTTGCAACGTGCTCCATGCCTTTCTTTAAGGTAAATTGGAATCTAATGTTCCCTTCCTTCATATCAATAATCGCACCAATCGTTCTAAGGAAATGTCTACCAAGAATAATAGGGAAAGAAAGATTGCAATCTTTATCAAGAACGATAAAATCTGCGGGCACCAAATTTCTATTTGCGACAATAAGAACATCATTGATCCTTCCCATAGGATTTTTAATGGTGGAATCCGCAAGGTGCAAATTTAAAGAACAATCATCAAGATCATGGAAACCTAGAATATCACATAAAGTTTTCTGAATTGTGGAAACACTAGCACCCAAATCACACAAAGCAAAACACTCATAATCTTTAATTCTAATATTTATAGTAGGTTCCCACTCATTATTAAGTTTTCTAGGTATAGAAACTTCCAAATTAAGTTTTTCATCATAAAATTGCATCAAGGCATCAACAATATGTTTGGTAAAAGCTTTGTTTTGACTATAAGCATGAGGAGAATTAACAACGGATTGCAACAAGCAAATAAAACCTTTTAAAGAACAATTATCATAATCAAATTCCTTGAAATCCGAGATAGTGGGTTCAATATTATTAGAAGTTGAGGATTCTCCAATCTCACTTTTACCAAATTTAACATTAAGATCTAAAGTCTCCGAATTCTTGGGACGCCTTCTAGGCAAAGTTGATTCATCATCAGTCCCATAATCATCAAAATTCATATTGCAAAACATAGATCTAATCGGAGGCGCATTAATAACTTTAAGATCCTCATCATTATTTTCACGGAAACTAGAAGAACACGCTTTTATAAAGCTTTTTTTTAGCATGCAATCTAGCGGTTCTTTCCTTGCACTCGTCAATGGAAATTCTCATTACTTTGAGAGACTCATTGATATCATGCTTAGGAGGGGGAGATCTAATTTTAAGAGAATCAACATCAAGCGAAAGTCTATCAACGTTCCTAGCCAAATCATCAACTTTGAGCAATTTTTCTTAAAGCAAAGCATTAAAGTTCTTTTGAGAAATCATAAATTCTTTCACACTATTCTCAAAATCATAGGGCATCTTATTAAAATTACCATAAGAATTATTGTAGGAATTTCCATAATTATTAGAGGGATTACTAGGGAACGGTCTAGCATTAAAATTTCCTCTATAAGCATTGTTTCCAAAACTATTCCTACCAACAAAATTCACATCCATAGATTCATTATTATTCTCAATCAAGGAAGACAAAGGCATATCATTGGGATCAAGAGGAGTATTTTTAGTAGCAAACATCTTCATAAGTTCGTCCATCTTTCCACTCAAAACATTGATTTCTTCTATAGCATGCACTTTTTTACTAGAAGATCTTTCGGTGTGCCATTGAGAGTAATTAGCCATAATATTATCAAGAAGTTTTGTAGCATCTCCTAATGTGATTTCCATAAAGGTGCCTCCCGCGGCCGAATCTAAGAGATTTCTAGAAGCAAAGTTCAAACCCGCATACAATTTTTGTATGGTCATCCATAAATTCAAACCATGAGTAGGGCAATTGCGAAGAATCAATTTCATTCTTTCCCAAGATTGAGAAACATGTTCATGATCAAGTTGTTTAAAATTCATAATATCGTTCCTAAGAGTGATGATCTTAGCGGGAGGAAAATACTTAGAGATAAAAACATCTTTGTACTTGTTCCAAGAATCAATACTATTTTTAAGCAAAGACGAAAACCAAACTTTAGCACGATCTCTAAGTGAAAACAGAAATAACTTCAATTTGACAATATTTTTATCCGTATCTTTCTTCTTTTGCATGTCACACAAATCAACAAAATTGTTTAGATGAGTAGCAGCATCTTCACTAGGAAGGCCGGCAAATTGATCTTTCATAACAAGATTCAGCAAAGCGGTATTGATTTCACAAGACTCAACATCATTAAGAGGAGCAATCGGAGTACTAAGGAAATCATTATTATTGGTATTCGAAAAATCACACAATTTGGTATTATCTTGCGCCATGGCAACAAGTAATCCAACACACAAGCAAACAGAAAAACGGTAAGCGAAAAGAGAGAGGAGATTGGGAAAGAGAGGGCGAATAAAACGACAAGGGTGAAGTGGGGGAGAGGAAAACGAGAGGCAAATGGCAAATAATGTAAATGCGAGGGAGATGGGTTTGTGATGGGTACTTGGTATGTCTTGACTTGAGCGAAGACCTCCCCGGCAACGGCGCCAGAAATCCTTCTTGCTACGTCTGGAGCTTGCGTTGGTTTTCCTCGAAGAGGAGAGAGTGATGCAGCAAGTGTAGCGTAAGTATTTTCCTCAGTTTTGAGAACCAAGGTATCAATCCAGTAGGAGGCCCCTCAAAAGTCCCACGCACCTACACAAACAAACTGAGAACTCGCAACCAACACAATAAAGGGGTTGTCAATCCCTTCACGGCCACTTGCGAAAGTGAGATCTAATAAAGATAGTATGATAAGATAAATATATTTTTGGTATTTTATAAGATAGATGCAAAAAGTAAAGATGCAAATAAAAGTAGATTGAAAGCAAATATGATAAGAGATAGACCCGGGGGCCATAGGTTTCACTAGTGGCTTCTCTCAAGATAGCATAAGTATTACGGTGGGTGAACAAATTACTGTCGAGCAATTGATAGAAAAGCGCATAGTTATGAGATTATCTAGGCATGATCATGTATATAGGCATCACGTCCATAACAAGTAGACCGACTCCTGCCTGCATCTACTACTATTACTCCACACATCGACCGACTCATGCCTGCATCTAGTGTATTAAGTTCATAAGAACAGAGTAACACATTAAGCAAGATGACATGATGTAGAGGGATAAACTCATGCAATATGATATAAACCCCATCTTGTTATCCTCGATGGCAACAATACAATACGTGCCTTGCAACCCTTTATGTCACTGGGTAAGGAAAGTGCAAGATTGAACCCAAAGCTAAGCACTTATCCCATGGCAAGAAAGACCAATCTAGTAGGCCAAACCAAACTGATAATTCGAAGAGACTTGCAAAGATAACTCAATCATACATAAAAGAATTCAGAGAAGATTCAAATATTATTCATAGATAAACTTGATCATAAACCCACAATTCATCGGATCTCGACAAACACACCACAAAAAGAGTTTACATTGAATAGATCTCCACAAGAGAGGGGGAGAACATTGTATTGAGATCCAAAAAGAGAGAAGAAGCCATCTAGCTAAAACTATGGACCCGTAGGTCTGTGGTAAACTACTCACAACTCATCCGAGGGGCAAGCATGTTGATGTAGAGGCCCTCTGTGGTTGATTCCCCCTCCGGCAGAGTGCCGACGAAGGCTCCAAGATGAGATCTCGCGGATACAGAAGGTTACAGGGGTGGAAATTGTGTTTCGTGGTGCCCCTGGATGTTTTCGGGGTACGTAGGAATATATAGGAGGAAGAAGTACGTCGGTGGCTGCCCGAGGGGCCCATGAGACAGGTGGGCGCGCCATACAGGGGGGGGGCGGCCTCCTATCTCGTGGCTGCCTTGGCTGCTTCTTGACTCGCACTCCAAGTCCTCTGGATCACGTTCGTTCCAAAAATCACGCTCCCGAAGGTTTCATTCCGTTTGGACTCCGTTTGATATTCCTTTTCTTCGAAATACTAAAATAGGCAAAGAACGACAATATGGGCTGGGCCTTCGGTTAGTAGGTTAGTCCCAAAAATGATATAAATGTGTAAAATAAAGCCCATAAACATCCAAAAGGGTTAATATAATAGCATGGAACAATCAAAAGTTATAGATACGTTGGAGACGTATCATTACCATCCGCCTTAGATGCATAGTTCGGGACCCCCTACCCGATATCCGCCGGTTTTGACACCGACATTGGTGCTTTCATTGAGAGTTCCACTGTGTCGTCGCCGTAAAGCTGGATGGATCCTCCGATCATCGATAACGATGCGGTACAGGGTGAGGTTTTCCTCCCCGGACAGATCTACGTATTCGGTGGCTTCGCACTACGGGCCAACTCGCTTGGCCATCTGGAGAAGATCGAGAGCTACGCCCCTGGCCACTAGGTCAGGTTTGGAAACTTGAATTACATTGCCGATATCTGTGGAGACTCAATCTTCGACGGATTCGAGCCCATGCCAGGTGTGCCACACGATCACGACGAGCACGATGTAGCTCTGCCGTCGGACAGTGTTCGGGAAATCACGCCAGGAACCACTCCAGCCTTCAATCCGAAACAGGTTGCGCCATCCGAGGATGGGCGGATAGACCCCGCCTTGGAGGCCGCACCCTCTGTGGCGATAGAGCCGAATACTGACCTTACCCCTCACGAGAACCGTGACGCCGAACCGCTGGACTCGTCTCCGGCCACGGACTCCGAACCGCCTGCTCCCATGCCTATCGAATCCGATTGGGCGCCGATTATGGAGTTATCCTCCGCGGATATCTTTCATCACTCGCCCTTTGGCAATGTACTAAACTCGTTAAAGTCTCTCTCCCTGTCAGAAGAACCTTGGCCGAACTATGTCCGGCTAGAATGGGATGCGCATGACGAAATTCACTCCCCACCCACCACCCACTTAGTAGCCACTGTCGATGATTTAACCGACGTGCTCGACTTCGACTCCGAAGACATCGATGGTATGGACAACGATGCAGGAGACGAAAGGAACCACCGCTAACAGGGCGCTAGACCGCCACTTCATCTCATGACATATACATGGTGGATACACCCAAAGAAAATGATGACGAGGGACGGAAGGATGCATCGAAAGATAGCTCCCTCGAGAAGCAATCAAAGCGGCGCCATAGGCGCCGCTCCAAATCCCGCCTCGGCAAAAACAGCGATAACAGCGCAAGAAAAAACAATACCCCGGTCGACTCCGGAGGAAACACCAAGCGTCAAGCTAATCAACCCATCTCCGGAGATCAGAACAGTCCGGATGACGATGAACACATCATCCCGGAAAGGAAGCTGGAGCAAGAGAACCTCCATAGAAGGCTTATCGCCATTGTGATGAGTCTGGAGAAGCAGAAGCAAAGGCTCAAGGCCGCACAAAACACACTCAACAGTAGATGGAACAAAGTGCTCGATACGGCAGAAAAGTATGGTGGCAGTCGCCACACGAAGAGCTACCCAAAGCGAAAGCTGCTGCCTAAATTCGACGATGAGGCCTTAGAGCCCCCACAGCCAAAAAATAAAACTGCCGACCGGTCGGGTCGACGACCTCGTGGCCGTGATAGAGCGGCCAACGAGGCCGCATATAAGTCAGTACATGACCCACGCGAGGACCCGCATCAAAGGACCGGCGCAACCAGATCCATCTACAGATCAAGGAAACGCGCTCCAGCAATCAACCAAAACCAAATATCACAACTGTCCGAACGCCATGGTGCAGCTAAATATAGGGGTGCCACACACCCCCTATGTTTCACCGACGAGGTACTAGACCATGAATTTCCAGAAGGATTCAAACCAGTGAACATAGAGGCGTACGACGGGACAACAGACCCGGGGGTCTGGATTGAGGACTTTATCCTCCATATTCATATGGCTCGTGGAGACGATCTCCATGCCATAAAATACTTGCCCCTCAAGCTCAAAGGACCAGCCCGGCACTGGCTAAAAAGCCTCCCCGAAAACTCCATCGGAAGTTGGGAGGAGCTCGAGGATGCTTTTCGGGCTAATTTTCAAGGGACTTATGCCCGACCTCCGGACGCAGACGATTTGAGTCATATAATTCACCAGCCCGGAGAGTCAGCCCGAAAGCTTTGGAACAGGTTTCTCACTAAGAAGAACCAAATTGTCGACTGTCCAGATGCCGAAGCCTTAGCAGCTTTCAAGCACAGCGCCCGAGATGAATTGGCTTGCCAGACACCTCGGCCAAGAAAAACCAAGAACTATGGCAGCCCTAACAAGCCTTATGACCCGCTTTTGCGTGGGCGAGGACAGCTGGTTAGCACGAAGCAACACCAGCGACCCAAGCACATCCGAAGTCAAGGATGGCAATGGAAAACCACGACGCAGTAAAAACAAGCGCCGGAACAAAGAAGACAACCCAGATAACATGGCGGTAAACGCCGGATTCAGGGGCTCTTAACCGGGTCAGTGGAAAAAGCCCTTTAAAGGCAACAGAGATGGACCGACCAGCCTAAACAAGATTCTAGACAAACTATGTCAGATCCACGGCATCCCCGATAAACCTGCAAATCATACCCACAGAGAATGTTGGGTCTTCAAGCAGGCCGGCAAGCTGAACGCCGAACACAAGGGCGAGGACACACCGAGCGAAGACGAGGATGAGCCTCCCCAGCAAGGCACTGGGGGACATAAAAAATTCCCACCAGAAGTCAAGACAGTAAACGTGAGTTCTACCCCTGGCCGGCCTGCTCGGTCACTTTTGACCGCAGGGATCACCTAATAAGCATCCGGCATGAAGGATCAGCCGCCTTGGTGCTTGATCCAATAATAAACGGATACCATCTCACACGAGTCCTTATGGACGGCGGCAGTAGTCTAAATCTGATATATCAGGACACCATCCTCAAATTGGGGATAAACCCAACAAAAATCAGCCACGGTAATAATACCTTCAAGGGAGTAATACCAGGCACAGAGGCTCGCTGCACGGGTTCTCTAGTACTAGAGGTTGTGTTCGGCTCGCCCGACAACTTCCGAAGCGAAAAGTTAACCTTCGACATTGCTCCATTCCGAAGTGGCTATCAAGCACTACTCGGACGAGCGGCTTTCGCTCGTTTTAATGCAATACCGCATTACGCTTTTCTTAAGATTAAAATGCCCAGTCCATGTGGCATCGTCACAGTACATGGAAATGTTGAGCGCTCCTTACGAGCAGAAGAACGTACGGCTGCTTTAACAGCTGAACACTACACGGCCTCACCACCAGAACATATGACCGTTCGTTAAGACAACGGACACGGTTAGACGAGTCCGGCTAATCATTGGATGGAGATTGGTTTGATGGTTATACCATTGTAGACGGTACCAGGGGCTTCTCAGGGATAGTTCGGCTCAACTTTACCCATTTTAACTTTTAAATGGTTTATTTATAATAGCCAATTTTTTGCACGAAAACTTTCAGCGAAGTTCCTATCTTTTACAGATGACAATCGTACTACACCCGTCCAGGATACGGCACAACAGAGACAGAGGTGCAGACGTGCAGCAGGGACTCGTTCAAAGGTTTCTCTTTAGATTAAGACCCTGCGTAAACCTTTTTTTACTGTCTTTTCTTGTTCACATCCTCCGGATTCTCAATACAACCGAGAAGGATGCTGACGTTCTTGGCATGTGGCCATGTCACAATATTGCTCGTACCCGGACACTAGGGGCTCATTATCCAAGGGCATCATTTAGCCCGGTATATGTCTCAAAGACCGAACACCTTAGGGAGTGTTCGGTGTCGCCAGTTTGGCCTTATATGCATCAGCTCCGAGTCAAGTCTTTGGTCAAATGTTGGGTTTGCCCGGCTCTTGTGTTTTGCTACTTACGTTCCGCTCTATCGGCTAAGGCGGCACCAGGAGAACTACTGCGATTGTGCCTTGGTTCGGCCGGACGAGCACCTCGGTAGAGAAAGCCAAAAACTGACTGTCATGATAAAGCGCGAGACTGGTCAACCACCCGATGACCTAACGGAATCTTCGGGATTCCTCCGCATTAACGAAGGGCCATTTCCCGGCCAGGCATGTACGCGCCCCGTATTCGGATGAGTGCGGAGCCACCAGGGGCTATATAGTAGCCACACTGTCAAACTCCTATGGCTAAGTGGAAGTGTTAAAGAAATATAGTCCGGTTGCCTCGTTCGCTGCGCTAACACCTCCTTAATGGACCAAGAAGTTGGATCAAGTGTGAACACGCGTCTTCTGCAAACACCCCCGCATTATACGTGTGGGGGTTGAAGCCGACGACTGCAAACTTTCAGGTTATATACATATATACATAAACGGCCGCACAGGAGGCGTCATCATACTTTCAGGGAAAAGTATAAAAATAGCCTTTACAATTCAGTAAAACATAGTTTTTCAATGGGAATACATGTCACTAGAATATAATATTCTTCGAGCACTGAGCTTCTATTGAACGAGCGCCTTCAAGGACTTCGTCAAAGTAGTACTCGGAAGTTACTCGGCTAACGGACGAACTCGGGGTTGCAATTGCGGTGGCTTCCATCTCCGCCCAGTATGTCTTGACACGGGCAAGCGCCATCCACGCACCCTCGATGCACGCCGACCTCTTCATAGCGTCGATGCGCGGCACAGCACCAAGGAATTGCTGCACCAAACTAAAATAACTGGTCGGCCTTGGCCCTTCTGGCCATAGATAATCCACAACAGACCTCATGGCGAGCCCAGACAACCTATGGACCTCGGCCCATTCGGCCATCCGCTCATTTAAAGGAAGCGGACGCGCTGGAACGTTAAATTGTGACCAGAACAGCTTCTCCACTTCGCGATATGTTTGATCTTTGAAGTATTCGGCCGCATCAGCGGCACTTGCTGCCAAATCCAGATAAGCGTCTGCAGAACTCCACAACCGATCCAGCAGAGCATACTGAGGATCTACGAACTTCATCCGCAGCATAAAGGGCTTCACAGCCGCGATATCCCCGGCGTGACACAGCTCCTCCTTCATCGCTCTAATTTTAGAGCGGGCGTCCTTGGCCGCCACCGTGGCCTTCTCCAGGTCCGTCATCTTCGCTCGATCTTCCTTTTTGAGAAGCTTGTAACGGCCGGCGGCATCCTTCAATTCCATAGCCATCTTGGCAATTTCCTCCTTAATTTGGCAATGAGCAGCCTTTTCGGCTCTCAGCTCCTCGACCGCCTTCAGGTCGGCCGCATCACTTTTCATGGCTTGTTCTTTGGCCCGGGCAAGTTCCGCTCGAAGGGTCTCCACGGCCATAGCTCCATCTGTAGTCGCAACATATTAAAGATACTGGCATCATGCTCCTCTTACTACGTACCGATCACTGGAGAAATCACATACCATGTGCCTCGTCAAGCCGCTTGTTGACAAGCACGATGTCGGCATCCGCCGCATCAAGTTACCGCTTCAGCTCGGCAAACTCACCAGTTCGGCTAGCCACCGGACCTTCCGCCACCTGCATATAAAGACGGCCGGATTGTTACCTGGGACTATGATCCTCTGTTTGCTGCCGTTTTCGACAGCAACCAGAGTCTCAGGGGCTACTATCTGCACAGGACACACCTTAACGTGTGCGGTACTATAAAAAATACACACTATTTCACGTACCTGAAAACCTTTCAGCAGACTCATAAAGGCTTCATGCAAGCCGCTTTCGGCGGATCAAATCCTCTCAACCACCGTACCCATTAGCGTACGATGCGCTTTTGAGATAGCCGCCTGCTCTAGCAGATCCTTCAGTGCGTCCGACCGCATAACAGACGGTGCCGGACCCTTCCGGTTGCTCTCTTCAAGAGCCGGATACTGAGGACTTTGGGTGGCCAAAGGATTACCCTCTGGCCTTGCCGGATCAGGAGAAGCCCTCCGCGATTACACCTCAGGGTCGCCTGCCTCGTAAGGCGGGAGGGCATGGGGAGGCGTTTCGCTCTCCATCATCTCCGGAACAAGATCCCCCGAAGATGAACTGTGCCGAGAATGGCTATGATCCGGACTACAAGATAAGCGTTTCGGTTATTTTCCTCAGAAGCAAAGCAGGACATTTTTTACTATTAAGTCCCCTTTCTACTTATAGCTCGGCGGGGGACTGACCCCCTTGCGGGCATTGTGCGGCCGGGGTATCCCCCGGGGTAGGACCCTCTGGCGAAGATTTCTTCCCCCGTTTGGAGACCATTGTCTCCGGGTCCTCAGAGGCGGTCCTCTTCCTTCCTTGGGAAGGGGGAATTTCAGTTTCTTCCCCCCGATTATCCTCCTTCGCAGAGGCGCTAGCCTCTTTCTTCCCCCCTTTGTCTTCCCCTAAGGGCGCTTGATAAGGCGCGAGCTCCAGCATCCTGGCTAGTACAGGATCCGGTGAGACCTCAGGGAGGGGGGCCGGACACCTGATCATCTTCGTCTTTGTTACCCAGTCCTGGTCAAAGAGCGACTTTTCAGAATGATGTTGTGATAAATAAAGATACAGCGTGTTCGGTTACAGGACTACTTACTTGGGTATCTGGACGATTGCAGTCCAAACCCGCATCCTCGGTGGTGTCCGGACACATTATTTGTGATCCGAAGAACAATTTATACATCTCCTCGGGCTTCATGCCAAGGAAATGATGGATAGCTCGCGGTCCCTCCGGGTTGAACTCCCACATGCGGAGGGGACGATGTTTGCAGGGCAGGACTTGACGAATTAACATGACTTTGCATTACCGTGATTAGACTGATGTCTCTCTCTAGGAGATCTTGGATGCGGCTCTGCAATATTGGCACATCCTTTACTAGGCCCCAGTCCAGTGATACGTCTCCAACGTATCTATAATTGTTGATTGCTCCATGCTATATTATCTATTGTTTTGGACTGTATTGGGCTTTATTTTCCACTTTTATATTACTTTTGGGACTAACCTATTAACTGGAGGCCCAGCCCAAAATTGCTGTTTTTTGCCTATTTCAGTGTTTCGAAGAAACAAAATATCAAACGGAGTCCAAACGAAATGAAATCTTCGGAAACGTGATTTTCTCGTCAGATAAGACCCAGGAGACTTGGACCCTCCGTCAAGAAAGCCACGAGGCGGTCACGAGGGTGAAGGGCGCGCCCCCTGCCTCGTGGGCCCCTCGAAGCTCCCCTGACATGCTTCTTTCGCCTATATAACTCTACGTACCCAAAACTTCCAGAACAGTGATTAGATCGGGAGTTTCGCCGTCGCAAAACCTCCAGAGCCACCAAAAACCAATCGGGACCCTGTTCCGGCACCCTGCCGGAGGGGGAACCCTCACCGGTGGCCATCTTCATCATCCCGGCGCTCTCCATGACGAGGAGGGAGTAGTTCACCCTCGGGGCTGATGGTATGTACTAGTAGCTATGTGTTTGATCCCTCTCTCTCTCTCGTGTTCTTGATTTGGCACGATCTTGATGTATCATAGTTGGATCTTATGTTGCTTCTCCCCCTCTACTCTCTTGTAATGGATTGAGTTTTCCCTTTGAAGTAATCTTATCGGATTGAGTCTTTAATGATTTGAGAACACTTGATGTATGTCTTGCCGTGCGTATCTGTGGTGACAATGGGATATCATGTGATTCACTTGATGTATGTTTTGGTGATCAACTTGCGGGTTCCGCCCATGACTTTTGGGCCTGGTATCCAGAGAAGAAGGGAAGATTTACGGTTATCTCGGCATACCGTTTCTTGGTGAGCACAAAGATATAGCGAGAGGAGTGGTTAGAAGGCAGAAGTGGGACGTCCACTCGGGAAGAGGAAGAGGGATGGACGGCTCTGTGGAAGATGGCTATTCCTTCGAAGATAAAGGTCTTCCTTTGGAGGCTGGGGCGTCATTCTTTGCCAACAACGGACGTGCTACATCACAGGAACATGGCTCAACGGGATGTATGTCCGTTATGTGGTGCCCAGGATTCATGGCGACACGCTTTAGTGTCATGCACTATGGCGAGGTGTGTGTGGGCATTGTCAGATGATGAGACAGATTCTAAAATGGTTGAATGCGAGAACCCAAGTGCCAAGAACTGGATGTTTGATATGTACAGCATGCTTAATCGGTCAAAGTTTACTCACATGGCTGTCACTTTATGGGCATTGTGGTATGCCAGGAGGAAAGCGATATACGAGGCAATATTCCAGAGCCCACAACACACTATCTCTTTTGTGAACAATTTTCTTGCAGAGTTGGCACATATATCTGCTACACCAGTGAGGCCGGCAGGGGCGAACGCTGCTAGCGCGCCAGCCCAGCGTTGGATTGCACCAGAGGCGGGTTCTGTTAAGATAAATTCAGATGGTGCCCTTGCAAGGAACAGTTGAGGCGGGGCTGTGGCTGCGATATGCCGTGACCACAATGGAGTATTTCTTGGTTCCTCAGCGGTGTTCTATCAAGGAATCAGAGACCCGATGATTTTGGAGACATATGCCTGTAGAGAAGCTCTAGCTTTGGCTGAGGATTTAGCAGCCCAAAACATTGTGGTAGCCTCTGATTGTCAAGGAGTAGGCAATGACATAAACCATGGGACAGGCGGTCTGAACGGGGCTATCATACATGAAATCATAGCCCGTAGTTCTATTTTTACCTCTTGTAAGTTCTTGCATGAACGTAGGAACTTTAATTTTGAGGCGCACAATCTCGCCAAATTTGCTTGTAATTTACCTATAGGTAAACATGTCTGGTTGGGTATTCCTCATGACCCGAACCTTGTACCTATGAACATTGCTTTGAATCAATAAAGTTGGCGAGATTACTAAAAAAGCACCCTGTGTGTTAACCCCTAAAAAAACGAGCACTAAATGTGTGTTGGCAGGACCAAAAGACTACAATACCCTTTGAGCTAAATATATTAATCAGATTTGTGAGGGGAGCCTGTGTAGAATTGTACCATAGCGAGGACATTCTCGATGATGTGAAATTTTTCCATAAAGGGTCAGTTTCATCATGTTATTTGGATTAATTTACTTTTATTTATCTTATCTGAATTTGTAATAGTGTAGTACTATCTCCGTTTAAAAATAATAAAGTTTTAGGATTGTCAATTTGACCGAGTCTATATAAAAATATAGTAATATCTACAAAACCAGATGTACTTCATTAAATTCGTTATAAAATATGATTTTTTTGAATTATACCCCCTTCGTTCCAATTATAAAATATTCTACCTTTTTTTTTCTTGAATCAAATGTATGTAGATGTGTTTTGCATTGAGCGGCCGAAAGGCTATTTATAGCACACAGGGGTAGAGGAGAGCGGGACGCCTGTTGAAGCTACCGACTAAGGGAAGGCAGGTGGATTACTGGATTAGATCGACTTTATGCAGGTTAGGTTACCCAACCTTCTACATTACCCTATTTAGTATAGTGTTTATCCGCGGATGAGGATTTATGGCTCTCGGGTGTCACACACCCCTATATAAAAATAGCAATTAAAAACATATTAGAAAAATTCATAAAATTCTGAAATTTTGGGATATGAAACTTGGGTGCCCGTTGTATACATGTGTCCAGTTTCGTAGGGAATGGGTGCTCGTGATAATGCCAGTAAAAAAGAAAAAAAATCATATGTGTAGAAAGAAAAACTTAATGTAATGTATGTCACCGTAATTCCTACGCCGCGGATACAACGGGCACCCATTCCCCACAAAAGTGAACACATGTGTACAACGGGCACTCAAGTGTCATACCCCAAAATTTAAGAATTTTTTGAAATTCCTGATATTTTTTAATGTTATTTTCATATAGTGGTGTGTGGCACTCGAGGGCTGCAATGCATTTTCCGTCTATCCGCTTCCTACTCGTTGCCCCTGGTTAGTATAATGTCTACTGCTTCCTACTCGTTGCCTAAATATTTTACAAACTAGGCAACGGGATGCTCTCATACTCCCTCCGTCCTAAAAATAAATGTCTTAATTTTGTTCTAATTTTAATATAAAATTGTACTGTGGAAATTGCCTTTGGTGACCGAGCTCACTACAGGCCTCCAGATTTAAAATTCAAATTTCATCAAAATTCATTTTTTTACATTTCAAAAAATTCTGAAAAAAAGTACAGATATACATTAAAGCATAACACACATGTGTGCAAATTTTCAGAGCAAAACACGTTGAAATAAGGGCTGTGCAAAAAAGACAAATCTGGGGCAATTTAACACATGATATTATTCATCCTTCCAGGCCATGAATTTGTCTTTTTTGTACAGGTCGCATTTCAACGTATTTCGTCATGAAATTTTATACACATGTGGGTTACATCCTTACATGCACACATATTTTTTTCAGAATTTTTGAAAACATAAAATTTTGAATTTGAATTTTTCAAAAATAAAGGCCTCCAAAACGACATTTTCGTTGTACTGAGATGAGATACTTATTTCAGGATGGAGGGAGTATAATTTAGCAGACATTTATATTCCTTCTCTTTTTACCATGGTAGTTTAACAAATAATCCCAGTACAAAAATCCTATTGCACTAAATATTAGCACATGTATTTATTTTAGGCTATTACATCCCTATGCGTTGCAGTTGAGCTGCGCTCAGCAGATCTGTGGCGGCGGCGGCGCACTGATAGGGCATGCCGGGGCATCCCAACGGTGTCAAGTGTCATGGTGTCCTGGCCGACGCGATCGAGGACGAGAAGCACATATTGGGATTTTGCCTTGATTTTTTGTCTAAAAAGACCATCTGCCGAGTCAAATTGCCAGAAAAAACCACCTCCGACACGAATTGACAAAAAGGACCAGCTGCACCGTGGCTGCAGGCGCGGCAGGCGACACGTAGCACCTGCCCCACAGTCGCCGGCGGCAGCCCCTGCCGCCACAAGCGCAGGCGGCAACTCGGGCATAACAGATTTTTCGTCCGCGCCAGCTGCAACGGAACGGCGAGGCGGCAGCTACTGTTGCACCTGTGCTGCGACATGCCAGATGGGCCCTGCCGCCACGGCCAAAGGCGGCAACTGCTGCTGTTGATCTGCAACCGAGGAGCAAATGCACAATATTATATGACTATTTGTGTCAGCCACTCAGGTGATGATGTATGTTCATGTGCTTGACGTATCGAGAGGACGGCTGAACAGATCATCTCACGCTTTCCGGTAACCTATGTAGTAATCCTGAACCAAGAGAAAAAGCGCATCAATACGAAGCTTTTGTGTGTTCAGGCATTGGCCTGCCTGCCCGTGTGATTAGTGATCAATCTTGCTTTGAATTATTACATCTGTGACGAAATTGGAGTTGTCGAAGCAAGGAAGCAGCACGGAGCAGCAACAGCGGCTGCCGCCTCGGGCTGTGGCGGCAGGGCCCACCTGGCCTGTCGCGGTACGCGCAGCAGCCGTACCACTCCGGCGTTCCGTTGCAGCTGGTGTGCCGGACGAAAAAAACATGTTAAGCCCGGGCTGCCGCCTGCACCCGTGGCGGCAGGTCCTGACGCCGGCGCCCGTGGCGGCAGGTGCCACGTGTCGGCTGGTG
Source organism: Aegilops sharonensis (assembly GCA_904067115.1). Lineage (NCBI taxonomy): Eukaryota > Viridiplantae > Streptophyta > Magnoliopsida > Poales > Poaceae > Aegilops > Aegilops sharonensis. The sequence continues at coordinate 58,341,941 of LR880968.1, read as the reverse complement.
CACCTTTTTGACAATTTGACTCGGCAGGTGGTTTTTTTGGACAAAAATTCCACTCGGCAGGTGGTTTTTTTGGACAAAAATTCTTTTGCCTTGGCTCTGGAAGTCTGGAACGAGGATGAGGAGCCTACCTATGGAGAAGACGAGTGGATGGGAAACAAGATAAAAGGCAGCATCACATGGTGGCTACATGCGGTGTTTGCTACGTGCAGCTCATCAGCTGGGAGCTCAACACACAGGTGGTCAGAAGCATCATGCATTGCATAGTCTTAGAGTATAAAGTCTATTCATATTGTAATCTATCTCTATTAGTTTAGTCTTAGAGCCAAGCTTTGTAATCTATATAAACATCCCTTGAGGCCCCAATCAATACAACAATTACTTCTCCAATATCTCAACCTATCATGATATCTGACGCCTAGGTTTTCCGCACCTGGTATGGCTCCGCCACCCGCGCCGCCGCCCCGGCCGATTCGGCCCCTCTTCTCCATGACCGAGTTCCGCGCCGCCGGCGCCCCATCCCCTACCTCTTCCTCTACAACTACCCAAACACCTCCCCCCCCCCCCCCGCCCCCCCCCCCCCCGCCCATTCCGCCCCCCCTCCCCCATCCCGCATTTCCCCCCCCCGGCCCCCCCCCCCCCCCCCTTCCCCCGCCCCGCCCCCCCCCCCCCCGCCCATTCCGCCCCCCCTCCCCCATCCCGCATTTCCCCCCCCCGGCCCCCCCCCCCCCCCCCTTCCCCCGCCCCGCCCCCCCCCCCCCCGCCCATTCCGCCCCCCCTCCCCCATCCCGCATTTCCCCCCCCCGGCCCCCCCCCCCCCCCCCTTCCCCCGCCCCGCCCCCCCCCCCCCCGCCCATTCCGCCCCCCCTCCCCCATCCCGCATTTCCCCCCCCCGGCCCCCCCCCCCCCCCCCTTCCCCCGCCCCGCCCCCCCCCCCCCCGCCCATTCCGCCCCCCCTCCCCCATCCCGCATTTCCCCCCCCCGGCCCCCCCCCCCCCCCCCTTCCCCCGCCCCGCCCCCCCCCCCCCCTAACCCCGTCATCCCCCGCTCCCGCGCCACCAGCTCCGTCGTCATGGCCTCCTCAGCATGATCCTTGGACTGGCCTCGTCCAGGCTTGGTCGATGCCTTGGTCGGCCCCCTCGCCGTATGGTGCCCCTCCTGCGTACACGGGCACGTGGAGCCCCGGTCTTCGTCCAGCCACCGGCTCTCCGGGACTCCTTGGACCCAGGCCGCCGGCGCACGTCTACACCGCCACTCCCACTCCGCCTACCAGCACGCCAGGACCGCCGTCGCCCTCCAACACCATGCCGGTCTTCTACGGCAACATGCAGGCCCCAATCGCATACTACCCATCCGCTATCCCCTACGTCAACATGCAAGCTCCTGGCCCCTCTGCTCCTCCCCAATAGCCGGCTTGGGACCAAGCCGCCTTCATCAACGCCATGAACAATTTTGTCCTCAATGACGCAGGTACGGATTGGATTTTCGATTCTGGTGCATCAATGCATATGTCTTTAAATATGAATTTATTGTCAGCTTGTTTTCCTTCTGCTTTTTCCACTATCACCATTGGCGGTGGCTCCACCATCCTTGTTTCATGCACCGGTCACTCTTACATCCCTTCCTCTCATGCCAATTTTCTTCTCCGCAATATTCTTGTGGTTCCTTCCATCATCAAAAATCTTATTTCTGTTAGACAATTTTGCATTGACAACAAAGTTATCCTGGCCTTTGACCCTTTTGGTTTGTCTGTGAAGAATCTGACAACGGGGGCGGTCCTCGCTTGGTACAATAGCACGGGCGATCTTTATCCTCTTCATGGCGCGCCCACATCCACCCCTCGTGACATGCTCGCATCCGTTGATCTATGGCATCGTCGCCTCGGTCATCCCAGCAAAAACACTTTGACGTCTTTACTCCAAGAATTTTGTATCCCTAGTTCTAGCAGTCCCCATAATCCCTCTCTCTGTAATGCATGTCAATGCGGCAAACATGTTAGATTACCTTTTGGAACCTCTACTACCATTAGTACTTTTCCTTTTGAGTTACTTCACTGTGATTTATGGACCTCCCCAGTCCCTAGTGTTTCTGGTTATAAATATTATCTTGTGATCTTGGATGATTATTCTCACTATACTTGGACCTTTCCTCTCCGCGCTAAATTTGAAGTACCTGCAATCTTTCTCAACTTTCGACAATATGTAATCACACACTTTGGCTTGCCAATTCGATTTATTCAATGTGATAACGGTCGTGAATTTGATAACACCCAAAACCGCACCTTCTTTCTCTCCCAAGGCATTCTTTTTCACTTTTCATGCCCTTATACATCTTCTCAAAATGGTAAAGCTGAACGCTGTCTTCGCTCTATTAATGATGTTCTTCGCACATTGCTTTTACAAGCCTCTCTTCCTTCCCGTTTTTGGGTTGAAGCCCTTCGCACCGCCACACTCCTTCTTAATATTCGACCAACTAAAACTTGCCCTCTTTATTCGCCTTTCCAATCTCTTTTTCTCTCCCACCCTGACTATTCTTTTCTGCGTGTTTTTGGTTGTCTATGCTTTCCCAACATCGCCTCTACCGCCTCCAACAAACTAGAACCACGCTCACTACCTTGCATTCACCTTGGTCTTTCTGATGATCACAAAGGATATCGTTGTTTCGAACCATCTTCTGGTCGTATCATTCTCTCTCTTCATGACACATTCGATGAAAATACTTTTCCTTTTTCTGTCACTACAACCACAACACCAATTCCACCACAATCCGCCACCACCAAAACCCCTTCCCTAGTTCGGCCTTCGGTCATCTCTGCTGCCATGGAATCTTGTTCCGTCTCTCAGCCGGAATCGCCCAACGTTAGCCACCCTCCTGCCCCGTCCCCCACCTCTCCCCCAACTGCATCCTCTACCCCAGCCGTCTTTCCCTCACCACATCCTACCACGGCAACCCCCTCGACACCCACCACCTCTGCTTCTTCTTCCTCACCGTCCTCTTCAACCGAAAACCCACTGCCACCCAGTGTCGTTCTTATACCACCGCTCACCAATGATCATGTCATGTGCACCCGTGGAAAACGAGGATTTCTTCTCCCCACCAAACGTCTCAATCTTACCGCCACCCCAACCATCTCTCCTATTCCAACCAGTTATAAGCGAGCTCTTCTTGACCCTCTCTGGCTTTCTGCTATGCGCGATGAATTTGAAGCTCTTTTCAGCAAAATAATACATGGACTCTTGTTCCCAAACCTCCTGGTGTTAACATTGTTTCTGGCAAATGGGTTTTTCGTCATAAATTTCATTCCGATGGCACTCTCGCTCGTTACAAAGCTCGTTGGGTGTGTCGTGGTTTCTCCCAGCATCCTGGTATTGACTTTGATGAGACTTTTTCTCCTGTTGTTAAATCAAGCACTATTCGTGTTGTTCTTAGTCTTGTTGTTTCCTCTTCTTGGCCTATTCATCAACTTGATGTTAAAAATGCTTTTCTTCATGGCACTCTCAATGAAACTGTTTCTTGTCAACAACCCTCTGATTTTGAGAATCCCTCATCTCCAAATTTTGTTTGTCTCCTCAACAAATCTCTTTATGGCCTTAAACAAGCTCCTCGTGCATGGTTTCAATGCTTTGCTACTTTTATTCAAACCATAGGCTTTATTCCCTCCAAATCCGATTCTTCTTTCTTTGTTTATCAGTCTTCTACTCACACTGCCTACCTCTTGCTTTATGTTGATGATATCATTCTCACGGCTAGTTCTGATTCTTTTCTTCAACATACCATATCTTCTCTCAATCAGGAGTTTTCCATGACTGATCTTGGTCCTCTTCATCATTTTCTAGGTATTCATGTTTCTCGCACAAAATCTTCCCTCTTTATTTCTCAACGGTCATACATTTTGGACTTGCTTTCTCGTTCTGGTATGTCTGATTGTCAACCCTCTCGTACTCCAGCCGACGTTGGTGCTAAACTGTCGGCTGATGGTGATCCTCTTTCTGATCCTACTTTATATCGTAGCATCACTGGCGCTCTTCAATATGCCACTCTTACTCGTCCTGAAATCTCCTATTCAGTTCAGCAAGCCTGTCTCTTTATGCATGATCCTCGTGCTCCTCATCTGGCTCATGTCAGACGCATTCTCCGCTATTTAAAAGGCACTCTTGATCACGGTCTCCTTATTAATTATTCTTCACCTACAAGATTGACAGTTATTCTGATGCAGACTGGGCAGGTTGTCCAGATACTCGACGATCTACATCCGGATTTTGCGTTTATTTAGATGATAATCTTGTTTCTTGGTGTTCTAAAAGGCAGGTAACAGTTTCCAGGTCTTCTGTTGAGGCTGAGTATAGGGCGGTTGCTCACGCTGTGGCCGAGGCGGTGTGGCTACGGCAGCTTCTCGTTGAACTTCATCGTCCGCTCCCACGTGCTACCATTGTTTACTGTGATAACATCTCTGCAGTATACATGGCTACCAATCCAGTTCAACATCGTCGCACAAAGCACATTGAGATTGACATTCACTTTGTTCGTGAAAAGGTGGCTCTTGGCGAGGTTCGCGTTCTTCATGTTCCTACAAGTGCCCAATTTGCTGACCTTTTTACCAAAGGACTCCCTTCTGCATCGTTCACCGACATACGCTCCAGTCTCAACATTGTTTCACCTGACGTTGAGACTGCGGGGGGATCTTAGAGTATAAAGTCTATTCGTATTGTAATCTATCTCTATTAGTCTAGTCTTGGAGCCCAAGCTTTGTAATCTATATAAACAGCCCTTGAGGCCCCAATCAATACAACAATTACTTCTCCAATATCTCAATCTATCACATAGCCCAATACAATACACATACTGAATATGCCACATACATCCAACATTACACTCACATTTTATTCAATATATATACACAAGATATGAAGTGGTTCACACAATGACAAGTTCAAATAAGTTTTACATCATACATCAAGTAGAGCCACGGTTTCAACAACGACTAAGAAGCGGGGTTACCCTGAGACCGGCGTAACAGAAGCTGAAGAATCCGGTCGGTCTCGGCTTGCTTCTTCCTGACTTCCTCCATCTCTTGTTGGGTTTTCGTGATGACCGCATCGGCCTTTTCTGCTTGCTTCTTCAAGGCGTCGATTTCTTCTCGGAGCACAGCTGCACCCTGCCTTTCCGCCTCGAGTTTATCCTCAAGAACTTGAACAGTTGGCCACTTCGACGAGCTTGTTGTAATGGCATGGGAGAGTATCTTGGAAGTGAACTCTGCTGTTGATGTTGGGGTCTGACCATCTTCAACAGTCTCAGCCATCATAGCTTCCATAGCAGTCTGAAAAGTTTCAGTTAGTACAGTAGGAGAGAGGTTGCATCAGTGAACCCATAAAGCAGAACAACTTTTAGATGTTATATTGCACATGAACTGTTTTGAGTCCTAAAAGTTGACTTTGTAAGCTGTATTTATGAAACCGACATATTTTGCATCATGCTAATTTTGTAAACCCAACAGTAATCACTGGATGTTGAGAAATTAAGAAATGTGTCATTTCCATGCTGTAACAAAGGAAGGTTCTATTGGTGTATCCCTGACAAATAGAAGACCTAGCACCTGCGGAATCAGTTGATTTTTTCCGTAAGATGGACGGATTTACCCATCTGAACAAAAGTTGAAAGCTGAGATTTCTGGATCATAGAACAAACAAGAATACTATACCGCCAACATATAATTTATTAAAAAAAATTCTAGCTAGTCCTATTGGCATGCTATTGAACATGAGATACAGAAAGGTACTTCAATTTGTCAAAATACTATAGAAGGAGAATCACCACTTCATGTTGCCGTAAAGCATCACTGGATAAAGCAAGCCTATTGTCAAGAGAAGAGGATTATTACCTGAAGACGAATCAAACAGCAGACTGGACTTTTGGAATCTGTATCCCCGCACAGAAAGCAAACTGGTCGCACCTCAGAGGTAACGGCAGTTGATCTGGATGTATTCGGCTCAAATGTTGGAACATCATGCCCTTCATTTCCTGAGGACTTCATACTTTCAGCAAGTTTTGACTGCTCTGCTCCCATTTTTGCCTAAGACATGCAGATTCAGATAAGAAACTAGCAGTTACAGTAGAATTTATGGTAACAAAACAACAAAAGGTCAGAATTAACAAGCAATGTAGGAAGGGAAAACTGTAGATGAATTGACAAATTCCAATACGTAGAATTAATGGCTAATCGAGATGGCTTGAGAATATAATTAGACTAGTAAACTTTTTAAGTTAAACTCTTACCATGATTGCAGCTTCGCATTGGCGTTTTCCCGTCAAATCTGGAGATCCTAAATTCTGTTTGGCGCTGGCATGATCTGGAATGGATGGGAGTACTTGTGGTGCCATTTGTCTTACTGCAGACATGCACTGCTTACTTAGCTTGGCAAATCTTGTTAACAAACTCTCAACTAGAGATGGAATATTGCATCCAGAAAAGGTGCGGTCATTCTTTTCCTTGTGCATAAGTGAAACAAGCAAGGTTAGCATGCTATCCTTCTTCAGTTTGTCAGACTCTGGGGAGACTAGTTCTGTAGAGTAGGTCAATATGGGAAAAGCCTCTTCTGCATCCGATGACAGAACAACCCATGATTCATCATCATGCTGCAGTAAATCCACTCCATACTGGTCCGTAGAAATTTGACTCTCTGATTCACATATGTCAAGTGCCAACGAAAGCAGGTGCAGACCAGTCACAAGAACATTGCTAGGGGCACGTGATACCGATGACGCGTCGGTGTAAACAGCATAAAAGAGAACAACACGAACAATTTGAAGGATAGCTTTGGAGGTGGCAATTTTAGAAATACTGCGCAGAGGGCTAAAAACTTGAGTCCATTGAGGTAGTTGAGCGCCAAGAGCAGAAACTTTGCAAAAACGGTAATATCTCTCTTTAGCAATCTGCAATTCCCTGGGACTCCAGCGCGGGTGATACAAGTCCAATTCCTTCCAGAATGCTTCGCGAAGCACATAGTTGCCCTGTGATATATAACCTTTCTTATTAGTCATGCATTCAAACATAAAAAAGTAAGTTGCAGAAGCATGTAGTATAATTTCAAGGATTAAAACCTTTTTCTTTCCAGATGGATCAGAACAAACTGCGACTGAATCTAGAACCTCTTGAAATTGTTCGCTTGACGAAAGGTCACAGGAATAGACCTCACAATCTGGCTATGGGTGGCATCTCCAATAGCCAATTTATAAATCAATTCTCTCTTCAAGTTGTCTGATGTGGAATGCCCACAAAACCTGCGTTCTTTGACTAGTTGCACAATGAAAGTTAGCATTTCTTGTACAAGAACTGGCTCATGCCTGAAAAAGCATAAGAAAATTGTTCAACATTTAAACAAAAATATTCAGGCAAACTATTAATCTGGATATTGACAGGAAATGCACAGAAGCAATTGTTAGATGTGTATAGTCTCTTTTCAGTATATCCCCATTGTATAAGGGGTTGCCTGCACTTTACCACACATGTATATGTAATGGCCTTTGGCCCTCAGTAAAGATCAGTTGCTCATTATCCAACATGGTATCAGATGCTAGGTTTGCCTCGTTCTCCCGCACGCTGCAACTCCGTGCTCCCTCCTCCTAGCCTGCCTCGTCTCTCCTCTCGATTCCGGCCAACTTTTCCAGCCGCTCCTGCCTGCTGCAGCTCAAGCCGCCGCTCCTCCCTTCTGTCGATCCAGTTGCTGCCGCCGTCTGCTGCTGTGCAGGCCGCCGCGGCCGCATCTGCCCCGTCCGGCGGCACCTCCCCTGGCTGTCCCGCCGC
>LR880968.1:58317045-58333457 GCA_904067115.1 Aegilops sharonensis | reverse complement strand
GCGCGCGTGCTCCTTTGCTCGATCCGGTCGGGCCTGCTGAATCTGGTTGGGGCGGGCGCTCTCCCAGCCAGATTCTCTCGCCGGGCCACTCTCCTCTCGGGCCGGCCATCACTCGGTCGGCTGCGGTCGATCCCGTCTTCCCTCGAGCGTGCTCTGCTCGATCCCCTGAGTTGACCAAAAAAAAAAGAGACACACAACAGCAAAGTGACTTCATTATGTCCTCTTCGGGCTATGTCGCGGTTCCTTGGTGCTCGGTGATCTTCGATGGCACCAACTATGCTGAGTTTGTGGGCTTCATGCACATCCATATGTGTGGACTCCTTCTGTGGGGTGTTCTTTCTGGCGAGGTCCCCTTCCCATCATGCCCTGTTGCGCCCGTGGCCCCAATCCCACCGGTACCGCCTGTACTGGCTGCTGAGGCTTCTCAAGCTGACTGGGATGCCGCCAAGGCCCTTGATGATGCTGCAGTTGATGCTTATGATCAGCAGGTATCTACTTACTCTGATGCTCTTTCGGTGTACCGCGACGATATGTCTGCTTACACTCAGTGGTGCAACGATGATGCTCGTGCTGCTGCTGTTCTTACTGCGAGTGTCCTCCCTCAGTTTGCTTCGGAGTTCATGGGACTTGGCACAGTTGCAACAATGTGGTCTTATCTCTGTCAGCGCTATCAGCCCTCTGGTGATGCTCTCTACCTGTCTTTGGTGCGTCAGGAGCATGCCCTCTAGCAAGGTGATTCCTCTGTTGATGAGTTCTATTCACAGTGCTCTGCCATCTGGCATCAGCTTGACTCTCTTCGGACAGTTGTTTGTGGCATCTGTTGTTGCTGTCAGACTACTCAGTCTGATCTAGAGTTTCAGCGGGTCCATGAGTTCTTATCGCGTCTCCGCTCTGAGTTTGAGCCCAGACGTGCTCACTTGCTTGCTCGTGGTCGTGTTCCTATCTCGGAGGTGCTTGCCGAGCTTCGTGCTGAGGAGACCCACCTTCGCTCTGCTGGTTTGCTGGTGGTCCCGTCTGTATTGGCTGCTCGCGCTCTTGTGTCGTATGCTCGGCTCACCACTCCGCCGCTCCTCCCCACACCTCCCGGGGGGATGGGACGCCCTGCTTATGCTGAGAGGGGCCGGTCGCGCCGTGACACCTTCTGTGGCTACTGTTCTCGGCCAGGTCATCTAGAGTCTGATAGCCGTGAGAAGAAGCGAGACCAGAGGCGCTCCTCTTCCAGTGGGATTCCTGGATCCTCCTCGACTCCGTCACTCACTGACCAGGACATTGTGAGACTCAAGCGTCTCTTGGCTTCCTCAGGCTCTTCGTCGACCGATTCTGCTGCTGCTGTGACTGCATCCACTTCCCCACCATCACAGACATCGACACAGTCAGGTACATCTTCGTGGGTTCTGGATTCTGGAGCCTCCTTTCATATGTCTTCTGATTCTTCTGTATTGTCTTCTCTTCGACCTCTTGATTCGCCTGTTAATGTTCTTACCGCCGATGGCACACCTTTTCTTGTTGCTAGTCGTGGTTTTCTTTCCACTCTATCCTTTTCTGTTCCTAGTGTTTCACATGTTCCTCGCCTTACCATGAATCTCTTTTCCGCTGCCCAACTTACTGATTCTGGTTGTCGTGTCATTCTTGATACCGACTCTTGCTCCATTTAGGATCGTCGCACCAAGACTTTGGTTGGTGCTGGCCCCCGGTGCCGTGAGTCAGAGGGCCTTTGGGAGGTTGACTGGCTTTGTGTTCCTTCCGCTGCCACCACTTCTGCCAGCTCCCATGCTCTTGCTGCCTCTTCATCCGCGTCCTTCCAGCAGTGGCATCATCGCCTTGGTCACATCTGTGGCTCTCGCTTGTCTTCTTTAGTTCGCCAGGGCCTCTTGGGGTCTGTATCTGGAGATGTTTCCTTACCTTGTAATGGTTGCAGACTTAGCAAACAAACCCAGTTACCTTATCCTACTAGTGAGTCTGTATCTCAGCGTCCTTTTGACGTAGTTCATTCTGATGTCTGGGGTCCTGCTCCTTTTGATTCGAAAGGTGGCCATCGCTACTATGTTTTGTTTATTGATGATTTCTCTCGCTACACTTGGCTCTACTTCATGAAATCTCGTACCGAGGTTCTCTCTATATAAACGATTTGCTGCCATGGTTCATACCCAGTTTTCCACGCCCATTCGTACTTTTCGTGCTGACTCCGCTGGAGAGTATATCTCCCAGCTGTTGCGTGGTTTTCTCGCGGAACAGGGCACTCTTGCCCAGTTCTCATGCCCTGGTGCTCATGCTCGGAATGGCGTTGCCGAACGTAAGCATCGTCATCTGCTTGAGACTGCTCGTGCGCTCATGATTGCTGCTTCCCTTCCGCCCCACTTTTGGGCTGAGGCTATTTCTGCATCTACCTATCTCATCAACATTCAGCCATCGACTGCTCTGCAGTGTGGTATTCCTATGGAGTGCCTCACTTGTCGATCTCCTAACTACTCAGCTCTTCGTATGTTTGGCTGTGTGTGTTATGTCCTTCTTGCCCCCCGAGAACGCACCGAACTGACCGCTCAGTTGGTTGAGTGTGTTTTCCTTGGCTACAGTGATGAGCACAAGGGCTATCGCTGTTGGGACCCCGTTGATCGCCGCTTGTGCATCTCGCGTGATGTGACCTTTAATGAGTCTCGCTCTTACTACCCACGTCCTTCTTCCTCGAGTCTCTCTGTGGACGACATTTCCTTCCTTCTTCTTCCCGATACACCCTGCTATGTGCCTCATGTGTCACCTCTTCCTCCGGCACCTCTCATTCCTTCGCATTCACCACCGACCCCATCTTCTCCATCCTCCTCCTCCACCTCTCCACCATCATCTCCAGTCCGGCGCCCTCTCTCCCCGTTCCCTCTCCACTATACTCGTCGCCCTCGTACCGAGGATGTCTCCCCTAACGCGCCTTCCACCTCTGGTGCACCTCCCTTCACGCCTCCCCCGGTTCACAACCTCCGTGCTCGGCCTCGCCCCCGCCTGATCGCTACTCCCCTAATCGGTACGGTCTCTCGGTTGTTGCTGAGCCCACTTCCTATCGAACTGCCATGACTCAGCCTGAATGGCAGCTTGCGATGGCCTAAGAGCTTGCTGCTCTAGAGCGCTCTGGCACATGGGATTTGGTTTCCCTCCCTTCTGGTGTCTGTCCCATCACTTGCAAGTGGGTCTACAAGATTAAGACTCACTCCGATGGTTCTCTTGAGCGCTACAAAGCTCGTCTTGTGGCCCGTGGTTTTCAGCAGGAGCAGGGGCGCGATTATGATGAGACATTCGCTCCTGTGGCCCACATGACCACTGTCCGCACTCTCCTTGCTGTGGCTTCTGTTCGTCATTGGTCTATCTCTCAACTTGATGTCCAGAACGCCTTTCTGAATGGCGAGTTGTGTGAGGAGGTTTATATGCAGCCACCACCGGGGTACTATGCTCCTGATGGTATGGTCTGCAGACTTCGCCGCTCCCTCTACGGTCTTAAACAGGCCCCTCGCGCCTGGTTTGAGCGTTTCGCCTCTGTGGTGACTGCTGCTGGTTTCTTGCCCAGTGATCATGATCCCGCGTTGTTTGTTCACACGTCTCCTCGTGGTCGGACTCTTCTCCTTCTCTATGTGGATGATATGATCATCACTGGTGACGACTCTGACTATATTGCCTTTGTTAAGGCTCGCCTTCGCGACCAGTTCCTCATGACTGATCTTGGTCCGCTTCGCTATTTTCTTGGGATCGAGATCTCCTCGACCTCTGATGGCTTCTACATCTCCCAAGAAAAATATATTCAGGATCTTCTTCCTCGTGCTGCTCTCGGTGATGAACGCACTGTTGTGACTCCTATGGAGCTCAACGTTCAGCTTCGTGCCTCTGATGGTGACTCTCTTCCTAATCCCACTCGCTATCGTCACCTAGTTGGCAGCCTTGTCTATCTTGCTGTTACGCGTCCTGACATCTCCTATCCTGTCCACATCCTAAGTCAGTTTGTCTCAGCTCCTACCTCTGTCCACTATAGTCACCTCCTTCGTGTTCTACGATACCTTCATGGCACGATCTCTCAGCGCCTCTTCTTTCCCCGCTCCAGCTCTCTTGAGCTCCAGGCTTACTCTGATGCTACCTGGGCTAGTGATCCCTCTGATCGACGTTCGCTGTCTGCTTACTGTGTTTGTCTGGGTAGCTCTCTCATTGCCTGGAAGACAAAGAAATAGACTGCAGTTTCTCGCTCGAGTACAGAGGCTGAGTTGACAGCCATGGCTATGTTGACAGCTGAGGTGATGTGGTTACATTGGTTACTTGAGGATTTTGGTGTGTCTGCGACTAACTCGACTCCCTTACTTTCAGACAATACCTGTGCTATCAGTATTGCGCGTGACCCGGTGAAGCATGAGCTCACCAAGCACATAGGTGTGGATGCCCACTTTGTGCGTGCTGCTGTGTAGGATCATACTCTTGCTCTTCACTATGTGCCCTCTGAGTTACAGTTGGCTGACTTCTTCACGAAGGCATGGACTCGAGCACATCATGGCTTTTTCCTCTCGAAACTCAGTGTTGTTGACCCACCATGAGTTTGAGGGGGGGTGTTAGATGTGTATAGTCTCTTTTCGGTATATCCCCATTGTATAAGGGGTTGCCTGCACTTTACCACAATGTATATGTAATGGCCTTTGGCCCTCAGTAAAGATCAGTTGCTCATTATCCAACAGCAATAACATGGTATTCCCTTAAGGCTTTTGTATCATAACCCAAAAAATAATAATTCTAGAGCAAAAATAAAAAAGGTTGACCTGAATATCACTCAAGTGCGCAACTAAGAGAATACAGTAAGCACAAAGGAGATTCCATGTGCCACAACATGTAAGCACAATCAAATAACAACGGTTACAACTAAAACTTACTGGCACTGACAGAGAAAATACAATGATGAAGCTAAAATTGAGCACACTCCACAAGACGAGATGATAAAATAAAAGGTAATACTACATGATTATAAAAAGAGTATGCTTAAACTTTAGCAAGTAGGGAGACAAGCAAGAAAAACGGTTGACTGGGTTATCAATACAAACGTACATGTACCACCAAAATTTTGAAAGAAGCAATATGTTAACAGAAACACAAGTCGATATGCCATTATATACTCGGGGCTTACTCATTGTGTTCAGTGAGATCCAGAGATGTATAATCTGACAAACCAAATCTTTCTTGAATGGTCCTCACAAAGAACTCTGGAGAAGATAATGCATCACAGCATTGAAGCAGAAACAAATCCGACTCCAAGCCCTGTTCAAACCTGGAAAGATGGGTAATCAATCAGTATAACTTAAGGACTGCAAGTTGAATAGCAGTTCATTTGAGGTGAGCAAGAAATTACCATTTCATAGAGCGGTACCACTCAGCACTCAGTATAGCTGCATCACCATTCTTACGCCACATTCCGGCACGCATTTGTGCGCAAAGTACTCTAACTCTTAATGGATGCTCCATCACAACTGAAGCAAACCCATAAGGCTCACAACTTCCAAGTACCCGAGAGAAGAACTCATTGGACTGCACAACTGAACATTCCTTTGTTTTGGCATCCTCTCCGAAACATTTCTTCATTGCTTCCCGCAATAGTAATGAAAGCATACGGTGTAAAGGGATATGAAAAGATGTTTCTTGTGAACTGACATCAAAGACAACATGACGCCAGCCTGTCGTATTGAGTATTCCTAGTTCATCAGTTCCTGAATCTGGGTGAGCATATAGAAGGTTGCCACCAGTCAGAGTAACAACAGTGGCATTTTCAGATTGCAATTGTACATCCGGCGCACTGCCAGTTTCTTGCAACTTCCCCTTGCCTGTGACGTTACCAACCTGAGGCATCCCACCTTGACCTATCAGCAACATGTTGTCGGACTCTTGAATAGGAGAACCAATTACTTCATAATAATCCTCTAATTGGGATCCTTCATTAACCTTCACGCCCACCTCACCAATATGTTTATCTGATCCACCCCAGATAGCATCAAGAGACAGCAACTTTCTCCTCAGTGGACCAGGTTCCAGCCAGCTACCAATAGCTTTCAAGCACTGACGAATTAAACAGGCAATAGGTGCTGGTAATTCACTGCTCAAAGAACTCTCTCTGTTACTCAAATTGCACACCGAGTTCTCCTGGGAGACTGTCGGTGTCAAAACCGGCGGATCTCAGCTAGGGGGTCCCGAACTGTGCGTCTAGGCGGATGGTAACAGGAGACAAGGGACACGATGTTTTTACCCAGGTTCGGGCCCTATCGATGGAGGTAATACCCTACTCCTGCTTGATTAATATTGATGATATGGGTAGTACAAGAGTAGATCTACCACGAGATCAAGGAGGCTAAACCCTAGAAGCTAGCCTATGGTATGATTGTTGTTCGTCCTATGGACTAAAACCCTCCGGTTTATATAGACACCGGATAGGTTAGGGTTACACAGAGTCGGTTACAATGGTAGGAGATCTACATATCCGTATCGCCAAGCTTGCCTTCCAAGCCAAGGAAAGTCCCATCCGGACACGGGACGAAGTCTTCAATCTTGTATCTTCATAGTCTAGGAGTCCGGCCAAAGATGATAGTTCGGCTATCCGGACACCCCCTAGTCCAGGACTCCCTCAGTAGCCCCTGAACCAGGCTTCAATGACGACGAGTCCAGCGCGCATATTGTCTTCGGCATTGCAAGGCGGGTTCCTCCTCCGAATACCTCATAGAAGGTTTTGAACACCAGGATAGTGTCCGGCTCTGCAAAACAAGTTCCACATACCACCGTAGAGAGAATAATTTTTGCACAGATCTGCTGACGTATTCCGCGGCGTGACATCACACCACGGCTAGGCCTTTATATGAATCGTTTTTTACTGTTCCGCCTTAGCGCGTTTAGCGAGGCAGTTTCCCTGGCACATCTTATCAAAGCATAGATCGTGCCCCCTTATTCCGGGATTCCCATCAATACGGACGTGGGTAACCTGTCCGCGCCATTGATTACGGCGCTTGGGAGATAAGCGAGTTTTACCAGGCTGGTGGGGGACGCATAGCTTCGTTCTTCCATATAAGGGGATAAGGATCCACCTTTTCACCTACGCCTTCTTCCTCCTTTGCTCATCCATTTCCATGCACTCGAGCTCGAGCGCCCAAGTCCGCACATCCCACCTCAACCTTCTCCAACTATGTCCAGAGCGGGAGGCAGGTGGATGGCCTCCTCCGTCACGGAGGGGCACATCACAAAGCTGCGGGAGGCCGGATACTTGTCCGGCGACATCGCGTGTCGGCTCCCCAACAAGGGGCAGCTAACGCCACCCCCCAGGCCCCATGAGAGGGTGGTGTTTCTCCCCCACTTCCTCCGTGGACTAGGTTTTCCACTTCACCCATTTGTCTGGGGGCTCATATTCTACTACGGCCTGGACTTCCACGATCTGGCCCCGAATTTCATCCTCAATATCTCGACGTTTATCGTCGTGTGCGAGGCCTTCCTCTTCATCCAACCCCACTTCGGTTTATGGTTGAAGACCTTTAGCGTCAAGCCGAAGATAGTGGGCGGCCGACAGGCGGAGTGCGGAGGCGCCATGGCGGGCAGGATGCCCAATGTCCTATGGCTCGAGGGCTCCTTCGTGGAGACAGTAAAGGGGTGGCAATCGGGGTGGTTCTACATCACCGAGCCGCGCGACTCCAAATGGGCGGCGGCCCCCGAATTCAGATCTGGCTCCCCCACACGGCTCACATCATGGAAAGAGACGAGCCTGACGTGGGGTGATTCGGAAGAGCTGACCGGACTCCAAACCTGTGTCCGAAACCTGGTGGACAAGAAGCTCAAGCTTGTCAACGTAGTCCAGGTTATGCTCATCCGCCGGATTCTCCCATGCCAGCAACGGGCCTTCAATTTGTGGGAGTTTGATCCGGCACAACACCAGACCTTGAGCCGGCTCTTCGACACTACGTACGAAGATGCCTGGAAGGTGTTGTTCAAGGGCGCCGAAGCCCCCGCATCCGCTACCGAAGATCGCGGATTCAGCTCGCAGCATCAAGCCAGCGAGGTAAGTTATTTTACCCTTTACGGGACTCTTTTTTCATAGATTGACTCTATGTGGGATCTAAAACTCCCTAACCTTTAACAGGACTGGTTGAAGACGTACGGACAGGTTAACTGTCCGGCCCCTTTGCCAGAAGACCCACGGGACGCCCGATTGACGGGGATGTTGGCTCCAGTACCTCATGTGGTGCCGGAGAAGAAGGCCAAGAAGGAGGCTGCGGGAACTCGAAGGAGCTCCCGACGCCAGGTGTTGTCGGATTCTGAAGCAGAATCTTCTCCTGAGAACGAGGAGGAGGAAAAAGAAGCCTCTCCCCCAGCGGGGGAGGAGAGGAAAAGGAAGGCTGCCCCAACTGGGGAGGCCGGAGGGTCCAAGAAGGGAAAGGACCCTTCCTCCGGACTTCTCCACCAACGTCGACAACGACGAGGAGGAGTGGCCAACAAGGGCCAAGCCCCTGGCGAGATCGTAAGTGTCCGGATACCCATGGCTTTTTCATTGCATAGTGTTCTCTAATACCGAACAATCATGCAGCCCGCCCAAGAGCGAGTTCGCCGCTTCGTCGAGCGGGTCCCTGAGTTCGTCGGAAATGGAGAGTACTTCACTTCCGGCCGCCTCCTCGCCTCACGCTACGGACGACGCCGAGGTGGTGCCCCAAGGGGGGCCTGGTCAAGAGGAGGTGGCGCAGGAGGCACCGCAAGGCAACCTCCCGGACTCCAGGCTCGAGGGGAGCAAGACCCCCAGGGGCTCTAAGCCCGACCCTCGTCCGGACTCCATACCGGAACCTTCAGTGGTTCCGGAGTCCGGCAAGCGGTCCCTTCGTAGGAAGGGTAAGACGCCGGTGTCCTCCGTCAAACCGGAGGCACCGGATAGCTTACTGGAGGCGCTCAACAGCGCCTCCATCGAGGAGGAGCACCGCACTGTTATGAGTGTGGTGATCCAGAAAGTTCAGTCCGCCAAGAGCGGGCTGACTGAAGCCTGTACCAGCCTTCTAATAGGTTTTGAGGTAAGTTTAGAATATGTAAAAATATTACCGCATAGACAGTAGCCCATGATGCTTAGTTCGGTGTTCGGAAAGAAAAGCCGGACTAAGGATCTAAAAAGATATACGCAGGAGTCTAACATAAGTATGTCAATATGGGAATGCAGGCTGCGCTGCTGACCTCTGCCGCACTGACTGCGGAGGTCGATGCATTAAAGCAGAGCCTCGAGCGGTCCGAGAACGAGCTCGGCTTTGCCAAGAAGCAGCTCGAGGACAAGGAAGGTAAGTAATACCTTATTAAAGAAATACCTTATAGAAAGGATTTGGTTGCAAAAAATAACAGAAATAACATGGGTACTGCAGGGGCCACGAGCGAGGTGGCGACCCTGAAGGAAGCGGTGTCCGTGGCCGAAAGCAAAGCGGCCGCGGAGCGCACCGAGCGAGAGAAGGGGGAGGCGCAGCTGGCGGAGGTGCGGCAAGAGCTCCAGGCTCTCGTGAAAAAACACGAGGGTTTGGAGCGTGACTCGAAGACCAGAGAGTCAGAGCTTGCCTCGGCTCTTGAGAGTGCCAAAGCTACTAAGGCCGAGGCCCAAAAAGCCCTCCAAGAAATTGAATCATTAAAGAAGATAGCGGAGGGTAAGGCATTCTTTCTGCAAAGCAAGCATGTGAAAGTGAATTACCTATTACTTACCCGGATTCGGAGCTCTCCAGGAGCATTCGCAGATCTGCCCCGTAGTGTGTCTGATGCTGCCGCGTTCTACCGCGCCAAGGAGGGGAGCTCGACGGAGAAGGTGTTCTGGTCTCAGTATGCTGAGGCCGGACATCCGGTGCCCCTAAGCGACCAGCTGAAGCAGCTGGTCGAGCTCCACAAGGTCGCCGAACAGGCCATGAAGGGCCTCATAGTTCGGCTGTGGCCATTGGAAGCCATGCCTGGGAGCTACTTTGGGCTAGTGCGGCGGCTGGTGGACGCCTGTCCATGGATTGAAGTCATCAAGCGCTCCGTCTGCATTGAAGGTGCCCGTCAGGCCCTTGCCCGTGCTAAAGTGCTCTGGGGCAAGCTGAATGCGGAGAAGCTTGTGACGGACGGGCCACCGAAGGGCAAGGAGCATCGCACGCCCGAAATGTACTATGAGGGCGTCCTGAAGGGTGCTCGCCGTAGCGGATGAGTGCTCCAAAGATGTAATTTTTGAATAGACTCGCATTTGTTATCCTATACGCTGAAAACTTGTTCATATGTGCTAAGCAACGCTTGTTAATTTAAAATATTACCTTCTGTGCGGCCGTTTATCAAATTTGAGAGATGGCAAGTCGTTGGCTTCAGCCCCCATGCCACGAGTGCTGGGGTGTTTGGGATAAACTTGAGCGCTCTTGTTCCCATTCTTGGGTCCATCGAGGGAGGCGTTCAACGCAACGAACAAGGCAACCGGACTTATAATGCTTGAACACTCTCACTTAGCCATAGAATTCTATAGTTTTAAATTTTGGCGAAGCCCCTAGTATTTGGAAGACCGAGTTCGGGGCGCTATCCACGCCTTGGCCGGACAATTCCGGTTCCTCGCTCTAAGCGGCATAAGTCTTTAAGGACCCGAAAAAACCTCTCGAACAGCGATCGGCTCTCGCCCTATCATGACGGTCAGTTTTAGCTTTCTCCATTGAGGTGCTCAACCCAGCTCAACCGGGGCACAATCGCAGTGGTTCTCCTAGTGCTACCTTAGCCGATATAACGGAACGTAAGGTACCAAAACATAGGAGTCGGGCAAACCCAACTATTGACCCAAGACATGATTCGGAGCCGATGCATATAATGTTATAAGTTCGGGGTGCCGCACTTGTGAAAGTGTTCGGACTTATCACACCATAATTTTGGGGTACTTAAGCCCCTGGTGTATTGGCCGTACCAAAGTGTACGGGTGCAACATGTCATGAAATGAACATATATATAGATATAGAAAGGAGTGCAATAATAGGCAAAAGCTATGTATTGGTTATTAAAAAGAAACAGCAAATAAAAGCAGAACGATACAAATTGTGCGATAAGCAAGGGATGGGACTATTTAACATGTCCCCCTCCAGGGGTAAGCTGTGGGATGGTATGTAAAACAGGTATAATGCTCGTAGTAGAGACCACCTGGACACTCGACGCGGTTTTCTGCTTCCCTGGCTGTTGTATCGTGAGTTCGGCGTGAATGCCGGACAGGGCTTCTGGAGAACAGAGTCCTGAAAGTAAGAAAAAAGAAGAAAGAAAAAGAATGACACAATCGGGAGCCCCTGGTGCGGTTGAGCCGCATTCTGGGCGTGCCGTGGTCGTGCCCCTCCCTTATGCCCATGGTATCTCTAGAGCGTAGTTATGTGCGCGTAGTACTGGCTTCGCAAGTTCGCAAGGGCTGGGGTTGGGGCCGGATTGCTACGCGTGCTTGGATCGTGCCAGGCGGTCTTGTTGTAGGTTACTCCGGGCGCTCTTGACAGTGTCCGGACGTGTAGTGGCCGGACTCAAGAATTGCTGTGAGAGGCTGCTCTGCACCTCCGCCACGAGGGCCGCCGTGTGCTCCTCCGTTCGGAGAGAGCGTTCGGTGTTTCCATTGACCGTGATTACTCCTCGAGGGCATGGCATCTTGAGCTTGAGGTATGGGTAGTGCGGCACCGCATTGAACTTTGCAAATGCGGTTCGTCCGAGCAGTGCGTGATAGCCGCTGCGGAACGGGACTATGTCGAAGATTAACTCTTCGCTTCGGAAGTTATCCGGGGATCCGAAGAGCACTTCGAGTGTAACTGAGCCTGTACAATTGGCCTCTACACCCGGTATGACGCCTTTAAAGGTCATCTTTGTAGGTTTAATCCTTGAGGGGTCTATGCCCATTTTGCGCACTGTATCCTGATAAAGCAGGTTCAAGCTGCTACCGCCGTCCATCAGGACTCTGGTGAGGTGAAATCCGTCGATAATTGGGTCGAGAACCAATGCGGCGAAACCGCCGTGACGGATGCTAGTGGGGTGGTCCCTTCGATCGAAGGTGATCGGGCAGGAAGACCATGGGTTGAACTTTGGGGCGACTGACTCCATCGCATATACGTCCCTTAGTGCACGCTTCCGCTCCCTTTTGGGTATGTGGGTTGCGTATATCATGTTCACCGTCCGCACTTGTGTGGGAAAGCCCTTCTGTCCTCTATTGTTCGGCGGCTGGGGCTCTTCCTCGTCGTCGCTATGCAGCCCCTTGTCATTGAGTTCGGCACTTAACTTGCCTGCTTGCTTGAACACCCAACAATCCCTGTTGGTGTGGTTGGCTGGCTTTTCGGGGGTGCCATGTATCTGGCACAGGCGATCGAGTATTCGGTCCAAGTTGGACGGGCCCTGGGTATTTCTTTTGAATGGCTTCTTCCGCTGACCGGGTTTAGAGCCTCTGAATCCGGCATTGACTGTTGTATCTTCATCATTGTCACCGTTAATGCGACGCTTGTTCTTGTTGCGACGCGACCTGCCATTGTTGTCCTTGGTATCCGAACTACCAGGGTTTTTGGTCAAGTTGTTACTACGAGCTAGCCAGTTGTCCTCTCCCGCGCAAAAGCGGGTCATGAGTGTGGTGAGGCCTGCCATGGATTTCGGCTTTTCCTGTCCTAGGTGCCGGGCTAGCCACTGTCGCGGATGTTATGTTTGAAGGCTGCAAGGGCCTCTGCATCCGGACAGTCAACGATTTGATTTTTCTTGGTTAGGAACCGTGTCCAAAATTGGCTGGCCGATTCTTCTGGTTGCTGAATTATATGGCTAAGGTCATCGGCGTCTGGTGGTCGCACATATGTGCCCTGGAAGTTATCAAGGAATGCGGCTTCCAGGTCCTCCCAACAACCAATTGATTCTGCTGGCATGCTGTTAAGCCAATGCCGAGCTGGTCCTTTGAGCTTGAGGGGGAGGTATTTGATGGCGTGTAGATCATCGCCGCGAGCCATGTGGATATGGAGGAGGTAGTCCTCGATCCAAACCACAGGATCTGTTGTGCCATCGTATGATTCGATGTTTACGGGTTTGAAACCCTTAGGGATTTGATGATCCATTACTTCATCTATGAAGCATAGTGGGTGTGCGGCGCCTCTATATTGGGCTATATCACGACGTAGCTCATATGAGCTTTGTCTACTGTGTTCGGCCTGGCCGGGTTTGCTGTATCCGGCGTGACGGTTATCATCACGTGTCGTGGGGCGCCCACGCGATCCGTAGATCGATCTTGTATGTTTTGCCTTATCCTCCAATATATCTCGCAAGTCCGGCGTGTTTTCCCGTGCCTTGGTACTTTTTGAGAGGCGTCGGGGTGTGGCTTGAACGGAGGGCCGAGAGGCTTCTCTGTCGCGGCCATGGGGTGGCCGGTCTGCCATGTCGTGCGCTGGTGACTTGGGTGCTTCCTCCTCTGATTGAGGCAACGGCATGCGTTTGGGGTAGCTTTTGGAGGGGCGTTCGAGTTCATACTCTTCGGCTGCAAGGACTTCAGTCCATCTATCAGCTAGCAGGTCTTGGTCAGCTCTAAGCTGTTGCTGCTTTTTCTTGAGGCTGCTTGCCGTGGCTATAAGCCTGCGTTTGAAACGCTCCTGTTCGGCGGGATCCTCAGGCCCGACGAATTCGTCGTCGTCGAGGCTTGCCTCATCTTCGGAGGGAGGCGCATAATTATCGTCCTCTACCTCTCTTTCTGCCGCACTGTCGTGCGGTCTTGCTTCTCCCTCCTCCTGCGATGAGTCCTGCTGGAGGGGGTTGTCTTCGGCACTGTTCGGGGTGTTATTATCTCCCGTGCCGGAATCACCGTTTTTGCTGTGGCGGGATTTAGAGCGGCGCCGCTGACGTCGGCGCTTCGGTTGCTTCTTGGAGGGGCCATCCTCCATTGTTCCATCGCCGTTCCCATCTTTTGGGATGTCCACCATGTATATGTCGTATGACGAGGTGGCCTTCCAGTGCCTTGTAGGCGCTGGTTCTTGGTCGTCTCCAGCATCGTCGTCCATACCGTCGATGTCTTCGGAGTCGAAGTCGAGCATGTCGGTTAAATCATCGACAGTGGCTACAAAGTGGGTGGTGGGTGGGCGTTGAATTTCTTCGTCGTCCGCATCCCAATCTTCCTGACCGTAGTCCGGCCAGGGCTCTCTGGATAAAGAGAGAGACTTTAGTGAATTCAGGATGTCACCAAAGGGGGAGTGCTGAAAGATGTCCGCGGCAGTGAACTCCATGACCGGCGCCAATCGGATTCGATTGGCAGGGGCGCGGAGGGTTCGGAGTCCGGAGAGGAGTCCGGCACCTTGGAGTCACGATCTTCGCAAAGGACAGGGATGGTGTTCGGCTCGATCGCCGTAGAGATTTTAGCCCCCGAGGCGGTGTCTAACCAACCGTCCTCGATCGGCGAATCCGGCTCCGGATTAAGGGTCAGAGCGGGTACTAGTGCGGCCTCCAGGGCACTATTCGGCGGGAGAGCTAGATCGTACCCATTGAGACAGTGCGGCGCGCTCGGCTGTGGCTCGAATCCGTCGAAGATCAAGTCTCCGCGGACATCGGCCGTATAGTTCAAGCTTCCAAATCTGACCTGATGGCCAGGGGCGTAGCTTTCGATCTGCTCCAGATGGCCAAGCGAATTGGCCCGCAGTGCAAAGCCGCCGAATACGAAGATCTGTCCGGGGAGAAGGGTCTCACCCTGGACCGCGTCGTTGTTGATGATCGAAGGAGCCATCGGGCCTATAGGTGACGACACAGAGGAACTCTCAATGAAAGCATCAATGTCGGTGTCAAAACCGGCGGATCTCGGGTAGGGGTCCCGAACTGTGCGTCTAGGCGGATGGTAACAGGAGACAAGGGACACGATGTTTTTACCCAGGTTCGGGCCCTCTTGATGGAGGTAATACCCTACTCCTGCTTGATTAATATTGATGATATGGGTAGTACAAGAGTAGATCTACCACGAGATCAAGGAGGCTAAACCCTAGAAGCTAGCCTATGGTATGATTGTTGTTCGTCCTATGGACTAAAACCCTCCGATTTATATAGACACCGGATAGGTTAAGGTTACACAGAGTCAGTTATAATGGTAGGAGATCTACATATCCATATCGTCAAGCTTGCCTTCCACGCCAAGAAAAGTCCCATCCGGACACGGGACGAAGTCTTCAATCTTGTATCTTTATAGTCTAGGAGTCCGGCCAAAGATGATAGTTCGGCTATCCGGACACCCCCTAGTCCAGGACTCCCTCAGAGACCCTTCCAACTTTTGCAAGCCGCTGGTTCTTGACACTTTCAATGCCTTTTATCGTAGTGGAGCATATAGTAACACTTGTTGACTCTTGTTGCCCAGGAGAAGAAAATGCTCCCGTCATCAAAAGATTCTGAATGACCCCAAGATAGTGTCCTAGCACGAAAGGCGCAGATAGATTCTCATTCTCATCTTCAACATGAATACTCGCCACTTCTGAGGATCCATTCCTTGCACAAGTAACAACAGCTTAACCCATGAACTTGTTAGATCTGGCCTCTCATAAGCAACATACTTAGAAACCTCCTCATGTCTCAGTACATAGCGTGTGTTATGACCGGCCAGGTCTATGGCCGCCGTAGGCCCACCGGGCAATCTTAGCCCACAAGTTATCTTAGGTTAATTCTTATACAAGTTATCTTAGGTTAATTCTTATGCAAGTTATCTAGGTTATAAATATAGGTTGTAAGACTTTTTTTGGAATTAAGCAATAAGACTATTCTATTGCCCGGCTCCCAGAGGAGCCGGAACCCTAAACCCTAGCCGCCTCCTCCTCATTGCGCCGCCGCCCCAACCGCCAGGACGGCGCCTCGCCGCCGGCCGCCGCGCTCCAGCCCTCGCCCTCCTCCCTCCTTCCCGTATAGCCTACGCCCAAGGCAGGGCAAAACCCTAGCTCCTAACACCTTGGTATCAGAGCCAGGTTCGACTATGTCATCCCCACCACCATCGCCGTCGCTGCCTCTGGCCACCACCACCGCCGCCGCGTCATCCCCTCTCGCCCCGGGGCCGCTGGGTCTCCTCCCCGGCGCCTCCACCGGCCTGCCGCCGGGCACCACCACCGAGCCGCCGCCGTCTACATCACCGATGCCGGCCAACTACACCCCGGAAGCCATGGCGGGTGTCCTCAACGATCTGGTGCTCGCGGTCCAGGGCATCCGGCTCTTCCTCGCCAGCCCGTACGGGCCGCCACCGCCACCCCAGCCACCAGCGCCTTCCCCGCCGGCGCTTCCGTGGTACTCGGTGCCCGCCGCCCTCGCCGGCGGCTACCCGGCACCCCAGCCGTCCGCCGCCCCAGCGCCGGCTTGGCCGCACTGGGCCGGTCCAGCAACCGCGGCATCGGCCGCCCCCCCAGCGCCGGCCTGGCCCCACTGGCCCGCCCCAGCAGCCGCGGCGTCGGCAGCGGCCGCCC
>LR880968.1:58301731-58316913 GCA_904067115.1 Aegilops sharonensis | reverse complement strand
TCTATGGCCGCCGTAGGCCCACCGGGCAATCTTAGCCCACAAGTTATCTTAGGTTAATTCTTATGCAAGTTATCTTAGGTTAATTCTTATGCAAGTTATCTAGGTTATAAATATAGGTTGTAAGACTCTTTTTGGAATTAAGCAATAAGACTATTCTATTGCCCGGCTCCCAGAGGAGCCGGAACCCTAAACCCTAGCCGCCTCCTCCTCATTGCGCCGCCGCCCCAACCGCCAGGACGGCGCCTCGCCGCCGGCCGCCGCGCTCCAGCCCTCGCCCTCCTCCCTCCTTCCCGTATAGCCTACGCCCAAGGCAGGGCAAAACCCTAGCTCCTAACACCTTGGTATCATCAAGCTCAGGTTCGACTATGTCATCCCCACCACCATCGCCGTCGCTGCCTCTGGCCACCACCACCGCCGCCGCGTCATCCCCTCTCGCCCCGGGGCCGCTGGGTCTCCTCCCCGGCGCCTCCACCGGCCTGCCGCCGGGCACCACCACCGAGCCGCCGCCGTCTACATCACCGATGCCGGCCAACTACACCCCGGAAGCCATGGCGGGTGTCCTCAACGATCTGGTGCTCGCGGTCCAGGGCATCCGGCTCTTCCTCGCCAGCCCGTACGGGCCGCCACCGCCACCCCAGCCACCAGCGCCTTCCCCGCCGGCGCTTCCGTGGTACTCGGTGCCCGCCGCCCTCGCCGGCGGCTACCCGGCACCCCAGCCGTCCGCCGCCCCAGCGCCGGCTTGGCCGCACTGGGCCGGTCCAGCAACCGCGGCATCGGCCGCCCCCCAGCGCCGTCCTGGCCCCACTGGCCCGCCCCAGCAGCCGTGGCGTCGGCAGCGGCCGCCCCGGCACCGTGGCCGGCCTGGCCGGCCCCGGTCCCCTCCGCGCCGGCCGCCCCGGTTCCCACGCCACCGCCACCTAGCACCGGGCCGAGCCAGGTCCCTACCGGGTGGCTTCCGATTCAGCACGTGCGGTTCCCCTCGTCGCCTTCTCCGATTCCCGCTTGGCTCACCGGCACGTCCTCACCGCCGGTCTACACGGAGGCCGGAGACCCGTCGGTGCTGCAGCACGGTGCGCCGCCCTCGGCTCTCCGCATCGACGAACCGGTGGCCACTGGCGCGTCGACCCCAACACCACCGCGTTTCGCCCGGATCGACTTCGCCACCTATGACGGTTCGGAAGACCCCCTTAACTGGTTAAACCAGTGTGATCAGTTCTTCCGGGGCCAGCGCACACCGGCGTCCGAGCGCACTTGGCTCGCGTCCTACCACCTTCGGGGTGCCGCCCAGACATGGTACTACGCTCTCGAGCAGGATGAGGGCGGCATGCCCCCCTGGGATCGTTTTCGTGAGCTGTGTCTCCTTCGCTTCAGACCCCCACGGCGCGGCAGCCGCTTGTCCGAGCAGGGCCGTCTACCCTTCACCACCACGGTCCAGGATTTCGCCGACCGCTTCCAGGCTCTGGCATGTCACGCTCCGGGGGTGACGGCTCTACAGCGGGCGGAGCTCTTCGTCGGTGGCCTTCCCGACCACATCCGCGTGGACGTCGAGATGAAGGGCCCCCAGGACCTACAGAAGGCCATGTACTACGCTCGGGCATTCGAGCAGCGCGCCCAGGCCTTGACACGGCCAGCAGCACCTCGGGGGAGCCGCTTGCCTCCACGACCTTCGCCAGCAGTGGCCGCTTCTTCAGCCGTCTCACCGCCGACCACACCGGCCGCAACACGGCCCTTCCGGCGCCTTTCGCAGGCTGAGCAGCTCGAGCGCCGCCGCCTGGGGCTGTGCTTTAACTGTGATGCGCCCTATGCCCCGGGCCATGTCTGCCCGCGCCTCTTCTACTTGGAGACCGNGGCCGCAACACGGCCCTTCCGGCGCCTTTCGCAGGCTGAGCAGCTCGAGCGCCGCCGCCTGGGGCTGTGCTTTAACTGTGATGCGCCCTATGCCCCGGGCCATGTCTGCCCGCGCCTCTTCTACTTGGAGACCGTCGACGAGGTGGAGGACGCTGTCACCGAGGAGGGACTCGGCGACCCAGCAGCCGCCGCGGACGCGCCGGCACCCGCGCCCGCGCCGGCTACGGCCCTTGTCGTCTCACTTCACGCGCTGGCCGGCATCCGCAATGAGCGGACTATGCTTATTCCGGTCACGATCCACGGCGAGACTCTGGTGGCTCTTTTAGACACGGGTTCTACACATAACTTCCTTCCGGAGTCTACTATGCGGCGACTTGCCCTACAGCCCGCAGGCGGGGAGTAGCTGCGTGTCACTGTCGCTAATGGTGACCGCCTCCGCTGCCATGGACTCGCTCGGGACGTTCCCATTACTATCGGTGACGAGCACTTCACCATCACTTGTGCCGGCATCGATTTGGGCTGTTTCGACTTCATCCTCGGCGTCGACTTTTTGCGGACCCTCGGTCCCATCCTGTGGGACTTCGACGCCCTGACGATGACCTTCTGGCGCATGGGCCGCCGTATCCGGTGGGAGGGCGTTGGAGGCTCCCCGACCCCCCCTCCACTCCAGCTAGCCGTGACGACCACGGAGGCCGAGCATCCGCTGTTGGATCACCTCCTGCAGCAGCACGGTGATCTTTTTGAGGAACCCCGGGGCCTTCCGCCGGCCCGGGTCTACGACCACCGTATTCATCTCCTACCGGGCTCGGCTCCGGTGGCCGTACGACCCTATCGATACCCTCAGTTGCAGAAGGACGAGTTGGAGCGGCAGTGCGCACTCATGCTGGCCGCCGGCATTATCCGGATATCGACATCACCCTTTACGGCACCGGTTCTTCTCGTTCGCAAGTCGGACGGCACTTGGCGCTTCTGCATCGACTACCGTGCCCTTAATGCTTCACACTTAAGGATAAGTTTCCTATTCCGGTGGTCGATGAGCTCCTAGATGAGCTCCATGGGGCGCGTTTCTTCACCAAGCTGGACCTCCGGTCGGGATATCATCAGGTGCGCATGCATCCCGACGACATCGCCAAGACGGCGTTCCGGACTCATCACGGCCACTTCGAGTTCTTGGTGATGCCCTTTGGCCTCTCCAACGCCCCGGCGACATTCCAGGCCTTGATGAATGATGTCCTCCGGCCCTACTTACGTCGGTTTGTGCTCGTTTTCTTTGANGGCGCGTTTCTTCACCAAGCTGGACCTCCGGTCGGGATATCATCAGGTGCGCATGCATCCCGACGACATCGCCAAGACGGCGTTCCGGACTCATCACGGCCACTTCGAGTTCTTGGTGATGCCCTTTGGCCTCTCCAACGCCCCGGCGACATTCCAGGCCTTGATGAATGATGTCCTCCGGCCCTACTTACGTCGGTTTGTGCTCGTTTTCTTTGATGACATTCTTATCTACAGCGCCTCTTGGGCAGAGCACCTCCAGCATGTGGCCATCGTCTTCAACGAGCTTCGGGCGCATCATCTTCATCTTAAGCGCTCGAAGTGCTCGTTCGGGACACCTTCGGTCGCTTACCTCGGCCACGTCATCTCGGCCGAGGGTGTGGCCATGGACGCCGACAAGGTGGCGGCCGTCGCCGCTTGGCCGATTCCGCAGTCTCTGCGGGCTCTTCGCGGGTTTCTTGGCCTTGCGGGGTACTACCGGAAGTTCATCCGGGAATTTGGGCTCATCGCGGCCCCACTCACGCGCCTACTCCGTCGCGACGCCTTCTCTTGGGATGAGGAGGCCACGTCCGCGTTTGAGGCCCTCAAGGGGGCCCTTACGACGGGACCCGTCCTACAGATGCCGGATTTCGACCTTCCCTTCACCGTCGACTGCGACGCCTCCGGTGCGGGGTTTGGNCCTCAGCACTGCCTTCCACCCTCAGACGGACGGCCAGTCTGAGATCGTTAACAAGGTGATTGCCATGTATTTGCGTTGTGTTACAGGTGATCGCCCTCGCGCATGGGTGGACTGGCTCTCATGGGCGGAGTATTGCTACAACACCTCTTTTCACTCCGCCCTTCGTACTACGCCCTTTGAGGTGGTGTATGGTCGGCCGCCCCCGCCGATCTTGCCGGTGGATGCGGCCTCGACACGGACCGAGGCGGCCGGAGCTCTTCTGAGGAGCCGTGATGAGATGCTCGCGGAAGTCCAGCAACGACTTCTCCAGGCCCAGCAGTTGGCCAAACGATACTATGATGGCCACCATCGCGAGGTGGAGTTTGCGGTGGGCGATTGGGTCTGGCTGCGTCTACTTCACCGCTCTACGCAGTCGTTGGACCCACGCGCGCGGAAGAAGCTTGGTCCTCGTTATGCCGGACCCTTTGCTATCCTGGAACGCATTGGGAAAGTGGCGTACCGTCTTCAGCTTCCGGCCGGCGCGCGCATTCATGATGTCTTCCATGTCGGGCTGCTCAAGCCATTCCGCAGTGATCCACCCGCGGCACCGCCGGCCCTTCCGCCGGCCTCTGACGGACGTCTCCTTCCTGCACCGGAGAAGGCACTCAAGGCCCAGCTGCGCCGAGGCTCCTGGTACGTGTTGATTCGGTGGGCTGGACTACCAGAGGAGGACGCTACTTGGGAGCAGCGCGAGGAGTTCCACCAGCACTACCCCGACTTTCAGCTCGAGGACGAGCTGTTTGCGCAGGCGGGGAGAGATGTTATGACCGGCCAGGTCTATGGCCGCCGTAGGCCCACCGGGCAATCTTAGCCCACAAGTTATCTTAGGTTAATTCTTATGCANCAGATGCCGGATTTCGACCTTCCCTTCACCGTCGACTGCGACGCCTCCGGTGCGGGGTTTGGTGCGGTCCTGCATCAGGGCGATGGACCCCTCGCCTTCTTCAGCCGTCCATTTGCTGCACGCCATCTTAAGTTGGCGGCATATGAGCGTGAGCTCATTGGGTTGGTACAGGCAGTACGCCACTGGCGGCCCTATCTTTGGGGTCGTTCCTTCCGGATCCGCACGGACCACTACAGCCTCAAGTTCATGCTGGATCAGAGGCTCTCGACGGTCCCTCAGCACCAGTGGATCAGTAAACTCTTTGGCTTTGATTTCACCGTCGAGTACCGGCCGGGTCGCCTTAACACCGTCGCCGACGCCCTGTCCCGGCGTGACGCCGATGTGGACGACGGAGCGGCCGCTGGGACGGCCTTCTGCATCATCACCGGGCCCTCTTTCGCCCTCTACTCCGACATCCGCGCCGCGACCGCGACTGCGGCCGACGCCCTCCTCTTGCAGCAGCAGCTGGCGGCGGGCGAGCTGGAGGAGCCGTGGCGACTAGCCGACGGCCTGCTTCTCCATGGGAGCCGCATCTTCGTCCCGACACACGACGATCTTCGTCAGCAGGTGCTGCGTCTTGCCCACGGGGCGGGCCATGAGGGAGTGCAGAAGACGCTCCACCGTCTCCGCGCCGACTTCTACATTCCAGGCGATCGTGCCCTGGTCCGTGATTGGGTACGGTCTTGTGTCACGTGCCAGCGCAATAAAACAGAGACGCTGCGACCCGCTGGCATGCTTCAGCCCTTGGAGGTTCCATCTCAGGTTTGGGCCGACATCTCCATGGATTTTATCGAGGGCCTTCCCAAGGTGGGCGGCAAATCCGTCATTCTCACAGTGGTCGACCGCTTCTCCAAATATGCTCATTTCATCGCCCTTGGCCATCCATATTCAGCGGCATCTGTCGCACGGGCCTTCTTCGATGGCATTGTCCGTCTCCACGGGTTTCCTTCTTCGATCGTCAGTGATCGGGACCCTGTGTTCACGGGCCATGTATGGCGCGACCTTTTCCGACTGGCGGGCGTGAAGCTCCGCCTCAGCACTGCCTTCCACCCTCAGACGGACGGCCAGTCTGAGATCGTTAACAAGGTGATTGCCATGTATTTGCGTTGTGTTACAGGTGATCGCCCTCGCGCATGGGTGGACTGGCTCTCATGGGCGGAGTATTGCTACAACACCTCTTTTCACTCCGCCCTTCGTACTACGCCCTTTGAGGTGGTGTATGGTCGGCCGCCCCCGCCGATCTTGCCGGTGGATGCGGCCTCGACACGGACCGAGGCGGCCGGAGCTCTTCTGAGGANTCTACGCCGACATCCGCCGCGCGACCGCGACCGCGGCCGACGCCCTCCTCTTGCAGCAGCAGCTGGCGGCGGGCGAGCTGGAGGAGCCGTGGCGACTAGCCGACGGCCTGCTTCTCCATGGGCGCCGCATCTTCGTCCCGACACACGACGATCTTCGTCAGCAGGTGCTGCGTCTTGCCCACGGGGCGGGCCATGAGGGAGTGCAGAAGACGCTCCACCGTCTCCGCGCCGACTTCTACATTCCAGGCGATCGTGCCCTGGTCCGTGATTGGGTACGGTCTTGTGTCACGTGCCAGCGCAATAAAACAGAGACGCTGCGACCCGCTGGCATGCTTCAGCCCTTGGAGGTTCCATCTCAGGTTTGGGCCGACATCTCCATGGATTTTATCGAGGGCCTTCCCAAGGTGGGCGGCAAATCCGTCATTCTCACAGTGGTCGACCGCTTCTCCAAGTATGCTCATTTCATCGCCCTTGGCCATCCATATTCAGCGGCATCTGTCGCACGGGCCTTCTTCGATGGCATTGTCCGTCTCCACGGGTTTCCTTCTTCGATCGTCAGTGATCGGGACCCTGTGTTCACGGGCCATGTATGGCGCGACCTTTTCCGACTGGCGGGCGTGAAGCTCCGCCTCAGCACTGCCTTCCACCCTCAGACGGACGGCCAGTCTGAGATCGTTAACAAGGTGATTGCCATGTATTTGCGTTGTGTTACAGGTGATCGCCCTCGCGCATGGGTGGACTGGCTCTCATGGGCGGAGTACTGCTACAACACCTCTTTTCACTCCGCCCTTCGTACTACGCCCTTTGAGGTGGTGTATGGTCGGCCGCCCCCGCCGATCTTGCCGGTGGATGCGGCCTCGGCACGGACCGAGGCGGCCGGAGCTCTTCTGAGGAGCCGTGATGAGATGCTCGCGGAAGTCCAGCAACGACTTCTCCAGGCCCAGCAGTTGGCCAAACGATACTATGATGGCCACCATCGCGAGGTGGAGTTTGCGGTGGGCGATTGGGTCTGGCTGCGTCTACTTCACCGCTCTACGCAGTCGTTGGACCCACGCGCGCGGAAGAAGCTTGGTCCTCGTTATGCCGGACCCTTTGC
Organism: Aegilops sharonensis; assembly: GCA_904067115.1. Classification (NCBI taxonomy): domain Eukaryota; kingdom Viridiplantae; phylum Streptophyta; class Magnoliopsida; order Poales; family Poaceae; genus Aegilops; species Aegilops sharonensis. The sequence goes on along the minus strand of LR880968.1, from coordinate 58,309,798 downwards.
TATCCTGGAACGCATTGGGAAAGTGGCGTACCGTCTTCAGCTTCCGGCCGGCGCGCGCATTCATGATGTCTTCCATGTCGGGCTGCTCAAGCCATTCCGCGGTGATCCACCCGCGGCACCGCCGGCCCTTCCGCCGGCCTCGGACGGACGTCTCCTTCCTGCACCGGAGAAGGCGCTCAAGGCCCAGCTGCGCCGAGGCTCCTGGTACGTGTTGATTCGGTGGGCTGGACTACCAGAGGAGGACGCTACTTGGGAGCAGCGCGAGGAGTTCCACCAGCACTACCCCGACTTTCAGCTCGAGGACGAGCTGTTTGCGCAGGCGGGGAGAGATGTTATGACCGGCCAGGTCTATGGCCGCCGTAGGCCCACCGGGCAATCTTAGCCCACAAGTTATCTTAGGTTAATTCTTATGCAAGTTATCTTAGGTTAATTCTTATGCAAGTTATCTAGGTTATAAATATAGGTTGTAAGACTCTTTTTGGAATTAAGCAATAAGACTATTCTATTGCCCGGCTCCCAGAGGAGCCGGAACCCTAAACCCTAGCCGCCTCCTCCTCATTGCGCCGCCGCCCCAACCGCCAGGACGGCGCCTCGCCGCCGGCCGCCGCGCTCCAGCCCTCGCCCTCCTCCCTCCTTCCCGTATAGCCTACGCCCAAGGCAGGGCAAAACCCTAGCTCCTAACAGCGTGCATCTTCCAATAATCTAAAAGAAGCATCGTACAAATTTACCCATTTGCTCGTCTGCAAATAACAAAGTAGAAACATTCCTGTGAGCATATGAAATAACATTACACTGAACAAATCACACTATGTTAAGTTGTTATATACAACGCTGCAAAATACCCAAGAGAAACCAAAATCTGCTTCCTAAGTTGCCTATAAGTCTATTATATCTTCCTTGAGACCTATTAACATATATACTGAACACACATTTATCAGAAAAGCAACAAAATACTCCAAGTATGTGGAAGTGGTATTTGTCTCTTTTGCATAGTTGTTTTTTGGGAGTTCTCTTGTGAATAGTCGAAGAGAAGCTAGGCGTGCTAATGTTTGATGACAAGCCTACATTCAGGGCCTATGTCCTGCTTTTGACCTATAAGGGTTACCATTAACGGGTAAGAGAAATATGTTCGCCGTGAATTGTACCAACAGCTTTGACAGATTATAGCAATTATGCTCGAAAAGTAACAATATCCCATCAGTGCACAGTGGCTGGATAATAAGGCATATGCATCTAACTTTTGAGCCACAGAAAGAAGAAGCTAAACATACCTGTAAATGACCATCCTCACCAACGCAAGAAAGAAACAGAGCTGTCAAACATTCAAGAAGAGTACCCAACAAATTGTGCTCGCGCACACGCCTTGTAGTCAGCGCAGGCACGGTAAATATTTGAACAGAAAAGGCTGGTATCACTGGATACTCCTCCAGCACATAGTCGTTGCCCCCTTTAATAACTTCAGAAAATGCAACAGGGTAGTACTGTATGAAAACTTTGGCAAAATCATACTTAAAAGCCGGTTCAGCGATAAGCTTCAAAAGCAACTCATGCAATTTGTTCACAACTTTCTTGTCCAGTATCCTCTCTGCCCTCATCAATGCATCCAAGAGACCAGGGGACTCATGGATCCTTTGGGACACAAAACTTAGAAGGCTTTCACTGCATGCGCAGAAGCGAAGAAACATGTCAGCAATAGAAATCGTCAACTCTTGGGCAATCCTCTTGTTGCAATCGTCAGCCTTTTCACGAGGAATGCAAATCCTCTCCTTCCAGAACAGCAACAGCTCGTCCAACACAGGCCCTACGGAACTCGCAAGCTCCTCGGTAAGAGGCTTAATCTGTTAGACCCCCTTGTGCCTCGAGCAGAACCCTTCAGCCTTCCAAGCAGTTGCATCCCCACAATCACAACACCCACCGCCAGTTTCAAGGATGGAGTAATCATGATCCTTGTGATTACCATTCTGGAAGCACGGAACACAAATCACGCATGTGGGGTCACTCTCGCAGGTCCGGCAGCGGTAAGCAACGCCATTCTGCCCCCAGACAGTCCCACAGACAACACGGTCATCCTCAGAGCTAAGCTCCATGTCTTGAAGCATTGCATCTGGATTTTTTCCGAACATCATCCACTGCAGCCACAACAGGCCCTCACTGTATGCGTTGGTGCTGCTTCTGCTGCCATCTTCATCCTTCTTTGATGACTCCATTAAATCGGTGCCTGCTGACAAGATGGCCGCCGTGATCTCAGGAATCTTATCCTTGTGCTCCTCCAAATACATGAACAAGCCTTGTTGATGTGTCTGCTCTTCTGGAACTCCACAGATTACCAGCTTCTGCAGAAGGGACACAGTATTGGTACATATTAGCTGATTGGCAGAGTTAAAGATATTTGTTTTTGTTTTTGCAAATGCTACTTATATCCTACTGAATCGTTGCAACTTTTCATCATGTAGATCCCCAATCATTGCATCGCGAAAGCTGAATGAGAAAAAACGTTCTTAGCAAAAATAAAATAAAATAAATCTGTCGGTGGTGATCAGGTCCGAAAGAGGAAAGGGCCAAAAGAGTATTACAGTAATAAATTTTTAGATGAACTTATGGATACACAAATCGATTTCGCCAAGGCGAATCGCGAGCGCTACCAGCAATTCTAAGAACAAATCCCACACAGGCATGCAGCAGAAGACAGAAGGGAGGCAACCGCCGGCACGGGTGGCCAGATCGATCAGAGGAGGCGAGAAAGACGCACCTGCACCAGCTGCGCCGTGGCGGCGGCCCCGCCGACGTCGACCCCAGACATGGCAAGCAGCCGGATGGCACAGGACCAGCCTCGCCTCGCCGGATCGAACCCCGCAGGAATCCTCCCCGCAGCCCACACAGACACAAGAACCCCGACAAATTCCCCAACTGCAGGCGACGGCTGACTTACTGAGCGGAGATGGTTGAGCGAGCCCGCTAAGGCTAGTCAGGGCTAGTCATTGTGGGAGTAACTTACCTTGTAACATAGCGCACTTCAAATTTTTTTTTGCTTACGTGGCATGTAGTTAATGAAAAGTGGTAACATAATATATTACTGTAACATAGCGCTTCCCAATACAAGATGAGTCTACAAACTAATAAATGAAGTCCTTTATGACACTATTACCATGTTACTTTGCACTATAAAAATAGTAACTTAGATTAGTGTCATATGCATGACACTAGTATAAGTTACTCCCCACTATGACCAGCCTAATGACTAAACTAATCCCAAAGCCCGCCACGTCATCCTCCCCACCACGCACTCGTTCGCCTCCGCAACAAAAGTCCTTTGCCGCTATCCAAGTTTTTCTTCTTTGCTTTCTCTGCGTTCTTTTGCCGCCACTAAAAGCGGGCCTTTTTCATCCAATCCTGGCCGCCGCCGCCCCAACTTTTCTAAATGCCTTCCCTGACCGGTGGCCTCCTCAGCGGCGAGACAAGTGAGACCCGTGTGTCTTGTTTTCTTTTACTTAGGTTTTTTTTCCTCTGGTGATAGATGTGTTACAATAAGGTCTTTTGGGTCTTCCCCTAGCACGATGATGGCCAATCCACACGATTGTAGCAGGCTTATACTCCTAGCCCATGGCCGTGAGCATAGATAGATACCGTAGCTTTGCCGCCCCCTCCCTTCCCTCTCCTCCTCTTCCCTCGTACCGTCGGGCAAAGCCTGGGCGGTGTCGGCGGCGGCGACGCCCTTCTTCCTCCTCGTTGGGGATCGGCCCCATGTGTCCATGTTTTGCTTAGTATCATGCTTTGACACTTGACAAAGCTTGCCAGAGCGCACCTGATGCCTCCATGTGCCATTTTTGTCGAGTGTTTATCTTTTTATACTCGCCAAAACATACCCAAAAATTACTAGATTGACCCATGTGTCCTTTTTGCCAAGGATATTTGGTTAAAACACTCGGCAAAGTTATACATCCATAGTTTCTTTTGTTTTCATTATGCTAATTTCACATCAATTTAATTATATATTGGCACATTCAAAAGTTCACCAAGCACAACAATACGAGCGCACTCTGGGCGCTGGTGACGGACAATTATGAGGGTGACGGGAGCGCTAGGGATTCTTGGCAGAATGTGGATCGTTTGCCAAGTCCCTGTATGGTAAGTGGAATATGAACTTACAAGTGGCAGGCGTGTCTAGCCGCCTGCCACGGGTAATAGCTTACCAGTGGCGGGCACCTGGCTGTACCCACCACCGGTGAATGCTGCAAATGGTGGGTGATTCATAGAGCCCCTATTTTTGTGCAAAATTTAAAATATTAGTTTTAGTGTTTTATAGATATATTTAGGGTTCAGTTTGTTTTTTATGTTTTCAGTATAACATTATAAGCTGCATGCAAAACTTTGGCATTTCTTTGGGTTAATTCACTATTTTTACATCATTAAACGAATTTATAGTGTTGAATGGAGGTAATGATATTGATATGAAAATTGTAAATGAAGCCTGAAAAAGATGAAACTTTAATGATGGCATGGTATGACCTCCAATGGTGTAGTATTTCTTTTTAGAGTTTCAGAAAAGTTGTGATGTATTTTTGCTTAGAAATTGAGGAGTCTCCCAACATGAGAGTTTCAAAAGGAAAGTGTAATGTTTGGAGGGGAACTCAAGTTTTTTTTCATTATATCTCCTTGAAACTTTTTCTACGATGAATATACACCATTGCAAATTCCATGTTAAAATTGGAATTTTCTAGGTTAATTTCATATTTATAGGGAATTTAATGCATTTCTAACCATTTAACGGACATAAATCAAATTTAATTACATGTACATAAAAAAATGCCCAAATTTGGTACAGAATAATTTACCTTGGGGAGTTCAAGAAATGCATAGAAAACTATAGGTTAACATGATATGCGGTGCACCTCGAGTCCATCTTCGGTTTCTAAGCAACCTATATCGTAACTTTTCAAATATTTTTTAATTTTAACGAGATGATATACATGTCTTATAATGACAACATGCAAAGACCAATGTACCTACGGTTCAAATTTCAACTGTATTCAGTTAAATACATAGATTTCAAAAAATGGTTAAAATATAGGAAATTAACCCTAACACTAGTAGAAAATAGGGCATTTGTCCCGGTTTCTAAGGGCCTTTGTTCCCGGTTTAAGAACCGGGACTAAAAGGTCGGTACTAATGCCCTTGGCCTTTAGTCCCGGTTCTTACACGAACTGGGACAGATGGGCCTCCACGTGGCCACTGCGGGCAACCCAGGCATGGGGGCCTTTGGTCCCGGTTGGTGACATAAACCAGGACCAGAAGGCATCCACGTGTCAGCAGCTGGCTGGAGCTGAGGTTTTTTTTAAAGTGGCTGGTTTAGAGGTTTGGGGGGTTAATTTAGGTTGTTATTAGCTAGCTAATAGAGAGAAGTGTCCTCTCTTATATCTTCATGCTTGGTTTACCAACGCTACTGCTATGTTCATTTCACCCGCTGATATATAATAACTCTTCATGCTCGCATCATACATCATCATTTATAATAACAAGTCCTACTATTCATGCATCATCATACAACTTCTACTCGTTATTAATAACAAGTCATACGATCATCATACGCATGGTCATCGAACCCAACCCTACATAATTGTTCTTAGCACATGATCATCAGTATCAGGTAGGACCTAAACACACTTAAGGTAAAATAGCATAAAACAATATAGATCCCGACTCTCCATTATGAAGAATGGAGATCATCCTGTCTCCAATTCTTGCGCTTCGCTTCTTTTTGCTTCCAAGAAACTTCATACGACTGTCCATACATTTTTTCCATTCTTTGATTGTCATGTCTCCATTTTTTTAGAAATCCGATATGGACAGTTGAGATTCATAGGACGACCTGGTTGTATGTTCAAAACATCAAGGCAATCATGCGTATACATCAGATGAAGCACACAATTATTCGGGATTATCTGTTGAAAAACATTAGTAATAACTTTGTAGTTAGCAATGATGTACTAGTTTTAGAAGTATGCAAAAAGATGCACGGATGTCGTAATAGTAAAAAATATTACCAGGGTATCTCCATGGTAGTTACCGTAGTTCAACACGTGCACTAGTGGCACATATTGACCATAATGTTGAGGAGTTTGATTGTAGATATTGTAATTATCAAGATCAGTATAAAATGCGATCAGATGATTTTTCTCCTTATAATTTAATTCGGAGCCATCGGTGTAGTGGGTTTTGTCTACCATCTTCCGCACATTCTTTGAAGAATGAAAATAAGCTGTCAATGAAAATAAGCTGTCAACTATTTTGAAATAAACAATATAAATTACTTAATAACTATGTTTGAGAAGCTCACATGGGGGAAGAATTGGAAGTGTATCAATAAGGACCCAAATGTCCATATTGTCTTGCTCGATTGTAGGATCACCGAGATCCATGGTGACAAGCATACCCTCATCAAACCATACATCTTGCAAAGTGCTTCCTAATTTTTGCAACCAAAATGGGTTACACTCATAGAATTGTATAACTTTACTTCAAAATCCACACCATGATGGGTCCTTAGGTGAATTGTTTTGGTTTCCATACTTTTGTGGTCTTCAAAACCCATCCTCTACAAGACATAGCGTCTTGCATATCATGGGATAAGCTAGTCGAATTGGAAAATATGAAAAATACACGTTAAAATAGTTGAAGTCGTGCTTAATTACGAAAAAAACTATTGTCATCGTTGCGTACTGTTTCAACATCGCAGGTCTCCTCGAGCTTAATGTTGAAGCGCCGATCTTCGTCCAGCTCAAGGAACATGTCGCACATACCTCGGTCGTCGTGGCACAAGTCGCACTCCCCTGGGTGGTTTTCGTCGTCCGAGTACGACATTTCCGGCCTATGTTCATAATTCAAATATTAAACTTGTACAATTAAATATATGTACTAAAAAACCTAAATTAGATCATTATTATTAATCACGGGTTGACTATCGATGATGGTAGCTCCTCCTTTCATTCCCGAGTGCATTATTACACGGGAATGAAGGAGAAGCTACCCCCACGACGGCATGGATGATGGAGGGGGCTCCTAGATTTCTGCATAGTGCTTTCCAATTTTAGCATTCAAAGTAGGAGTACTTTTCCAATATGAGCATTCAATAAGAAAAACCGAATCGTAAAATAAAGTAGTATTCAAATTAGCATGCATTCAATTATAAGAAAAACTACATCATCTCTTGTGTCCATACATCGTCGAATATTATCACTAATACTCCTCGAATACTATCATACATATAGCATCGTTAATACAGCTAGAACCGTAGCGCCCGACGGGTATCGTCGCGGGCGGTAGACACCCAAAGATAAGGAACCATCACAGGATCATAGCTCCAGTGAGATCCCTGAAGAACCTGCCAGGTATTGTCGAACCTGCCTCCAACGCAACCATGTAGCGACGGACGTGCTCGTCCTCCTCGCTGACACGGTGACATACCACCTCCATGGTGTCCGGAACCTTGGCACCGTCACCGGTCCACGCGACCGCCACCAAACAAGGATCGGGTCAATAACGGGCTGGCTCCTCATCAACCTACGCCCCCCGGAAGGTAGCACCTCCTAATACCAGTCCGGCGAAGCCCAGTCCCGGACATGGCCCTGATCAAGCAGGCCTCCACTGCCGAGTAGACGACGACGATGCGGGATAGGCATCGTCGACGTCGATGCGGGAACTACTTCTATATATAATAAAATAAAGTAGTTTTATTAAATCAACTACTAAGCACTTACTATAAATAAATAAAGTAGTACTTACTAAAAATAAACTACTTCTATAGTAAAATAAAGTAATTTATTAAATCAACTAGTTCAACTATATATTAAGCACTTACTATAAATAAAATAAAGTAGTACTATACTAAAAATAAACTAGTTTAACTAGGCCTATTATTTTTCTAACTAATTATATTAAACACTTTCTCTTCTTATTTTCCTTTTTCCTCTCCTGCTTTTTCTTCTAAATATGAACATATACATAAATGACTTTGATCATACACAATTTTCCTATACATACACAATATGAACATATACATAAATTGACAAA
>LR880968.1:58277410-58293823 GCA_904067115.1 Aegilops sharonensis | reverse complement strand
GACACTTTCGGAGATACCCGTAGTGCACCTTTATAGCCACCCAGTTACGTTGTGACGTTTGGTACACCCAAAGCATTCCTACGGTATCCGGGAGTTGCACAATCTCATGGTCTAAGGAAATGATACTTGACATTAGAAAAGCTTTAGCTTACGAACTACACGATCTTTTTGCTAGGCTTAGGATTGGGTCTTGTCCATCACATCATTCTCCTAATGATGTGATCCCGTTATCAACAACATCCAATGTCCATGGTCAGGAAACTGTAACCATCTATTGATCAACGAGCTAGTCAACTAGACGCTTACTAGGGACATGGTGTTGTCTATGAACCCACACATGTATCTGAGTTTCCTATCAATACAATTATAGCATGGATAATAAACGATTATCATGAACAAGGAAATATAATAATAACCAATTTATTATTGCCTCTAGGGCATATTTCCAACAAGTCTCCCCTCATACCGCGATTCAGGGAGACTTATCTTCTCAAGGCCAGGAATGAAGTCAACACAAAACCCAATGACATCCTCTGTTTGATGGCCCATGGAGATGCTTCCTTCTGGCCTAGCGCGGTTACAGACATATTTCTTTAGGACTCCCATGAACCTCTCAAAGGGGTGCATATTGTGTAGAAATACGGGGCCCAGAAGGATGGTGGGAACACCAGCTCAAAACTAACAAGATATTGCACCACATCACTCCTTAGCCTTGGTATGATTTTTGGATCGATCACCTTCTGAGAGATTGCATTGAGGAATGCACATAGCTTCACAATGGCTAATCGGACGTTTTCTGGTAGAAGCCCCCTCAATGCAACCGGAAGCAGTTGCACCATAATCACGTGGCAGTCATGAGACTTTAGGTTCTGGAACTTTTTCTCTGCCATATTTATTATTTCCTTTATATTTGACGAGAAGCCAGTCGGGACCTTCATACTACGCAGGTACTCAAAAAAGATTTCCTTATCTTCTTTGGTAAGAGCGTAGCTGGCAGGACCTTCATACTGCTTTGGAGGCATGCCGTCTTTTTCGTGCAAACGTTGCAGGTCCTCCCGTGCCTCAGTTGTATCTTTTGTCTTCCCATACACGCCCAAGAAGCCTAGCAGGTTCACACAAAGGTTCTTCGTCACGTGCATCACGTCGATCGAAGAGCGGACCTCTAGGTCTTTCCAGTAGGGTAGGTCCCAAAATATAGATTTCTTCTTCCACATGGGTGCGTGTCCCTCAGCGTCACTCTGAATAGCTAGTCCGCCGGGACCCTTTCCAAAGATTACGTGTAAATCATTGACCATAGCAAATACGTAATCACCGGTACGCATGGCGGGCTTCTTCCGGTGATCTGCCTCGCCTTTGAAATGCTTGCCTTTCTTTCTACATTGATGGTTGGTCGGAAGAAATCGACGATGGCCCTTGTACACATTCTTCTTGTAGCTTCCCATGTATATACTTTCGGTGTCAGCTAAACAGTGCGTGCATGCGTGGTATCCCTTATTTGTCTGTCCTGAAAGGTTACTGAGAGCGGGCCAATCGTTGATGGTTACAAACAGCAACGCGTGCAGGTTAAATTCCTCATGTCTGTGCTCATCCCACGCACGTACACCGTTTCCATTCCACAGCTCTAAAAGTTCTTCAACTAATGGCCTTAGGTACACATCAATGTCGTTGCCGGGTTGCTTAGGGCCTTGGATGAGAACTGGCATCATAATGAACTTCTGCTTCATGCACATCCAAGGAGGAAGGTTATAAATTCATAGAGTCACGGGCCAGGTGCTGTGATTGCTGCTCTGCTCCCCGAAAGGATTAATGCCATCTGCGCTTAAACCAAACCATACGTTCCTTGGGTCACGTGCAAACTCAGCCCAGTACTCTCTCTCGATTTTTCTCCACTGCGACCCGTCAGCGGGTCCTCTCAACTTCCCGTCTTTCTTACGGTCCTCACTACGCCATCGCATCAACTTGGCATGCTCTTTGTTTCTGAACAGTCGTTTCAACCGTGGTATTATAGGAGCATACCACATCACCTTCGCAGGAACTCTCTTCCTGCGGGGCTCGCCGTTAACATCACCAGGGTCATCTCGTCTGATCTTATACCGCAATGCACCGCATACCGGGCATGCGTTCAAATCCTCGTACGCACCGTAGTAGAGGATGCAGTCATTAGGGCATGCATGTATCTTCTGCACCTCCAATCCTAGAGGGCATACGACATTCTTTGCTGCGTACGTACTGTCGGGCAATTCATTATCCTTTGGACGCTTATTCTTCAATATTTTCAGTAGCTTCTCAAATCCTTTGTCAGGCACAGCATTCTCTGCCTTCCATTGCAGCAATTCCAGTACGGTACCCAGCTTTGTGTTGCCATCTTCGCAATTGGGGTATAACCTTTTTTTTATCCTCTAACATGCGATCGAACTTCAGCTTCTCCTTTTGACTTTCGCATTGCGTCCTTGCATCGTCAATGACCCGGCGGAGATAATCATCGGGCACATCGTCTGGTTCCTCTTGATCTTCAGCAGCTTCCCCCATTGCAGCATCATCGGGCACATCGTCTGATTCCTCTTGATCTTCAGCAGCTCCCCCCGTTGTAGCACACCGTATTCAGGGGGCACATACACTACTAGGAAAAGGGCTATAGATGGAATGGCCACTAATGGCGCACCTTTCATGTGGTGCGCCACTACTACATAGTAGTGGCGCGCCATGTGGCGCACCAGGCACACGGTGCGCCAGTAGTAAATTTTTTTCTTATTTTTCCAAAGATACTAATGGCACATCATGGCAAGGTGCGTCATTACTAGTGCTAACTATTAATGGCGCACCGGCCGCATAGTGCGCCACTACTGTTGTTTTTTTATTCCTTTTTTTGCAAAACTACTAATGGCGCACCCTAGCGTAGTGTGCCATTACTAGTTTAGACTAGTAATGGCGCACTGTGCCACGGTGCACCATTAGAATATATACTTTTTATTTTTTTGCAAAACTTCTAATGGCGCACCAGCAGCAGGTGCGTCATTAGTAACAAGGGTTACTAATGGCGCATTTGCAGGTGGTGCACCATTAGTAACCTGGGACCAACAAGATATTTTGGACAACCCACCTACCCACTCACTTTCCCCACTTCATTCTCTCCACCTCCTCCTCCAAGCTTGTCTCGGCTGCCTCCTCCTCCTCACCTCATTTGCACCATAGATTCATCCAAATTAAGTGGTTAAATTACCTTTTTTGATAGGTAAGTAAGGGGGGGAGCTATCTTTATGTTGTTCTCCCTCTCCAACAACGTGCACATGCACTTTTTGTGGCCTAGCTAGATCCATGTATGTTGGTGGTGTTGCATATGTTTGTGGTGTTGCATATATGTTTGTGTTTGCAGGTACCGGTATTTGAAATGCGATAGTTGCCAATATTTTGCCGGAATGTTGATTCATTTCCGTTTCGGCGAGAATTTTGGCACTATGCATTCTTTTTTGTCCTATTTTTAGGGAAAGTCATGCCAAATTTTTTCTTGGTTCTAAAATATCGTTTTGCTCTACCCCGCAGGCGACCATGGTCCGCACGATGACCGAAGGAATCATGAATAGGTTTTTCAGCTCCGCGAAGGCCGAGATGCTTGAAAAGAACGAGACAGAGATAAGATGTCCGTGTCGAAGATGCAAGCTAAAGAGCCTTATTGCGGACCCGGATTCCGAGCAGGTGCGGGACCACCTGCTCTTGCGTGGTTTCATGGATGGCTATCGGTGGCAAGGTGATGAAGATGACTATGAATTCGTCCATGGGGGCCGGGCAAGAAATGAGGAAGGGCAACAAGACAACCACCGCGGCTCGGGCGGACGAGAAGACGAAAAATCTCCAGGACATGATCACGACGGTGATGCTGTACACAGTCATCATGTAGAAGATGCAGGACATGATGATGAGGAAGATGCCGGAGCAGACGAAGGGCATGATCATGAAGATGAAGATGCCGGCGGAGCAGACGACGATGGACCATCGATGGGCTGGGTGCAGGACCCTCATGTTCAAGAGCTTCTCAAGCAGACGGATAACGCAAGAGTTGCCGCCCGAGAGAAAGCCAAGCTGGATCAACTGGAGATAGACGCAGTTACTCCATTGTATGAAGGATGCAGGCCCGAGGATACCCGCCTGAAAGTAATGCTCATGGCTCTGGAGATGAAGGTAAAACACAAAATGACCGACGCATGCTTCGACGAGAACATGTCATTCTGGCGCGAACGTCTTCCCAAGGGGAACAAGTGCCCGACCAGTTTCGAGGAGGCGAAGAAAATCTTGTGTCCTCTGGATTTACCGCACGTGAAATACCATGTGTTCATGAACAATTGCATCATTTATCGGGACGAGCACGCGGAGTCTACCATATGTCCGGTGTGCGGCGTCACTCGATACAAGAAGAGGAAGAAAGCTCCTCGAAAAGTGGTGTGGTACTTTCCGATCACTCCTCGTCTGCAGCGGTATTTCGCGGACCCTAAGGTAGCAAAGCTCCTGCATTGGCACGCGGATAGGGAGGAGAAGAAGCGAGAAGATGACGCAAATGATCCGGAGATAAATAAAAAAGACAAGATGTTGAGTCACCCTAGGGATGGGAGCCAGTGGCAAGCGTTGAACTTCGAACACCCAGAATTTGGGAAGGATCCAAGGAACATCGTGCTGGGCGCGAGCACCGAGGGAGTCAATCCGTTTGGCAACCAGAGAAGCACACATAGCACCTGGCCTGTGTTTGTGTGGATGTACAACCTTCCCCCTGGTTGTGCATGAAGAGGAAGTACATTCACATGAGTATCCTAATTGAAGGGCCGAAACAACCAGGGAACGACATCAATCTATATCTGGGGCTGCTGAAAGAGGAGCTAGACACGCTGTGGAAAATGCCAGCCAATACGTGGGATGCCGCAGAGAAAGAATATTTCCCTATGAGAGTCGCACTGCTCACGACGGTGCACGACTATCTCGGTTACGGATATGTCGCGGGGCAGGTGGTCCACGGATTTTCTGGATGCGTTAGGTGCATGGATGACACAACGTATCGCCAGCTAGATAGAGATCCTGGATCTTCGAAAACCGTGTTCATGGGACATCGAAGGTGGCTTCGCGACGACGACCCGTGGAGAAAACCGTGTTCATGGGACATCCCAGGTCTTCGAAAACCGTGTTCAGCGGGATGAAGTCTCACGACTGTCACGTGCTGATGACACAGATACTTCCAGTTGCAATCCATGGGATCATGGACGCGCACGTCCGTGAAACGCTATTTGGCCTATGAAACTTTTTCGACGTCATCTCTCGGAAGTCGGTTGGCGTGAGGCAACTCAGAAGGCTACAGGAAGAGATCGTGGTGATACTATGCGAGCTTGAGATGTACTTCCCGCCCGCATTCTTCGACATTGTGGTGCATCTGCTGGTCCATATCGTGGAGGATATCATCCAACTCGGGCCGACGTTCCTTCACAGCATGATGCCATTCGAAAGGATGAATGGTGTCATCAAAGGATACGTTCGCAACATGTCACGTCCAGAGGGAAGCATAGCCAGGGGCTTTCTGACCGAAGAGTGCATCTCCTAATGCACGAATTATCTAGGCATCGAGGACCCCGTTGGTCTGCCCGTCAACAGGCACCTCGGTAGGCTCGCTGGATGGGGTCACTGTGAGGGTCGCGCAAAATGCATGTCGACTTTGAGGGTCGACTCGCCGACTTTGAAAGAGCAAACCTAGTCGTGCTACAACACATAGACGTGGTCGATCCTTGGGTGGTAGAGCACAAAACCTTTATTGAGAAGACGTACAATGACCGAGGCCAACAGAGGACGGACGGAGATATAATCAAAGAGCACAACTCATGTTTCACGCGTTGGTTCAAGCAGAAGCTTCTCTCGTACCCTTTACATGAGGATTCTTCCACGGAAGAACAACTCATATTCGCCTTGTCACATGGCGCCGAGCACAACCTGATGACCTATGAGGCGTACGATATCAACGGCTACACATTCTACACCGAGGATAAGGACATGAAGAGCGATGGTTATCAGAACTCCGGGGTAACGATGGAATCCTACACCGGTAACGACAAGGACAGATACTACGGAAGGATCGAGGAGATCTGGGAGCTGAGTTACGCTGGAGAGAAGGTCCCGATGTTCCGTGTCAGATGGGCCAAGAGCGTCATAAAATAAGACCGGTATTTCACCACCATGGTTATACCCGAAGCCAAATCCAAGACCGCGGGTGCAAACGTCACCGCGAAAAATGAGTCATCGGTACTGGCTTCCCAAGTGGACCAATGCTTCTTCATTACCGACCCGCCAAAGCCCATTCGTGTTGTCGTGAGGAGAGGCAAAAGGAAGATCATCGGAATGGATGGAGTCGCCAAGAGCAAGACTTCGACAAGTACGGCGACCCGAAGATGGAACATGACGACGACGATGAAGTATCAGCATACACCACAAGAAGAAGCATGACCACCCTACCTAAAGGACGTCCGTTCAAGAGAAGAACTCCATTTACGAAAAATAAGGGCAAGAAGATTGTGAAGAGATAGCTAGCTAAGATCGATTGTATTTAAATTGTAGCCTTCATTTCTCGATTGTATTTCATGGGCACTTTTTGAACTCATGAATGTTTCTAAATTTCATGGACACTCGATCTCGATCCCCCTCGATCTCGATCGCTATCCCACCTCGCCAGATCCGGTCCCCCTCGCCGCCGAGCACCCCCCGCACCATCTCCCCCACTCCACCGGCCGCCGCCGCCGACCCCCGGCTCGCACCCTCCCCCACTCCACCGTCGCCAACGACCCACCGCACCCTCCCCCGCTCCACCGGCCGCCGCCGCCAACCCCCGGCCCGCACCCTCCCCCACTCCACCGTCGCCAACGACCCCCCTCCCCCTCCCCCGCTCCACCTGCCGCCGCCGCCACCCCCGGGCCCGCACCCGCCCCCACTCCACCGTCGCCAACGACCCCCCTCCCCCTCCCCCGCTCCACCGGCCGCCGCCACCGACCCCCGGCCCGCCCCCTCCCCCACTACACCGCCGACGACGACCCCCGCACCCTCTCCCCCGCACCCTCCTCGGCCCGCTCCACCGTCACAAATGAATGTAACTAAAATTGCAAAAAAATATTATATTTTCAAATAACAAATTTGATGATATTTTTTCATATTCATAAATATTTTCAAATAACAAATTGGATGATATTTTTTAAAAAATTATTACTGTTTTTATAAAAAAAATATTACTGTTATTATTTAAACAAGTTTGGACATATTTAAACACAAATAAATATCAAACAGAATTTTAAATGCATAAAAACAAAAATTAGGGAGCCTGGGAATCGAACCCAGGACCTCCTAGTGTGTGTGCTGCGTGCTGACCAGTCGGGCTAGTGGGCGTGTTCTGATGTAGATAGGGTTAGGTGGAATATAACCTGACCACTCGGGCCAGTAATTAAAACAAAATTCTAATGGCACACCAAGGGGAGGTGCGCCATTAGAATCGTTGTACTTATGGCGCACTAGGGGGAGGTGCGCCATTAGAACTCTCCCCCACTCCACCTATTCCCCTTGCACTATGGCCTCCCTCCCTCCCTCGCCAGATTTCCCACTCGATCGACCCCAACAGTACGCCACCGCCCCCTCCGTCCGCTGCAGCCGCCCACGCGCCCCCGCCGCCTCCCTCTCCCTTCCCCCCCACCCCTCGAGCACCGCCTCCCCCCCGAGCCCCGCCTCCCTCGCCTCCCTCCCTAACCCTCGGAGCCGCCGGAGACTTGGAGCCTCGGCGCCGCCCCACGTCCACCAGGAGAGGAGGCCCCACGTCCACCAGGAGAGGAGGCCCGCGACCTCCCTGCCGTCTATCCCCGCCTCCCCCAAGCTCGCCGTCTCCGCTCCGGCCACCACCTCATCGTGGTCAGGTAACCCTCCTCCCTCTGCCTCTCTTCTCCTCTCTTCCTCCTCTCCTCCCTCCCGGCCATGCCCTCTTCTTCTCTCTATTGATAGGTTTAGGTCAAATCCCTCTCTAATTTAGGTCAAATTAGGTTCAAAAAATTGCTAATTTTGGTCAGCAACCCATCAGTTCTATGCTGAGAATGCCCTGTAGATGCAATAATATTTTAATCATGATCAAATATAACTGCACCCATAAACAGAACCACTTGCATAATAGGTATGTGTTTCCCTCTTCAGTGAAGGGAATTAAATGGTCTAAACCACTTGGCTAGTGTGGTCAGTAACCCAAGGCCAAGGGTCTTTTATTTTAGGCAGGCAAGAGCTTCAATCCAAAAGCATTTGCTGTGGACTCCACTCAAAAGCCATTACTCAAAGTTCAGCTAGCACTAAAAAGGCTACTCCTAGTAGAAGTGTTGAATTAAACAAAGTATTTCCACTGGAACAGCTATGTATGTTTTCGATTTACCTCCATTGTATGAGGCCAAGCAGTAGCAAGATGTGCTGTACTCATAGCTAGCTATATAAATATAAGTAACCAGATTACTGATACGATGTATGGATAAACAGTATGAAACTTGCTGTAGATTACAGAGTAAACCTGTTCTCTTTTCCTTTCATTGATAGTATTTGTTGACATTCCAGGGGAAAAAACCACACTTTGATTACCACTGAAGAATGACACTGCAGGAAGATTAAAACAAGCATCTCAACAAGTTAAATCTTGGACTGTAGCTACCATCATTGAATAATCCACAAATTTTCAGTGAGACTGTGCATGCTCTTTGTTTCGTGCGATCTAGTGTCGTACTGCCATCACAAAGTACATGACAAAACTAACAACACAGATGGCTTGTTGAAGTATCATAAGGTTATAGGATGATATTAAACAAAAGAAAACTATAAGCTAGGAATGAGTAGTCCTCTTTGAATCTCTTCAACCCAGCTTCTCTAGATGGTGCTATCCCTCTGAAATGCTTGTTGTATGGTTACGTCATGTTTATCTAGACTATCTGTTATAAGAGCAAGTATAAGAGCAAAAGTTCAGTAGTGTGAATAAATCAGTACTAATTCATTTGCTGATCAACATGTTTGATTGTTTTCCTCTTGTTGATTGTTTGGACAAAGTTGTCATGTTCTATTTAGGTAGACAGAGCTGTATAGGATTGTTCAAAATATAAGGGCTGAGCTCAAGGAGCACAACAACAGCTGTCAGTAGTTACACACTTGCACTGCATCTATGATAGTTGGATGCAATATATTTCCTACTGTATTTGACTAGTGTTTAGGTCAACAGCAATCCATGATTTTTTTGTTAACATCAATCCATGATTTTTAGTTAACAGCAACCCATGTAGTTCTGTAGTGTAGTTGCGGCTGCTCTATTGTGTCATATACAGATATGCTCATGTAGTCATGTGTGCTGCAGATTTATTGGATCTGTGGACTGTGGCCAACCATTTTGATTCTAACTGAACATTTTCAAGCTACTGGTTGCTGGTGCTGTTTTTCTTGCAGCTGGTCATGCTCTGTTGCTGCTGGTTACTGGTATATTGGTGCGGTGGTGCTCTGTACTGTGTTTCCTTGTGCTATGCTGCACTGTTGCTTGCTGCTATACATAGTGTGTTGTTTTGTGCTCTGCTGCTGCTAGTTAGTTGTGTTGTGCTACTGACCTGCTGTTTACTTAGTACTTACTTGTGATGTGCTGCTATAACTATTTAGCAAGTGTTTACAACTTTAATTCATTAATTGTGCTGGTGATGTGCTGCTGCTAGTTGTGTTGTCAGTAGTCACTGTACTACTTGTGATATTATCTACCTATTGCATTGCTTGTTTGCTGCTCTGCTTTGCTTGCTTATTTAGTTTGGAGAAGCAAGGAATGGGGAGAAAGCTGCTATTGATGATTTTTTGTTGGGTGACCTATTAGATCTGGAATGGAAGCTCACATAAGTTGAGATGATTTTTGTCCATATAGTCTGTGGCCTTTTCATCCATATGAAAGTAGAGGCACATTGTGGTGCTAGTTTGCTGGGTTTTGTCTCCGACCATTGTGTCGTGATGAATTTGCAGGTACCCCGAGAGGCCCTTGAGTTTGCCGGAATGTCGATTAACTTCCGTTCCGGCAAATTCGGGTACTCCATATGTCCTATTTTCAGCAAAGGTCATGCTGAAATTTTTCGTGAATTTTAGCATGACTTTGCTAAAAATAGGACATATGGGGTACTTGAGACTAATGCATGGGCCGGGGTATCTTAGTACTTAGTTAAGTAGGATCAACTGCCCCTTTATTCTTACTGCATTAAACCATAGGTGGCAATAGAGCCAAGTGATTAGGCCCAACTTAGAATTCTCCTTAACATCAATAAACCCTAGATGATAAACCCAACATAGGTGGCAATAGAGCCAAGTGATTAGTGCCAAGTGATTAGGCCCAACCTAGGATGCCTCGGCGTCGACAAACCCTAAATGATGAAACCTTGGCTTCTATAGGGTGCCTCGGTGTCAATGAGAACCTAAATGATGTACGCTTAGGCTTTTAGGGTGCCTCGGCGTCGACAAACCCTAAATGATAAAAGCTTAGCTTTTAGGATGCCTCGGTGTCGACAAACCCTAAATGATGAGACTATAATCTTGTTCCTTGACAATAACCAACTTTTTGACCAAACTTTTTTCCTATTTAGAGCGAAACATGGCCAACAATGATGAGGCCGGCGGTTCGGGCGGCAAGCAATTCTAGGAGCTTTACCAGGAAATGGAGGAACAACCTCACCGCTATGAGGACGCCGCGGAAGACACTGATCCTGACTACACAACCCCTAGTGGCGTCGGGGATGACACCACTGATGGTGCCGCCGAGGATGCCACCACTGATGATGGCGGCGCAAGCACAGATGGCAGCCAACCGAAGAAGCAACGGAAGGACCGGCGCCTGAACGCGCTCCGCACCATCAAGGAGGAATTTACTCAAGTGGACTCCGACGGGCATCCAACGAAGCCCAAACATATAGTCAAGGGGTACTCGGTTCAGCTCGGGTGCATTCTCCGGAGCACCGTCTCGATCAACATCGAGAACCTTAGGCATAAGGACCGAGGGAATTTGCGCAACCTCCTCTTCACGAAGCTGCACGAACGATACAAGTTCCCCGCTGAATTTGAAAACACACGCCTCTCAGGGAATAAAGTGAACAGTGCCGCCCTCACGAGGATGAGCACGGCCCTGTCTAGTTGGAGAAGCGCGGTGAAGAGAATGATTGAGAAAGGTGATAGTTATGAGAATATCAAGGCGAAAAATCCTTCGATCAGTGAAGATGACTACGAGGAGTTCAAGATCAAGTGCGAGAGCAGTGCAACCTACGAATCAAGTCAGTGGGGGAAAGAAATGCGGGAGTTGAACTTAGGGGAACACAAACTCGGTCCCGGCGGTTACAGAGTGGCGGAGCCTATATGGGACAAGGAGGACGCGGAGCGTGCCGAGCAAGGCCTACCGCCCCGCTTCGAGAAATACAGCAGTGACAAGCAGACCAGGTACTTTTTCAGGGCCCGGTACAAGGAGGACCCGATAACAAAGGAGCTTACCACGGATCCGAAGACCAGGGCGCTTGAGCTTGTTCTGGTGAAGGAGACTGAAAGCAGCAGTGCGGGGTCATCTCAGAGCACCCCTGCTTGGGACAGCACTCTAAATAGGGCGTTGAACGTAATGAAAAACAAGGATAAGCTCAGTGAGCCGTCGTCAGCCGGTCGTGTGGCCGGCAAAGGCTTGTCCACAAAATGGTCGTCATACTATACCACTGGTGGGCTAAAGAAGAAAAAGACCAGCTCGGAAAGCCAGTCGCGCGAGGTTGAAGAACTCAAGGCACACGTGGCGCGGATTCCGGAGATTATCCAAGAGCAAGTGCAACAACAACTGGGAACGACGCTCACCGGCATTATGCCTACCTTGATTCATGGGCTGACGACGTGGATTGCGGGTGGCCGACAGGGGCCGCCCCCGGTTCCCAGCTTCACGGCCAGCAACTCGCACAATGCGCAGGCGGCGCCATTGGTGTCATCGGCGGCAGCGGTATTGGTGTCTCCGGCACCGGCACGGGCATTGGAGCTTAATGCACCCGGGTGTACGCCGGCCGGCACCTCGCCAGCAAGCGGCCCCTCCGTCAGTTGCACGCCCGTCGTTGGCGGTGCCTCGGCATTATCCGAGCTCAACGCCATCATCATGGTAACTAATTAAGCCTCTCGGCCGAGGACTTCATCTCCTTTTGCCTTTGACTGGGCATCCCTGACACTCTACATGTTTTCGCAGGGCGTCGCCGACGTTCCGTGCACTCTCCTGCACTTCGTGAACGACGAGTTGGTCGATGTCGCCAAGGGAAAAATCGTTCAACCGGGCAACCACGTGTTCCACGGTAAACCGATGCCACCCACCATGTATAGGGTTCAACTGGTTCGGGTGCTGCCAGGCTACGACGAGTTGTTACCTCCGATTCAACCCGCCGGGGCCGACGAAGAAGATCTGATGACCCTCAGCACCTGCCTAAGTTGGCCCCTGCTTTGGCCGAAGAGCCAGATTCATTTGGGGGCGGGGGACACCACCCCACAGACAAGACCACAGTCGTGCCGGCGCCGCGCCATGGCAAGAACGCCGCAACGCTACCGGACATGCCGTACATCCCTATGGCATAGGATCCGGACATGCATATGGCACAGGATCCGGACGACGACGACAATGACGACGGTACATTTACCAACGTCGATAAGTACTTTGCCGAACATGGGTACGGTGACGAGTTCGACGGGCCTCCTTCTCAAGAACCCAACCAAGACGACCGCGATCTAGCTGGTACGGCGGAGAAATCCAATTGCAACAGGCGTCATCTAGTGTTCAGTTCTCAGGAGACGCCTCCAGCTCCCGCCTTCACCGAGCCTCAGATAGCTGAGGTGAAATATTATCATCCCCAACACGCTCAAGAAGGCGGTCTGTGAGCAGAACTCGGTCCTATTACAGCAGATCAAGAAGAAGGGACGGAAACGAAAGACTGCCAAGGGCGCCGGTGCGAGCCAGCCGGCACCGAGTACGATCCGTGCTCAGGACGGGCCACCTTCACCTTAGGATATCTCGAGGAGGTGCATTTGGCGGGTAGGGCGATGCTACCGATAAATATGCTCAATGCTGCAACCGGTGCTATGCAGAGTCTGCATGACAGCGTTCTTTCTTTGGAGAAGATGCGTCTCTCCTAGAATGATGTGGCATACCCGGTTTTCATTGCCAAGGTGCCAGAGGGCAAGGGCTTTGTGGATGGCACCATTGGGGGTACGATCGTCCTGCGGTTTGATGACATCTTTGCTATGTTTAATCTTCATCTGATGCACTACACCTTCGTTCGGCTGTTTTCGCTGAGTATGGAGATGCGGATCATTCGAGACAAGACCCCGGACATCGTGATAGTCGACCCCTTCTACATGTGTGCCAAGATCTTGGGTAGCGCTGGAGACCGGCAAGTCGCGAGTTCACACCTCGAAGGCATCATTCTGGCAAACCCAGATAAGGATAGCTTCCTCGTCCCTTACTTTCCCGAGTAAGTCATCCCCTCACCGCCCCGTAACATATGATTTCTTAGATTTTGATCCTTCTTTTTTTTCTAACATTCTGTGTTCTGTGCAGCGACACACATTGCACACTCATCCTCTTAAGCCCGAAATATTCCACGGCCACGTATTTCGACCCGGACCGTGACTCCAAGATAGAATACACAAATATCAAGAAAGTTCTTGATGATGCTCTCCCCGGCTACGCCACTTCTGGAGGCACCTTTAAGAGTCCAGTTCGTAGGTATGGCAGGCACGTGTTCACCCACAATACGATGTTCCCCTGCGTCAAGCAGCCGCCTGGCGGTCATAAGGATGCCTACTACGCCCTCCATCACATGAGGGCGATCGTACGGGACCATAATCACCTTCTGCTACCAAATAATGTCAAAGATTGGGCTGCAAGCTTGGCGGCAATCCAGGACGCGGACCTCCGACAAGAATTCTTTCGCATCCAGTCGGAGTTTGCAGAAATCATCCATCAAGATGTCCTTCATACCTCGGGGCAGTTCTACCTCAGAGAGCAACCGTCCAACAGTGAGATAGACACAACACTTCAAATGCAGACTGACAACGCCCGCGACTTCATGACCATCACGAAAGACGGCGGCTTCATCCACGCTCCGGTCCCATGAGTCGAGTCGAAAGTAGTGATGCTATTTGTTGGTATGAAACATCGATTAGCTCATGTTGTAATTAAACTTTAATGACCTTGTATGTCTCTTTGGTTTGGACAGTCGTTCAACTTAGATGTAATCGATGCTATTTATTAGTAGGACCATGAATCGTGCTATTAATGTCTTGCTTTTCTCTTCCGATCCTTTTGTTGCATACTTATATATTGCTTATGTATTGTCTGTTGTTTGGCTTCTGCATAGAGATGCTGCCTTATGTCGTGTACAAGGGTAAGGTTCCCGGAGTCTACGACGACTGGGAGGAGTGTCGGAGACAGGTTCACCGTTTCAGCGGTAACAGTTACAAAGGGTACACCACTACGGCGGAGGCGGAATCTACATACGCCCGCTATCTAGCGGAAAGAGGAGGGAGCGTTGGAGGAACCGGGTGAAGACCAGTTTCATCGCGATGATGCTCATCGTGATGACCATAGCTCTCTTCTATGTGATGGTAGTTTAGATGATTCATATCGACTTGTAATGTGAAGACAAACTCGCTACACGCGGTCTCGAGACTTGTAATGTTCTATCTTTGTTCAGTCTTTTGAATTCGGAGACTAATATGATGAATTGTATTTGGAGACTAATCTTCTATTGTGTTCGATGAATCTGCTGTTGCTGTGTGGTGTTGTCTAAATTCTGTTCAAAAATATATTTTGTAACCTGTGAAAATATCAGAAAAGAAAAAAATCCCTAATATTTATACTAGTGGCGCACCACACAAGACACTAATGGCGCACTGTGATAATCACACTAATGGCGCATCACCCACTGGTGCGCCATTAGTAAGCCAAAGCACATGGGTACATATGGGACCCTGGGAGGCATTCTAATGGCGCACTGTGGGCTATACTAATGGCGCACTGCTTGGTGCTCCATTAGAACACCAGATACTAATGGCGCACCAGTGGTGCGCCATTAGAATTTAATTCTAATGGCGTGATGCTAGTGGCGCACCAGTAGTGCGCCATTAGTAGGCAAAACTAGTGCGCCACTAGCATGCCTTTTCCTAGTAGTGATAGTTGTCATCGTCCTCTTCTTCTTTGCCGTCTTCCATCATAACCCCTATTCCTCCGTGTCTCGTCCAAACATTATAGTGTGGCATGAAACCCTTGTAAAGCAGGTGGGTGTGAAGGATTTTCCGGTCAGAGTAAGACTTCGTATTCCCACATTTAGTGCATGGACAACACATAAAACCATTCTGCTTGTTTGCCTCAGCCACTTTGAGAAAGTTATGCACGCCCTTAATGTACTCGGAGGTGTGTCTGTCACCATACATCCATTGCCGGTTCATCTGGGTGCATTATATATAATTATGTGTGCCAAAAGTAAGAAAATCAGACAAATATCCATCTAAATTAAAGTAAGAAAATCATACAAGTATCAGAAAGAAGATAAGAAAAAGAGGCTCACCACGGTGGTGCCGGCGACGAGATCGGCGCGGGCGATCAGCGGCGGTGAAAATGGGGACGGGGCGTGACGGACCGCTAAATTTAGACAAATTTCGGAAAAAAATGGAGCTCCGAGGTCGAGCTTCAAGAGGAGAAAGCTTAACTAGTGTGGCTCGGGCATTTCATCGAACACCTCATGTGCATAGGAGGTGAACTAGAGCACCCAAATGACCTCTCCTCGCCGGATTGAAAAAACAGAGCACTGTGGAGTGCTCTGCCGCGGCGATGGGTATATATAGGCAAATTATTTGTCCCGGTTCATGGCATGAACCGGGACTAAAGCCCCCCCTTCTACAGCGGTTCAAGGCATGAACCGGTACCAATGAATGAGGGCCAGGAGCAAGGTCCATTGGTCCCAATTCGTGCCTAGAACCGGGACAAATGGGTCCAGACGAACCGGGACCAATGCCCACGAGGCCCCGCCCCCCTGGGCTCATGAACGAGGACTAATACCCCCCATGGGTCCCGGTTCTTGATGAACCGGGACTACACTGGTGGAAAAACAGGCTTCCGTCCAGCCCCATAAGTCGCGAAGCTGTAGGAACCGCGACTAATGGGACCTTTAGTCGCGGTTCTGGAGGTGAACCGCGACCAAAGGCCTGGGCCCAGGGCGCTCGGTGGCCAGCTGGCGCACGTGAGGGTCTTTAGTCGCGGTTGGCCAGGACAACCGCGACTAAAGGCCTTCGGGCACCTTTAGTCACGGTTTGCCAGGCCAACCGCAACTAAAGCCCCTCCCCTATATATACCCATCCAGCAGC
>LR880968.1:58245802-58263495 GCA_904067115.1 Aegilops sharonensis | reverse complement strand
AGGGGGGGGGGGCTAAAACCCTAAACCTGTGGCGGCCTTTAGTCGCGGTTGGCCAGAAGAACCGCGACTAAAGGTCCTCCGCTCCGACGGCCGCCTGGCGCCCACGTGGACGGGCCGTTAGTCGCGGTTCTTAAGCAGCCGCGACTAAAGGTGGAAGGCTTTAGTCGCGCTTATTTGGTCGCGGTTGCCCAACCGCGACTAATGGTAGTTGCGAACCGCGACCAAAGGCCTTTTTTCCACCAGTGCTAATAGGTTGGCCAGGCCCGAACGATAGCCCTGTTTTCTACTAGTGTAAAAGATTCATTTTTGTAACATAAAACCAAAAAATGCATTAAAACCCTAAAAATAAAATGCATCCACCACTAGTTTGGGCCCATGGCTAATCTGCGCTAATTTGGACCCAAAATATCAATGGCCCGGGAGAAATACAATTGCCACTGGTATGCGATGATGTGCTCTGCCTTTGGTGTGTTTGCCCTATCGCCAACCTGGGCCAATATTGACTGTTGCCAATTACTAATGGTAGATGCAAATTCATGCCCGCTCCCAGTGACGGGGCGTACATGAATTTGCGCCCGCCACTAGTAACGGGCAAGATTATTAGTGGTGGGTGTACATGCCTATCTGCCACTAGTATGCTTCCATGTATAAGTGGTTCCGCTGAAGCGTGCACCTCCATGATCCATTCTGATGACGTCACACATCTTTAATCTAATTCGCTGGCCCCATTATTGTCACTCTCACTATCTTTCTCACTTGATCGTGTACTTACAGAGATGCATTCAGCACAAAAAGTCAAAATGCACGAGCACACACATAAAAAGAAAGGAAGCATAGTATCATGCACACATACCATGTCTGAATTCGTACCCTTGACCGAAACTGATACAAATTTGTAGTTGATTTAACTGCTAAACATCTTAACACGATATTGAAAATACTTGATGCTCTTTATTACGATTTAACGCACATCACACATGGGCATAGATGCATACAAGCCATTCGTCCATCGATCGATGCACCATGCATGCTTATTTATGATCGAGCCAGTTATAAATTAAAAGACCACTCCATATCCGGCCTGCAGAGTGGGGCAGTACGGGCTGCCATGGATGGTCTGTAGATTGCACTCCTGGGGGGCGACGAGGATGGCGGCGTAGCTCCTTTGTGTCACCCTAGGGCAGTTGGGCATGTCCTTGAGATAGCCACCCTCGAACACACCTTGCGGTGTTACTACCCCATCCATGAGGATACGCAGCGCTTCGCACCGGCAGTACGCCGGGATGGCCAGCAGCTCGTCGCAACAACGCCTCTTCATGTCCCAGGTGAAGAGTCGGGGGCCTACATGGCAGATTTGACTGACCACGTAGGTGCGACAGGCTCCGAGAGGGTTGTGTGGCATCGCCACCCCTGGAACACACTGATCCCCGACACTGGCGGAGGCAGCGGCGAGAATGGCGAGCATGACAGTGGCACAGAGGATGAGTTGGTACTTGAACGCCATTTTTCTTTTTGAATACAAGGGATGCTGTTGGAGCTAGCTAGACGTGTCACATGTATATATACTAAAATGAAGAGTGGCAAGCAGCTGGCATAATAAGTACCGAAGTGCTTTCTGTTAGTTGTTGGAATGCCGCGACATGGAAATTTTGATGTCATCTACGATGAAAGGGTAGCTTGTAAACCTT
The DNA here is from genome assembly GCA_904067115.1 of Aegilops sharonensis. Taxonomy (NCBI): domain Eukaryota; kingdom Viridiplantae; phylum Streptophyta; class Magnoliopsida; order Poales; family Poaceae; genus Aegilops; species Aegilops sharonensis. The sequence continues at coordinate 58,261,807 of LR880968.1, read as the reverse complement.
TGTGTTAACAGAATTCGGAGCTTTGGGCTAGCAAGATTTGGAGGGGAATGCAAAAGTTGGGGTTTGATGAGTGGACGAATAACCATATTTGCTGCCACTTGGTTCCTACCTTTCTCAGTGTGCTTGGCATGAGTTATCTTATCATACTACGTGGCACATCCCTGGTTCATGTGCCATTTGGTTCCACTTGGCATGAGTTATCTTATCATACTACGTGGCACATCCTTGGCATGAGTTATCTTATCATATTTGCTGCCACTTGGTTCCTACCTTTCTCAGTGCTGATTTGTCTTCCGTTCGTGTGTCAACAGAAAAAATGATGGACGCTCTTAATAATTAACCGACGAATAGGAGAAGTAGTAATTAAACGCATGGGAAGATGGAGCAGCGGGCGGTGTAGATTGGAAGGTGAGAAGTCCAGCGGGTGGCCGCAGTAATGGATCGTCGGGCGTAATTACCATACCCCCCACCTCCCCTCTAGTATATATCCTCTTCACGCCTCAGTTGTCCTCATCCTCAATCCTCAGGCTGCAAGATCCCCACACCGTAGTTGCCATGGAGATACCTCGAGAGCATCCAGGTGGCCGTGTCTCCTTTCGTGTCGATCACTTCTACAGCCTCGCCGTCCGTTTGTGTTTCTTTCATATACTGGTAGTACTGACTGATTCTAACACCGACGTTCGAATGTCTTTTCACAGCTGCAAGTCAGGATGTGGCCACGCTGAGGCTCAGCGTGGATCACTTTCTTGAGAAGGTGGCATCTGAGATTAAGAAACATATGGAGAACTCGTTGGAAATGAAGGAGATGATAGCGGCAGTGGCAGATAAGGTCGAGTCGATTGAGGAGAAGGCGCTGTCACTGTAGATCAGTTGCAGGCGAAGACCCGGCGGGTGCAAGACCTGGAGACAAGGAACGGCGCGTTGGAACTTTCGGATGCTTGAAAAGCATTGATAGAGGTATTATCCTGTCTGCATCTCCATATGATGTTATTTTCGTAATATAGCGTATTCGTTATTCCTTTTGTTCGTCGAAAGGTTGATAGGTTTGATGAATGTTGTTGCGTGCACAGAGTTTCCTGAAGAACAAGCTTATTGGCGAGGATACATCGGTCATTGGGATCAAAATGATGGTTGAGCGAGCCCGCTTATGACTAAACTAATCCCAAAGCCCGCCACGCCATCCTCCCTACCCCGAACTCATTCGCCTCCGGAACAAAAGTCCTTTGCCGCTACCCAAGTTTTTCTTCGTTGCTTTCTCTGCATTCTTTTGCCGCCACTAAAGGGGGCCTTTTTTATACTTATAATCCTAGCCGTCGTCGCCCCAATTTTCTTAAACGCCTTCCCTGACCGGTGGCCTCCTCGGCGACGAGAAAAGTGGGACCCGTGTGTCTTGTTTTATTTTACTTAGTTTTTTTTTCCTCCGGTGACAGTTGTGTTACAATAAAGTCTTTTCAGTCTCTTCCTAGCAAGATGATGGCCAATCCACACGATTGTAGCAGGCTCCTAGCCCATGGCCGTGAGCAGAGATAGATACTCGGTTTGGCTCGGTCGCTCCCCGTCGCTCCCGTGGGCGACGACCAGGCAAAACCCTAGCTCCGCCGCCCCCTCCCCTCCCTCTCCCCCTCGTCCCTCACTGCCGCTGGGGAGCACCGCCTGCGGTGGTGGCGAGGCCCATCTTCCTCCTCGCTAGGGATCGGCCCCATGTGTCCATGGTTTGCTTAGTATCATGCTTTGACACTTGAAAAAACTAGCCGGAGCGCACTAGATGCCTCCATGTGCCATTTTTGTTGAGTGTTAATCCTTTGACACTCCAAAGCATACCCAAAATTACTAGATTGACCCATGTGTCCTTTTTGCTAAGTGTATTTGGTAAAAACACTTGGCAAAGTTATACATCCATAGTTTCTTTTGTTTTCATTACGCTAGTGAAATTATATATTGGCACACAAAAGTTCACAAAGCACAACAATATGAGAGCACTCTGGCGCTGGTGACGGACAGTTGCGAGGGCGACGAGAGCGCTAGGGATTCTTGGCGGAATGTGGATCGTTTGCCAAGTATGGTAAATGGATATGAACTTACCAGTGGCGGGTGTGTCTAGCCGCCTGCCACAGGTAATAGCTTACCAGTGGCGGGCGCCTGGCTGTACCCACCACTGGTTAATGCTACAAATGGTGGGTGATTCATAGAACCTCTATTTTGTGCAAAATTTGAAATATTAGCTTTAGTGTTTTATGGATATATTTAGGGTTCAGTTTGTTTTTTATGTTTTCGTTATAACATTATAAGTTGCATGCAAAACTTTGGCATTTCTTTGGGTTAATTCACTAATTTTTACAGCATTAAACGAATTTATAGTGTTGAATGGAGGTAAATGATATTGATATGAAAACGGTAAATGAAGCCTGAAAAAGATGAAACTTGAATGATGGCATGGTATGACCTCCAGTGGTGCAATATTTCTTTTTAGAGTTTCAGAAAAGTTGTGATGTATTTTTGCTTAGAAATTGAAGTCTCTCCGAACATGAGAGTTTCAAAAGGAAAGTGTAATTAATGTTTGGAGGGGAACCCAAGTTTTTTTCATCATATCTCCTTGAAACTTTTTCTATGATGAATATACACCATTACAAATTCCATGTTAAAAATTGGACTTTTCTGGGTTAATTTCATGTTTATAGGGAATTTAATGCATTTATACCCATTTAACGGACATAAATCAAATTTAATTACATGTACATTAAAAAATTCCCAAAATTGGTACAGAATAATTTACCTTGGGGAGTTCAAGAAATGCTTAGAAAACTATAGGTTAACGTGATATGCGGTGCGCCTCGAGTCCATCTTCGGTTTCTAAGCAACCTATATCGTAACTTTTCAAATATATTTCAATTTTAACGAGATGATATACATGTCTTATAATGACAGCATGCAAAGACCAATGTACCTGCGGTTCAAATTTCAATTGTATTCAGTTAAATACATAGTTTTTAAAAAATGGCTAAAATATAGGAAATTAACCCTAAAAGGTTCATTTTTGTAATATAAAACCCAAAAATGCCCTAAAACCCTAAAAATAAAATGCATCCACCACTAGTTTGGGCCCATGGCTAATCTACGCTAATTTGGACCCAAAATATCAATGGCCGGGGAGAAATACAATTGCCGCTGGTATGCGATGTTGTGCCCTGCCTTTGGTGTGTTTGCCCTATCGCTAACCTGGGCCAATATTGACGGTTGCCAATTACTAATGGTAAGATGCAAATTCATGCCTGCTCCCAGTGACGGGGCGAGCATGAATTTGCGCCCGCCACTAGTAACCGGCAAGATTACTTATCGCTGAAGCATGCACCTCCATGATCCATTCCGATGGCATCGCACATGTTTAATCTAATTCGCTGGCCCCATTATTGTCACTCTCACTATCTTTCTCACTTGATCGTGTACTTATAGGGATGCATTCAGCATAGGAACTCAAAATGCATGATCAGTTGAGCACACGCATAAAAAGAGAGGAATCATAGTATCATGCACAGAGACCATGTTTGAATTTGTACCCATGACCGAAACTAATACAAATTTGTAGTTGATTTAACCGCCAAACATCTTAACACGATACTGAAAATACTTGATGCTCTTTATTACGACTTAACCCACATCACACATGGGCATAGATGCATACAAACGATTCGCTCATCAACCGATGCACCATGCTTATTCATGATCGAGCCAGTTATAAATTAAAAGATCACTCCATATCCGGCCTGCAGAGTGGGGCAGTACGGGCTTCCATGAATGGTCTGTAGGTTGCACTCCTGCGGGGCCACGAGGGTGGCGGCGTAGCTCCTTTGCCTCACCCTAGGGCAGTTGGGCATGTCCTTGAGGTAGCCACCCTCGAACACACCCTGCTGAGTTACTACCCCATCCATGAGGATACGCAGCGCTTCGCACCGGCAGTACGCCGGGATGGCAAGCAGCTCGTCGCAGCAACGCCTCTTCATGTCCCAGGTGAAGAGTAGGGGGCCTACATGGCAGATTTGACTGACCACATAGGTGCGGCAGGCTCCGAGAGGGTTGTGTGGCATCGCCAGCCCTGGAACACACTGATCCCCGACACTGGCGGAGGCGGCGGCGAGAATGGCGAGCATGACAGCGGCACGGAGGATGAGCTTGTACTTGGACGCCATTTTTGTTTTCAAATACAAGGGATGTTGTTGGAGCTAGCTAGGCGTCACATGTATATATACTAAAATGAAGAGTGGCAAGCAGCTGGCGTAATAAGTACCGAAGTGCTTTCTGTTAGTTGTTGGAGTGCCACGACATGGAAATTTTGATGTCATCTACGATGAAAGGGTAGCTTGTAAACCTTTGTGTTAACAGAATTCGGAGCTTTGGGCTAGCAAGATTTGGAGGGGAATGCAAAAGTTGGGGTTTGATGAGTGGAAGAATAACCATATTTGCTACCACTTGGTTCCTACCTTTCTCAGTGTGCTTGGCATGAGTTATCTTATCATACTACGTGGCACATCCCTGGTTCATGTGCCATTCTCTTCCACGTTTATTCATAGTGTAATCTAGCACTTAAAGTAAACTCTCGTTTGGTATTTATGCGTGGAGATCATGTCTGCAGCCGAGAGTATATATCCAATCTCATGACCTGGCGAAAGAGTGTACCCAACTGATCAGTGGAGCATGAGGGAGTTATGTTAAAACAAAAGAATCGAGAAACGGAATTATTCTACATACAATAGTTTGGCATACGATACGATATGCTGTATCGTATGCAGGGTAATTCCGAAAAGAAATCTACCAGCATCCATGCATTGCTTTTTACTGCGTGGAGTTCATATGTGCCCGCAGCAAGTTTTTTTTTCTCTCTCGATGAGTGCTGCTATACATACGATGCAATCATATGACTTTGCTACAACACATAATCACAGCCGTTTATTTAAGCATCTAACCATCGTACAAAAACCGGATTGGCAAGATCGTACGGGAAGTAGATTCGGTATTGAAACCATCGTGCGTGTAGTGTACCAGTGCTGATTTGTCTTCCGTTTGTGTGTCAACAAAAAAATTGATGAACGCTCTTAATAATTAACCCACGAGTAGGAGCTCCCGGAGTACAACCCCGTTGGGAGGCGCCCTGTGCAGGAGCTCTGGAACTTTGGCGAAGAGCGGAAGGCGACCATAGCGGAGGCGGTGAACTGTATCTTTGAGCAGCTGAAGAAGTGAAGAACTCGACTACTCTCTTGATGTTCGCGTCACCTTTTATGTCTCGTGCCCGGAAAACTACAGACAGTCCACAGAAGATGAGACACATAAATATGGATGGAAAATCATACAGTCATCGGCTTCAATTTATTTAGACCAGTGCGTGCTCCGCTTCTCCCCTCGGCGTATGTATGCATACGGCCGGCAGGCTGGCAGGTAGGCACCATCAGACTTTTTCAAACAGCTCAAGGACAAAGTCAGAAGATCCCCAAACACGTCTGCGCTCCCTCCGCAAGATCCCGGACTCCCGGCCGTACATTAAATCACCTGTGGGCGTCTGCGAACTGGGAAGCCCAGGCTGATGTATTGACTTTTTTTTCTTTCTTTTCTCTCTTAACGCTTAGTGCATAAACAAGCACTCCAGATTTTTAGAAGGCGTCATCATCATATATTATGAACTCGGCTCCAGTTTAAGGTTCACTGTTTTTTGTTACTACTATTACTGTTGTGTGTCGTCCATGCGTGGATGAGTATTGCATCCTTCTGAACTGCGAGAAGACTGGGATATTTTGGTTCATAAACCCAATTAAGTTGAAGCTGTCACTTAGAAAGAAATTCATGCTCTTACTTACATTGCTATTTATTTTTACTTTTCTTGACATCGTACATTGCTAGTTGGTTAGTCGGAAGGTATCGGAAGGGGGTTCTATATTTGTTCAGTAGTACTACCGTTCATTTTTCATGCAATCCACCGTGCATCGATGCAATCCAACTATCTATTTCAAAATAATACACAAATTTGTCTCAACCAAAGTACTAGGACTACAAGCTATGAGCAACATCGATGGACCCAACCATTAGTACGAGAGAAGAGAAAACGCCTTACAAGAAATTCATCATCGCCATCCATCTTCATCTTTTAGGGCAACACGTTTCAGAAAGAGATGACACGGAATCGACGTTTTCTGATCTGATGCACCCCGATTGGACCATACGTGTCAAAATGTGGATCCACTCCGTGATTAGAGCATCTTCAGCCACAATGTACAAATTTGGCCCCTCAAACGCCTGCGGACGTGCCTGATCAGTGTCGGCTTTGACTCCCTATTTTTCCGTTAACGCAGTCATGTCGCTCTATTTTTCCTTATATGTTCACTCACGTGCATGTGATTGGTGAAGAAGAAGAGGAAGAACGAAAAGAAATAATAAAGAAAGAAAAAAGATGCTCAATGGCGGGCCCAATCATATGTGACGGATGCAGGACCACTGACCGGGCACATGCCCGGGCACTCCTCATACTCATCCCATATATGAGATGCATATGAGGGCTGCCGGATAGCCCGGATATTTAAGGAGGCTTTGAGGGGTCTGGTTGGGTCAACTTTTTGCTTCTCTCTTCTATCCGGCGGTCAGTGGTCCCGTGCCGTCCGGTCAATTTGAGGAGTCCGGCTGCAGATGCTCTTACCACTCACGCCCACTAAATCGAAACACTAGAAGAGGGTAGTTTAAGAAATCTATATGTACAAAAAATCAAACCACAAAGCCATTTCCACATTACACAAATTAAGAAGTCTCGCTAATGAAAAAACAGTGTTTTGGTCCCCTCACGCTATTGCCAGCCATTTCCAGCGGAGGAAAAATGCATCTGTCACAAAGCCTTACTATTTTGTGTTAGTCCTGAGCTTGAACTCTTGCGGCACCACCGGGAAGTGCTTGGTGAAGTCCAGAAGCGTCGGGATGCACTCAAGCTGAGGGGCAAGGATCACCTTGCAGAAGTGGGTTGGACCTCCCTCCTCATGGTAGTGGCCGTAGTTACGGCGCTTGCCGCTAAGGGGCTCCTCCGGCACCACGTCCTCATCTGTGGCCACCTCCTCAGGCGTAGTCGGCCCAACCTCCATGGGCGGCACCACCTCCTTGCCCTTCTCCATGGGTGGAACCACCTCCTTGCCCTTGTTGTCCGTGTCGATCTGCACTACGAAGAGCGAGCATTATGAAGAGCACAAAGTTCCGAGGTTAATCGCCATTTAAACCTATCGTCCATAACCCCTTTATTTACCCATCCTCAGAGTCACTACTTACCCACCATATCAACCAGTCATCTCTCTTTCTCCCACTCTCCCTCCCATCTACCGACATGAACTCCAGCAGCAACTCCAACCCCTTCCCTTGGAGCATTGGATGGAGGGCTTTCTTCCTCAGGTGCTCGCTCGATGAGTGCACCAAGTTCGAGAACACCATGAAAGAGTCTGACGTGATGCTGAAGAAGGCGATGCCGAAGGAGTTGAAGACGCCGATTCTTGATCCAGCGAAGGGCTCTATGTCACTCAACATCGTTCGTTGGGTTAAGAATCAGGCCAACTCTGGCGATACCCAATAGAGGTCATGGTGGGCCAAGTACAGAGTGTATAGGCACCCTCATTACCATCATGTTGCGGCGTACTTCACGACAAAGACTGTGGTGGCGGTGGAGGAGGAACAAGAAGCGATGGCGATGGAGGTGATGATGCAGATGCTGGTGACGGAACCGGAGGTCGCCTTGCTTCGCCGATCTGCCGAACGCCGTCGCTGCCACCGCCGTCGGTAAGAGTGGGGAGAGGGGATAGGAAGTGGTGAGGGGCGGTGAGGGTAATATATAACTGTCGACGCTTCGGGAAGCAACGTGGCTTCTTGAGCGTGGCTCCGCGCGTGTAGTCACTACCGCCCACGTGCATCGAGCTGGCCTGGCTCTGGAGAAACTGCTAATCTGAGCGTTCCCAGCGAGTCAGGCCAAGAGACGGTTTAAACTTTGTGACATGCAGGCCCAACAGTGTATGCGAGCAACCAAACAGGCCACAAACTTTCCACACTGGTCTGGTTGAGGGAAATGCAGGCAACCAAACACGTCCTTTGTGAAGGTACCCTAGACCTCTTGAGGGTGGAAACAGAGTAGTGTCAAACAAGGCCTCGGTGTGGTTTGTCTCTCCCGAGAACTAGATGAACGCAAAATCGTTGTCGCTCACGTTTTACAGATGTTGTGCAAATAGGAACGCCAATGTACCAGTCAATAAAATTCACCTTTGTTGAAAAAGAAAAGTGTCCCATTTTGACTATCTTAAAAGAGGATGAAATAAAATTGCAGCGCATGACCCTGTCTTTTCGTCAAAAAATAATTATTCTATGAAATTGTAGCGTGTGGGCGCGTAGGCGAAGCATAAGGCTGCGTTTGGCTACTCGGTATTTTTGGAGTTTTAGGAGAATACCATGGTTATTTTAGAAACCCTGGTTTTAAATACTTTCACATGTTTGGCCTCGATAATTACTACAATTTTATATACCATGGTATATGTAAAACCATGGGGTTTTTGCTGTATATGAAAAAGAAGTCCCAACCTCTTTTTTTTTAACTGAGAAACGCTCGCTCAAGTCCATCTTGTTTCTGGCCGTTGATCTCATCAATTGTTGACTATTGTTCTAGCAGGCAGCCTGTAGATTAGATTGTGCTAGACGTTAGATTGTGCAAATAAGAGCACCAATGCCCCAGTGAATAAAATTCACCTTTGTTGAAAAAAAGTGTCCCACTTGACTATTTTAAAAGAGGACGAAATGAAATTGCAGCGGATGACCCTGTTTTTTCGTTAAAAAATAAATATTCCATGAAATTGCAGCGTGTGGGCGTGGCAGCGAAAAATTAAGTTTTTGTTGAGGTGGGAGGTGAAAAACAAGTAAACCCAGTTTCTTTTACTGCTCACCCACCACCCACCACCCATTTGGCCAGGCACGAGTCACAAATCACAACTGACCTTCAGTCCCACGCGGAGAGGGAGAGACGCGCAGCACAGCATCCTTCCGCTTTCGCTGCAACTCCAACAACGACGCCGGCCGGCATCGCCCCATCGCCATCGGCATGGCCGACGCCGCCGCCCACGCCCCTGATGAGTTCAACACGTTGTGGGGGACCTTCAACAATGGCGGCGCCGTGGAAGATGAGCCCATGGTGGACTCCGACTCCGGTTTCGAGCAGGGCGCGGAGGAGGAGGAGGAGGATGCGGGCGTGGTGGCTGGCGAGCGCGACCGGAAGGTGGAGCCGGACGCCCTCGCCCCCGCCGGGAGGGAGGGCAGCAGCGGCGCCGCCCGCGATTGCGACGGTAATTAAGCGGGACACTCACTTCCTTAATTAATTTGACAGCAGCATTGATTTATTTTCCATTTTCGATCGCCACGAACATCACCTCTTGCTTTCGATTCCCGCCTCGACCATCTCGTATGGCTTGGGTTAGAGTTACGGAAATCGCGAGCAGCTTCTAGATTGCTTCGCGGATAGATTGGGGAATTTTTGGGGGGCTTCAGTAATTCAGTCCACAGTTTGAATCGTAATCAAGGACCATCAAAATGTACTATTAAGAGAAATCAGTTCCCAGGAGCAGAGCTTGTGGTGGCACTGCATCGTAGATTCGAACATTCCTGCAATTAGTGCACGCCTTGTAGAATCTAAGAATTCCACTACTATAATTAGTACTAGCTGTAGTGTACACAGACACTTTTCTTTACTTGCCATGCTTGTTCATGCTATATCTATGATTATGAGATTGATTGGATTTCAGATCTGAGTGGTGTTGCAAATGAAAATTTCAGTTGCAGAGGAGGAGATTTCCGAGGATGGCCATTTTCAGCTTGAAAGTGTGCTGCAGGGAATGAAGAGAGAAGCTGCCGCCGGACGAAATACACCGTGGGCTACTGCAGCTGAGACCCGTGATGAAGAAGGTCAAGGTATAAATTGATCACCCCTTGTTGCAATTGCTACTTATAGAACATAATATCCATGCTTCGTTGTCTCTGAGATTGATTGAATATTCTGGTGGTGCATAAGCGGAATGTTTAGATGCAGAGGAGTATGTTTCTGAGGAATAACTACGCTGGAGGTGAGTTCCAAGCAAAGAAGAGGAAAGCAACCGTAACAACAGGCAAACCGCAGACGGTTGGATCTGGGATCCTGAACCAAAATGCTCATGGTATAAAAAAACATCATCACTAGCTCTTAGTACTCGCATATTTCAAAATACAACATCACTAGTTCTGATCACTATGACTATGAGATTGATTGGATTTTGAGTCCTGAGTGGTGGTGCAAACGAAAATTGCAGTTGCGGAGGAGAATTGTGAGGATAACCATTTTCAGCATGAAGATGGGCTGCAAGGAAGGAATAGAGAAGCAGCCGCCAAACTAAATACACCATGGGCTTCTGGAGATGAGATCCAGAACGAAGAAGATCAAGGTATAAATAAGTATTGATCACCTTGTCTTGCAATTGTTACTTATAATACACAATATCCATGTATCCAGTTCGTCATGAGTAGAATGCGTGCTTTGTTATCTCTGAGATTGATTGCATTTTGAGTGTGTGTGAATGGAATGTTCAAATGCAGAGGGATATATTTCTGAGGACAAGATTGGAGGCGGGCAGCAAGGAAGGAAGAGGAAAACAACAGTGGCACCCAGCAAACAACAAATGACCGGAATTAAGATCCAGAAGAAAAATGCTTTTGGTATAAAAAAGCATCATCACTAGTTCTTAGTACTCGCATATTTCAAAATAGTCCATGCCATTTCTCGGTAATATTTTGTATCAGTGCAGGTGAGTGCCTGAGAGCTGAGAATCAGATGCTGAGGCTGCAGCTTGTTCGCAAGACGAAAGAGCTTGAGGCTGAGCAGATTGGGAGACTTGAGCTAGAATTGCATTTTATGAAAAAGGAGAACAAGTTTTTGAAGAAGCAGCTTGAAGAGTTGAAAGCTGAGAATGAGTACTATAAGAAGACCGTAAGCTCTACACAGAATGCTCTACTCGTACCAGCATGCCTCTAGATTAATTTCTTCACAAGCAAATTTGCAAATATGTTTGAATAACTAATGCCACTGTCTTACCATTGAGCAACATGTAGATGTTCTGTGTATTACAAATTACTTTGAATTCTGCCTTAGCCCTTAATATTCCTAGGGCCATCACATGTAGTTTCAGTCGGATGCTATAAAATGTATGCGTTCAGCAAGTTCCATAGTGATATTTCTCGTTGACATGTCCCAAAAAATGGATATAGTTATCGCATCTTTACAATGGATAATTTTTAGAAGCTGCACACAACTTGTCCTGGTGGTATTCGTTCTTTTATTGCCAGTAAATCATCTATTTAGCTGTCATATATGACCATGCCATGTCCTCTGTTTAAAACATCTGGTACTTCCGCTTACAAGCACTTGTATGTATTCACTAACTTGGTCCTCTGTGTGTACCAGGCAAAGCCAACAAAAACCCAAAGGCTGTGCAGGTTCTGTAAGGAGTATGTCGACCACGACTTCCGCAACTGCCCCGAGAGACGCGCTTCCGTTTGTTCTGAAGAAGACGACGGCTCCATCTAACATCCTGTGAAGTTATGCTGTGTTACACTAGGATCTGTAGAATCTGCTCGTGCGGCAGTGCGCAAGCCTTTTGTTGATTTTAGTGATGCTTTTGCAATTATATTAGCTCTAGTGACATCTAGTTACCACGTATCTTAGAAACAGGTTTGCTGCAGAAACATGAAATGCCTGCTGCACTTGATCTGTTAAGCTCCTCTGATGTTTATGTGAACCTGAAGGCTAGTCTGATTAGTACTGAATCTTCTGGGAGACAACGTACTAGCAAAGCGAAAGTTATTGGTTATTCATTACTCTGTTGCCGGTAAATCGTCCATTTACCTGCCATATGAGTATGCACATTGTAGACTATGATTTGACCAGGTACTCAAAAGTCTGCGCATTGTAGGACTATGATTTGACCAGATAGTCAAAAGTCTGCACAAGGAGTTGTTCCTTGGTCGTCCTTCCCACACACACACAGTCAACAGCTTCTGAAAGAAGGTGCGATTTAATTTTGGCCTGAACTTAAGCGTTAATCGGGCTTATTCTGATTGACTTAACTATTTAGGTTGGAGTTTCTCTGGTGATAAAACTGACAACAGGAATATTGATGACTTGGAAATGATGACAACAACAAACAACAACAAAGTCTTTAATCCTAAATAAGTTGAGGTAGGCTAGAGGTGAAACCCATAAGATCTCGTGATCAACTCATGGTTCTGGCACATGGATAGCAAGCTTCCACGCACCTTGTCCATGACTAGTTCTTTGGTGATACTTCAATCCTTCAAATATCTCTTTACGGACTCGTCCCATGTCAAATTTGGTATACCCCAACCTCTCTTGATCACGCTTTAGCCGTCCGCTATGCACTGGAACTTATGGAGGCCTGCGCTAAATATGCCCGAACCATCTCAGACGATGTTGGTCAGGCTTCTCTTCAATTGGTGCTACCCCAACTCTGTCCCATATATCATTATTTCAGACTCGATCCTTCCTCATGTGCCCACACATCCATCTCAACATGCGCATCTCTGAAACACCTATCTGTTGAACATGTCACCTTTTAGTTAGCCAACACTCAGAGTCATACAACATTGCGGGTCGAACCGCCTCCTATATAACTTCCCTTTTAGCTTTTATGGCATTATCTGCACTCTCTTGTCACAGAGAATGCCGGAATCTTGGCGCCACTTCATCTGTCCGGTTTTTATTGGATGGTTCACATCTTTATCAATACCCCCATCTTTCTGCAGCATTGACCCCAATATAGAAAGGTGTCCTTCCGAGGCATCACCTTCCCACCAAGGCTAACCTCCTCCTCCTCGCGTCTAGTAGTACTAAAACCGCACCTCGTGTACTCGGTTTTAGTTCTACTAAATTATACGTCTCCAACATATCTATAATTTTTGATTGTTTCATGCTATTATATTATCTCTTTTGAATGTTTATGTGCTTTATTATACATTTTTATATTATTTTTGGGACTAACCTATTAACCCAGAGCCCAGTGTCAGTTTTTGTTTTTTTTCTTGTTTCAGTGTTTCGCAGAAAAGGAATATCAAACGGAGTCCAAACTGAATGAAACCTTCGGGAGAGTTATTTTTGGAACCGAAGCAATCCAGGAGACTTGGAGTGTACGTCAGGGAAGCAACGGGGTGGCCACGAGGCAGGGAGGCGCACCCCCACCCTCGTGGCTCCCCTGACCGACTTTTTTCGCCTATATATATATCCATATACCCTAAAACCATCGGGGGACAGAATAGATTGGGAGTTCCGCTGCCGCAAGCCTCTGTAGCCACCAAAAACCAATCGTGTTAGAGTACGTAATGGGCCTAATGGGCCCGTTAGTCTTAGGGTTAATTAGATATAAGGGTCGCTTGCTTAGGGGTCAAGTAAGCCTTGCTTGGGAGTCAAGTAAACCTCTCTATATAAAGAGAGGAGATGTATCAATCTAATCAAGCAAGAATTAAGAAGGAAATCCCTTCCCTCTTGCCCGGCCGTGGGCAAAAAGGCCCCCGGCCAGCCCTCTCGCGCCCTCCTTCTAGCAGCGCCATAACAATTTGGTATCAGCTAGCTTCGGTTCGATCATGTCTTCACCGCCGCCAAGCCCGTCCCTTCCGCTGCCGGTCACCTCGTCGCCTCCGGCGACCACCACGACTGTCACCCAGCTCCTGCCCGCGTCGGGATCCTCCGTCGCACCCGCCCCCGCCGTCCTCACCCCGGAGGAGGTGTTCGGGGTGCTGCGGGACCTAACCTAGGCGGTCCAGGAGATCCACCTGTTCTTGGCCGGATCCTACGGGCCGCCCCCGGCTGCGCCGCCGTGGCTGCCATGGCAGCCGCCGCTCCAGGCGGCCTTTTCCGCGCTCGCCGGGCCGCTGCAGCTGCCATCCATCGCCACCACCGTCCAGCCCTAGCTGCAATGGCAGCCGCCGCTCCTCGGCCTCCGCCACGCACGGCGCTCCGCTGCCGCTGCCCGGCGTGACACCACAGCAGCCGCTGCAGCCACCGCCGGTCAGCTCTGCCACCCAATACGGGATGCCCTACGACGGGACTGCGACGACCTTGTTCCCATCAGCGTCGCCGCCATCCCAGGGCGTCCACATCCAGCAGATCAAGTCCCCGCCGCCGCCGTCACCGCTTCCGTCTTGGATCGCAACCCGCCCCGTGTCGGCGGCGGTGAGGCTGCAGGCTGCTGGCCGCGTTGGCGTGTGCGGGAGATGCATGGTCTGCAGCTGCCGCTCCTCCAAGTTGCCCTTCGATGCACAAAGGACCTCGATCTTGTCCGCTGCGTCGGGGATCTTGGGCATGCGGTTTCCCCCACGGGCGGTGGGCATGCTGTTTTCCCTGTGGGCAGCGACCTTAAAGTCTGCGACATCGGCGGTTGGGGGTGCGCACCCCTCCTCGACATTCTCCATCGCAAGCCCTCCACTCTTCCCTGTGCTGTGCAGACCAACAGCCATACACATGCACTCCTTTTGTCCAGGTGGTGTCCATGGGATCCAGGTGGCTGTACACGTGCACGTCCAAAATAAAGCGTCACAATCTATTTCAGGTTGAGAGTAATAACACAAGCCGAGATGTAAAAGGCTTGTTTTTAGGTGTTAGGTTTGTGTTGCGTCGAGTCATGGTTATAAATTGGTTAGGCTGCAGCTCGAGGACAAGCTGCATGTCTAGGTGGGGTGTAGTGTTAGAGTACGTAATGGGCCTAATGGGCCCGTTAGTCTTAGGGTTAATTAGATATAAGGGTCGCTTGCTTAGGGGTCAAGTAAGCCTTACTTGGGAGTCAAGTAAACCTCTCTATATAAAGAGAGGAGATGTATCAATCTAATCAAGCAAGAATTAAGAAGGAAATCCCTTCCCTCTTGCCCGGCCGTGGGCAAAAAGGCCCCCGGCCAGCCCTCTCGCGCCCTCCTTCTAGCAGCGCCATAACAAATCGGGACCCTGTTTCAGCACCCTGCTGGAGGGGGGAACCCTCACCAGTGGCCATCTCCATCATCCCGGCGCTCTCCATGACGAGGAGGGAGTAGTTCACCCTCGGGGCTGAGGGTATGTACCAATAGCTATGTGTTCGATCTCTCTCTCTCTCTCTCTCTCTCTCTCTCTCTCTCTCTCTCTCTCGTATTCTTGATTCGGTACGATCTTGATGTATCGCGGGCTTTGCTATTATAGTTGGATCTTATGATGTTTCTCCCCCTCTACTCTCTTGTAATGGATTGAGTTTTCCCTTTGAAGTTATCTTATCGGATTGAGTCTTTAAGGATTTGAGAACACTTGATGTATGTCTTGCCGTGCTTATCTGTGGTGACAATGGGATATCACGTGATCCACTTGATGTATGTTTTGGTGATCAACTTGCGGGTTCCTCCCATGAACCTATGCATAGGGGTTGGCACACGTTTTCGTCTTGACTATCCGGTAGAAACTTTGGGGCACTCTTTGAAGTACTTTGTGTTGGTTGAATAGATGAATATGAGATTGTGTGATGCATATTGTATAATCATACCCACGAATACTTGAGGTGACATTGGAGTATCTAGGTGACATTAGAGTTTTGGTTGATTTGTGTCTTAAGGTGTTATTCTAGTACAAACTCTATGATAGATTGAACGGAAAGAATAGCTTCGTGTTATTTTACTACGGACTCTTGAATAGATCGATCAGAAAGGATAACTTTGAGGTGGTTTCGTACCCTACAATAATCTCTTTGTTTGTTCTCCGCTATTAGTGACTTTGGAGTGACTCTTTGTTGCATGTTGAGGGATAGTTATATGATCCAATTATGTTATTATTGTTGAGAGAACTTGCACTAGTGAAAGTATGAACCCTAGGCCTTGTTTCCTAGCATTGCAATACCGTTTACGCTCACTTTTATCACTTGTTACCTTGCTGTTTTTATATTTTCAGATTACAAAAACCTATAT
>LR880968.1:58201452-58239303 GCA_904067115.1 Aegilops sharonensis | reverse complement strand
GGGGGTTCAGACCCTGATTTAGGGTTTTCTTGGGGAAATCGTTGAATCGGTCGACTCCACAGTTTGAATCCTGGTCAACGATCAGCCCAATGCGTTTGGTTTCTAGGCAGTCAACACAGTTTCCAGGCGCTCTAGAAAAACCAGTTCCCAGGAGCAGAGCATTTGGTACCACTGGATCGTAAATTCAAATGTTCCTGCAATTAGTACTAGCTGTAGTGTAGACCGACAGTCTTCTTGACTTTCCATGAAATTGGCACTATATCTATGAGATTGATTGGATTTTGAAACCTGAGTGGTGTTGCAAATGAAAAATGTCAGTTGCAGAGGAGGGGGTTTCTGAGGATAGCCATTTTCCGCTTGAAGGTGAGCTGCAGGGAAGGAACAGAGAAGCATCCGCCAAACTAAATGCACCACGGGCTTCTGAAGATGATGAAGAGGATGAAGGTATAAACAAGTATTGATCATCGCTCCTTGCAGTTGTTACTTATAGAACACAATATCCATGTATGCAGCTCATCATGAGTAGAATTACAATGTGTGCTTTGTTATCTCTGAGATTTACTACATTTTGAGTGGTGTGCGAATGGGATGTTTAAATGCAGCCGAGCATGTTTCTGAGGACAGCTATGTTCAGATTGGAGACGGGCTGCAGGGAATGAAGAGAACAGCAACCGCCGAACGATACGAATCGCAGGCTACCGGAAATGAGATCCAGAACGAAGAAGGTCAAGGTATAAAGAAGTGTTGATCACACCTTGTTGCAATCTGTACTTATAGAACACAGCAGTTTCATCATGAGTCGAATGCGTGCTTCGTTATCTCTGAGATTGATTGCGCTTTGAATGGTGTGCAAATGAAATGTTTAAATGCAGACGAGCACGTTTCTGAGGACAACTACGTTAAGATTGGAGGCTGGGAGCAAGGAAGGAAGAGAGAAGTAACTGCTAAACGAAACGAACTGTAGGCTACTGGAATTGAGATCCAGAACGAAGAAGGTCAAGGTATAAAGAAGTATTCATCATACCTTGCAATTGGTACTTATTATAGAACACACTATCCATTTATGCAGTTTCACTTTCATCATGAGTAGAAAGCGTGCGTCGTTATCTGTCAGATTGATTACATTGTGAGTAATGTGCAAATAAAATGTTTAAATGCAGACAAGTATGTTTCTGTAGACAACTATGTTCAGATTGGAGGCTGGGAGCAAGGAAGGAAGAGGAAAGCAACCGTGACACCCAACGTAGTGCAACCGATTGGAATTGAGATCCAGAACAAAACAATTCAAGGTATAGAAAAGATAATCACTAGCTCTTAGTACTCGCATATTTCAAAATATACACAATGCGTTTCTCGATAACAATTTGCATCAATGCAGGTGAGTATCTGAGAGCTAAGAATCAGATGCTGGGGCTGCAGCTCGTTCGCAAGACGAAAGAGCTCGAGGCTGAACAGATTCAGAGGCTCGAACTAGAGTTGCATTTCAAGACAGAGGAGAACAAGTATTTGAAGAAACAGAATGAAGAGTTGAGAGCTGAGAATGAGTACTACAGGAAGATCGTAAGCTCTATACGGAATTCTACTTGTACCCGCGTGCCTCTAGATTAATTGCTTCATAGGCAAATTTGCAAAACATGGTTGAATAACTAATCCCACTGTCTTGATTAGAGCCTTCTGTAGAAGTTCTGTGTATTACACATTACTTTTCATTCTGCCTTAGCCCTTATAATCCTTTTTTTTAGAAAAGGAGGATGACCCCCGGCCTCTGCATCTGGGCGATGCATACGGCCACTTTATTAATTATTCTCACAAGACCTTATAAAGCCATACAACAGCAAGACTAAAGCCACCGTCTAAGCAACAACTGTCGCTACACCTATTCAATTGATGAAGGGGCGCAGATAGTCTGGACCTAATACCAAACAAACATCGCAGCCAAACCTAAACATCTAAGACCTGATGTCCCAACCAGGACGCCTGACGGGTATGGGGCACCTACTAGTCCGGCGCACTCCTCAACCAGGACGCCTGCCGGGTATGAGGCCGCCGCAGCCACCTGCCACCAATCCATCTTCAGAGCTGTACTGCTGCATGTACCGTGCCAGGTCTCTCTGCCATCGACGCCACCACGACGCCCGACAGCGTCGTCCTCCTGTGCGAGTCCATCCTCCCACAACAAACTCCGATCCCTTATAATCCTAGGGCCATCACATTTAGTTTTATCCGGATTGTATAATGTATGCGTTAAGCAAGCAACCTCCATATTGATATTTCTCACTGACATGTCTCCAAAATCGATATGACTAGCATATCTTAATCTTTACAATGTAATAATTTTTAGAGCTGCATACGACTTGTCCTGATGGTATTCTTTCTTTTATTGCCAGTAAACTATCCATTTAGTTATCATATGACCATGCCATGCCCTCTGTTGAAATTTTTTTTTCCACTTTCAAGCACTTTTATATATTTATCACTGACTAGATCCTCCTGTGTACCAGGCAAAGCCACAGAAAAAACACAGGCTGTAAGGAATATGTACTCGACCATGACTACCACAACTGCCCCGAGAGGTACGCTTCGACTTATACTGAGGAAAGATGAATGCGATGGCTCCAACTAACAGCCAGTGAAATTATGTTGTTTTAATACCTAGATAGTATGATTTAGTTAGGTAGATTCCGCTCACATGGCAATGCCTTTTGTTGCTTTTAGTGATGCTTTTACGGTTATGCGAGCTGTAATGGCCGCTAGTTACTACTATCTTAGAAATGGGTTTGCTGCAGAACATTAAGATGTCTGCACTTGTTGATCTGTTCAGTCTCCTCTGGTATTTATCTGAACTTAGGTGTTAACATATTATTCGTACTGAATCTTTTGGGCAACGACTGACTAGCAACGGAATGGTTTTATGGTTACATGTTGATCTGATTGATCGTTAATCACACTGCTGTCAGCAAATCCTCCGTTATATATACATATGTCTGCGATATGAGTTTGGTCAGTTACAGCAGCATAATTATGTCATGGCGTCTAAGCGTCCCCGTAAGGCGACGCCTTAAAAACATGGCGACCATGACTACCTCAATTGCGCTGCGAGGCGGAAGTGAAGTGACGTGCTTCTGCTTCTTCTGAAGTGGCGGAAGTTAAGGAATGATATGATCCCAACTTAACACTTGGCTGATTATGTAATGTTAATGCCCACTCACAAGGATTTGATTAGATAGAATCTGCTCCTGTCCTGAGCTGTAATGAAGATACATTTTGTTGCTTCTAGCGTCTTGTTGTAGCTATATGAGCTGTGGTTACTTAGAAATGGATTTGCTGCAGAACATGAAGATGTCTGCGCTGCACTTGATTTGTTTAGTCTCTGATATTCATGTGAACTTCAGGGTGCTGGGCAACAACTCACGACTGATTAGCAAAGGATGGTTACATGTTAGTCTGCTTGGTTGTTCATTTACGCCGGTAAAATGTTGTTTCCGTGCTCTCTTTTCTTTTCTGTGAATAAATTATCATCTAGTCATGCCAATTTTGTCAATTTTCTTGCTAGGAGTGTAATTTAGGGGTTACCTGGCCTAATGCCTTTTGTTGCTTCGAGTGATTTTGATTAGAGTGTCAAAAACCTGCGTACGTATTGTAGCGATATAATTTACCTTATGTTTCACCCACAGTACTTGTTCTACATGTATTCAGATTAATTACTTCCCTACTATAGTTTCCTCCATTCTCAACAATTTCTGAAAGGAGATGCAATTTTGTTTTGGCGTATACTTACGAAATAAAGATGGCATTAATCGTATTTGTTCTGATCAACTTTCTGGGTAATCTGGCATGAGATGTTCAACGAAACTATTCAGGTGTGAGTTCTTTTGGTGTAACAACAGATAAAGATCGTTACTGTAAAAGGACAGATAAAGATGGAGCAGAGGAATACTTATAACTTTTCTTGCGGGATGAATAATGATAACTTGGAAATGTCAAGATGATTCTTCTGTCTACTTTCATGTAACTGTCGAACCAGCACCTTAAGAAACTCTGATTTATTTTGATAATCTAGTTAAAGAAAGGTAAAGCACCCAACTTTTACATTGAACACTAAGATAAACATGTTGCTAAAAACAAAAACAATTAGATAACTAGCGTGCACCTAAGTCCATTAGATCATTAATGACTTATCTTGTTAGGAAAATATTGAGCACTCAACTTTTACACTGAATACTAAGATGAATAACATGTTACCATCAAGTACAGGAGTTCATGAAAAAAAAGTGGAAGTGGAGTTTTTGCACCTGAGCTCACATGCTCTCTCACGAACAGTAAAGTAAAAAAATAGTAAAAAAAATAAAAAAATTCTGTTTTTTTTGTGATAAACATAGATGAATGTTTTCATCGCATGCAAAAATTTGTGATGAAATGACATTCGTGAAAATGTGGGAAAAAACAAAACTAATGCTTCAAAAAGACTATTGTTGGAAGCATTGATTTCGTTTTTTTTCACATATCCACGGATGTCATTTCATCACAAATTTTTGCACACAGTGAAAACATTCATTAATATTGTAGTGTTCATGAGGGAGCATGTGAGCTCGAAATCAAAAAAGCACTTTAAAAAGAAGTCACTTATGTCTACATTCATACTCCCTCCTTTTTTTTACTCTGCATATAAGATTTGGTCAAAGTAAAACTGCACAAAGTTTGACCAAATTTATATAAAAAAGAGATATGAACATCTATAATACTAAAACTATATAGTATGAACATATGTTTCATGGTGCATATGATAATATTGATTTCATATTGTGAATGTTTATATATTTTTAATATAAAGTTAGTCAAACTCTACAAAGTTTGACTTTGACCAAACCTTACATGCGGATTAGAAAGAAATGGAGGGAGTATTTTATGATATGATCATAATGATTACCAAAAGGCAAGAACGCTATATTGGAAAAATCAAAGGACAACACTCACATACTTGCATGCACCAACTTGTGCCTCAGCTGCTACTCCCTCTGTCCCATAATATAAGACCCTATTACATCAAATATATTCACTTACTTGATATAATAAGGTCTTATATTACGGGAAGGAAGGAGGGAGCACTAAATAATTGTAATTATTTTACCTATTTGCACCAAGCACATGTGCTTGGTGTTAATTATTTTAAACCACTTAGGCCTTTCCCAGTGCTTCACCATGGACATGTGCTAACATGCCACATAAGCAAAAAAAATGACATGGCACAACAATTAAGGAGAGAGAGCACTTCGATGACCTTAGGAAGAATCAATGTCAAGCACGTGAATCTAGGCAAACCACTTAAGTGGAACAACTTGACCAATGCATGAAAGACCTTAGGGTGCTAACTTATTAAATAAAATGAGCTTAGGAACAACAAGTAAGCACCTATGCATTGGGGAGTTAAGTTGCTAAGCTATTTAATGCACTTAGCACCTCATCTATAAGCACCTTTGCATTGGAAGAGGCCTTAGAGATATGTGTGATAGCGGTCTATGTGAAGCATCTTTCATCCAATGCAAGGCCTACATACAAGATCAGGAGAAAATTACATCTACAGTAACTGAACTTGACTCTAGGGTTCACTTTGGTCACTGTATTCATGAAATCGCGAGTTACGGTCACCGGGCTTGCTGAACCGGGTCACTATACGGTACCCATACCGTTTCGGAGCGTATCATGTGCACGTGGACAAAATTGACGAAAAAAAAAACACTTGGACTTGCCAGCTGTACAGGACACGTCGAGGGTTTCTTCTCAGCCGATTCCCCTCTTGTTCCCCTCTCGTTCCCCTCATCCGCCTGCTAAATCCCTAGCGCAATCTCTCATCTCCTCCCTTCTCGCTCGAATCAAACAGCTGCATCCTTTGCTCCCCTTACCTCTCATCAAATTGCGGCGACAAATTGGTTTCGGCCGCCATGTCCGACGCGGGTAGCTCATCGGGGGCCGGTGCGGGAGGAGAGGGTTGGCTCCCTTTGATCCAATGCCCTGATTGCAAGATTCGCCAGATTAGACGGTTTGAGTCCACCACTGAAAAGCATCCTGGGTGGATCTTGTACAAGTGTATGAATCATAAGGTTAGTACAAGAACATTGACTGGATGTTGTTGTTAACTCTGCTTCCCTTTTCATTTGATTTTCAGATTGGTTCTTGATTTGATTTTGAGATATGTTCTTGATTTTATCAAATAGGTAGGGATGCAACCTTGCAACTTTTGGCACTGGGAAGCTAGTTATATTGATTATTTGAAGAAACATGGACATCTGAGAGGTGAATCTGTGGATAGTAAAGTAGTAGAGATGAAGAAAAAGAAGAACACGACAGAAGTGGATCCTGAAGATATGATGAAGATGCTGCTGCTGCTAAAATCACTTCCAGGAGATGTTGCAGACTTGGTTGGTGTAATGAAGATAGTAGTTGTACTACTATTTGCAATTCTCTTTGTGTTAGTGTTAGTTCTAGTTAGGATGTGAGTGCTATCAATGTTGGCAATTGTTGCAGTAAGTGAGAAGTAGACTTTTGTGTTGTCTGATGTGAGTGGTAATACAAACCTTTGTGCCAGTAATATTTGTGGAGATAATTTTGCTGTTGCAAATTAGAGAAGTGGAAAATGTTATTATATGGCATGAACTGACAGACATTTTGCATTTGATAACATGCATTTGACTGTTGAACACTGACAAGAAGGAACAAGACTGAAATTTGAAAATGTGCAGTTGATAACACAGAACAGTACTGAACTGAGCAGAAACTGGTCATTCATAGCTCCTTAATAACACAAATAAGTAGTTCAAAAGCATACAGTACTGAAAGGTTCACACTTTAGCATGTCTTAACATCTAAAAATTGCAAAGTACTTGATCCATTACATTAAATGGTCATTCAGGACCTGAATTCATCGAACATGTTAACTTTCTTGTGCTTATTTGCTGCAGCAGCTGCTTTCTTCTGCAGTGCAGCAATTTTCTTTGCTTCTGCTGCTGCTTTCTTCTCTTCTGCAGCCCTCTTCTTTGCCTCCAGTAGTTCTTGTTTTTTAGCTGCTGTTGCAAGCTTCTTGGCCTCAAGTTCTTGCTCTCTCTTTTTTCTTGCCTCTGCTTTCAAAGCTTCTTTTTCTTGAGCTTTTTTGGCCTTTTCAGCTTGTTTCTTGGCAAGGGATTCACCTGCTTTTTGCAAAGCAGCAGCTTCCCTTTGTGCTAGGATTTCAGCACACCTCTTTTCATGCAATATTTCATTGGCTTGCTGCTTGGCCTCCCTCATCACTTCAACTCTAGCCGCAAGATTTCCTAATATTGTTGCAGTGCTGCTGCCTACAGATGGCATTGCATCTCTAGCTTCTTTGAGGAAAGAGCTTTCAGGTAATGGTCCTGGCATCTTTCTTTTCCTTTGTATAGGAGCCTGTAACAGTAGTGAAACATGAGAAATATTTCACAGCAAGATCCTATTTTTAACAAGGTTCAATGGTATACCTCATTTCTCATGATTTCCATCATTGAATGTGGATGAAGAGCTCCAATTGGAGGCATGTCATGTTCCTGTGTGACAACAGGCTCCTCACTTGCCTGTGTCATTGATGGTCCAGGTGCTTGTTCTTTTGTTGTAGCCTACACATTTGCAACAAGGTAAAATGGATGTATCGAGCACTGAAATATTAGCCACAAGGTAAAATGGGTGTATCGAGCACTGAAATATTAGCCACAAGGTAAAATGGATGTATCGAGCACTGAAATATTAACCAAAAGGTAAAATGGATGTATCGAGCACTGAAATATTAGCCACAAGGTAAAATGGGTGTATCGAGCACTGAAATATTAACCAAAAGGTAAAATGGGTGTATCGAGCACTGAAATATTAGCCACAAGGTAAAATGGATGTATCGAGCACTGAAATATTAACCAAAAGGTAAAATGGATGTATCGAGCACTGAAATATTTGGAAATGTTACCTGTGACAGAGTAGGTTCATGTTCTTCTTCTTCAAATGTTGCTCTTGGCCTCTTCCTCATTTGCTTCTGCATAGGTTTTGCTGCAGGTAGGCCTTGCTTGAAGGCAGAGCATCCTTTCTTATTATGTCCAGGATTGTTGCAATGGCTGCAATGAATAATTGTGCCATGTCTTGTAATCTTTTTTCCTCCTTTCTTTGTTATTACCTCCTCTGGTTGCATTCTCCTATTCTTGGCCTTTCTCCCTAGTTTCTTCTCATACAAAGGAGGCTTAATTACACATCCACCCATTTTCTGCCACTCCCTCTTGTCTTTGCAAGGCATAATAATGTGAGCATATGCTTTGGAGAAATTGCAAAGAGCATAACACTTGTGCACCATTTCCTCAGGATCAATTAGTTCATCTCTATAGCAAGCTATGGAGTGGGGGCAGGGAATGCCAGATAACTGCCACCTTCTGCATGTGCATGCCTTGAACTGCAACTCCACAATGTAGTTCCTACCATGTGAAGAAACTTGGAAGATTCCCTCTCCAGCATTAGTAGGGTAACAACTATTAGACCATTCTATGTGCTTCAGAAGCCTTTTCTTGATCTTTGGGCAGATTGGACCATTAAATTTCTTAGCCTCTTGCTGCTTGTTATAATGTCTGCTTGAAAGTTGTGACTTGATTCTATCAATCATGCTGATGATTGGCAAGTCTCTAGCCTCCAAAATATATCTACAAGTATTTGAAAACATAACAATACTTAATTCAGTATGTAGAGAGAACACATAGCAAGTACATGAACAATTGAAGAACACATAGCAAGTAAATGCACATATGAAAGTACGACTTACTTATTAAAAACCTCACAATTGTTGTTTAGTAAAATATCACATTTGGGCAAATCAGTCTGGAATGCCCTAACCCAAGTGTTAGGCCTCTTCTCTGCAAGCCAAGCATGAGCCTCACTATCAAGAAGTCTCATCTCTTCCATATATTCTTCATACTGATCAGTTGTGGTGCACCTAGCTATCTTCCAGAGCTGNTATTACCTCCTCTGGTTGCATTCTCCTATTCTTGGCCTTTCTCCCTAGTTTCTTCTCATACAAAGGAGGCTTAATTACACATCCACCCATTTTCTGCCACTCCCTCTTGTCTTTGCAAGGCATAATAATGTGAGCATATGCTTTGGAGAAATTGCAAAGAGCATAACACTTGTGCACCATTTCCTCAGGATCAATTAGTTCATCTCTATAGCAAGCTATGGAGTGGGGGCAGGGAATGCCAGATAACTGCCACCTTCTGCATGTGCATGCCTTGAACTGCAACTCCACAATGTAGTTCCTACCATGTGAAGAAACTTGGAAGATTCCCTCTCCAGCATTAGTAGGGTAACAACTATTAGACCATTCTATGTGCTTCAGAAGCCTTTTCTTGATCTTTGGGCAGATTGGACCATTAAATTTCTTAGCCTCTTGCTGCTTGTTATAATGTCTGCTTGAAAGTTGTGACTTGATTCTATCAATCATGCTGATGATTGGCAAGTCTCTAGCCTCCAAAATATATCTACAAGTATTTGAAAACATAACAATACTTAATTCAGTATGTAGAGAGAACACATAGGAAGTACATGAACAATTGAAGAACACATAGCAAGTAAATGCACATATGAAAGTGCCACTTACTTATTAAAAACCTCACAATTGTTGTTTAGTAAAATATCACATTTGGGCAAATCAGTCTGGAATGCCCTAACCCAAGTGTTAGGCCTCTTCTCTGCAAGCCAAGCATGAGCCTCACTATCAAGAAGTCTCATCTCTTCCATATATTCTTCATACTGATCAATTGTGGTGCACCTAGCTATCTTCCAGAGCTGGTTTTTCAGAACATCTCCTCTGAATTTCTCTCTGAAATTCTGCCAAAGGTGCCTGACACAGAATCTATGTTCTGAGTCATGAAAATGCTGCTCTACAGCATTTATTAGGCCCTGCAAGTTTTGTAATTCAGTCAGTAAGTAAGTGAGTATCAGACATGACAATATGTAAGTAAGTACTCCCTCCGTCCGGAAATACTTGTCGGAGAAATGCATAAAAATGGATGTATCTAGAACTAAAATACATCCATTCCTGCGACAAGTATTTCCGGACGGAGGGAGTAATTATGTACATATCTTTACCTTTTGCTTATCAGACATGACAGTCCATGCTGAGGTGTTGTTAATCCCAAGATCCTGTTTCAGTGTTCTCATAAACCAGCTCCAAGTGTTAGTATCTTCAACATCTACAATGCAGTGTGCCACGGGATAGATACAATCATTAGGATCCATGCCAACTGTAGACAGAAGCACACCTCCATACTTAGTTTTCAAATGACATCCATCAAAACAAAGTATGGGCCTGCACCCTGCAAGGAATCCTCTTTTACATGCATCAAAACTGAAGTAGCATCTGTTGAACCTTGATTCATTGTCCAATTGAATGAAAAATGTGCTGCCAGGATTGGATCTTCTAACTTCATTTGCATAATCCCAAAGCATGTTGTACTGTGCCTCCTCATCTCCATGGATTATCTTCAATGCATATCTCCTTGCTCTGCTTAGTTTACTACAGGAAGCTGCCATATTCCAGTCCTTTTGCACTAACCTCCCAAAATTTCTCAAGTTCATTCCTTGATCTTCCCTGAAGTACTCCAAGTACTTTTCTGCAACATATCTAGCAGTAAATGCCTTTACTTTCCACTTCTTAGAACATTTGTGTTCATCATTGTAACTCTTGATGACCATGCAGTTTGTTCTGCTATCATAACTACACCAAATGTTCCAGGGGCAGTGGGACTGACATTTTGCTGAAATTATTTTCCTGTCATTCACTGGAAATTTGATGTCAAATCTGTTTTTGCAAGCATATTCTCTCACTGCTTTTCTAAACATTTCTGGTGACTGGAAAACTTGTCCAATTTTGAATTGTGGATCATGCAAATCTTCCTTCCTAAAGCTTTTAAATTTGTACTTTGCACCTGCTTCATCATCAGAATATGGGAGCTCAAGGTCTTCTTCATCTGATCCTTGTACAAGGTCTGGCTTTGCTCTAATATGAACATCAGTAGGCTCCTCCACTATGTCCTCTTTAAGATCATCATCTAAATCACTGACATCATAATCACTATCTACAATCTCATCAGCATAATCTGATCCTTGTTCACTCCCATTTACTTCAGCATCAGAAACTTCCCCTTCACTGTCATATGCAACAGAGCCATCCTCTTCGCCCTGCTCCACATCTTCCTCCTCATCTGCAATTGCTTCTTCTGCTGCTTGTTGTGCATCTACTTCTTTTGTTCCTTGCTCTGCAACTTCTGGTGCATAATTCTGCCCTACTGCTTGCTCTGCAACTGCTTCTTCTGTTGCTTGCTCTGCAAGTGCTTCATTTGCAGCTTGACCTGCAGCTTCTTCTTCTGCTAGGTCTGCATCATCTGCAATGGTGACATGAGTGACAAACTTACACTTCACATTTTGCACTGCTTCCTCCTTAATTTTCATGTCCAATAAATCCTGTTGGATCTTCTGGTTATGCTTCTCTAGTGCTTCCTCCTTAATGATCTGAATTGGTTTCATAGGACTAACAACAGTAGGCAGTTCTGCTACGGGAAACTCTATCACATCATCCCAGTCAAACTGCCTGAAGCTCTCATCATGATCAAGATACATTTGCAAAAACTTGTGCCCAAATGTTACATGTGCCCTCATGTTAAGACAATTGTCATTGCAAGTTATCTTCACAAGACCACCTTCAGTCATCGGTTTACCAGGCATGCAGTAATACATTTGCAATCTTCCCTTCACTTCATAGCCCAATTCTTCTACCAGATCTTCTAACTTCTCCACAGTAAGTGTATCCCCCTCCACATAATCATACCACATGTTTTCTCCATTGACATATGCACGATTTTTACCAACTCCAAGGAAGTAACCACCAAAATTGATGCAAAGACTGAAGTTTGATAAGTAGTCAATGTCGTCTGCAGATTTACATAAAACCCTAGATTAACTGCCTCAAATCCATAGCAGAACGAAAACCCTAGTAGTAACGTCAAAATCTCAAGGCAAATAAGAGCGTGCAACCACCTAATCGACCTCAAATCGATTAGGTTCAGAGAGAAAAGGGGGGTTTTACAGAGGTTCAGGGAGGAAACAGGGGCTTACCATACACTGGTGGTGGGTCTCCTTCTGCTCGGCGACAAGGCGCCATGGTTCAAGTCGTCGACGAACCCTCTGGTCGTCGTCGCTCCGTCGGTGGATGCCTCCGCCGGTGGCGACGAAACCCTAGCCGATCAGCACCGCGATTGCCTCCCCTTTCCTTTCTCTTCTCCTCTGCCTCGGAGGCGTCGATGAAAAGGTGAAGCGTCTCGACCGAACAGGGGGGGAAAAATGCAAAATAGCTCGGTCGCTGCTTGCTTCTTTAATTTCTGTCGACGTCTCATGTCCAGCTGGCGAGTCAAAGCGGTTTTCTGGTCAAATCGGGCCGATACGCTCCGAAACAGTATGAGTTACCGTATAATGACCCGGTTCAGCGAGCCCGGTGACCGTAACTTGCGATTTCGTGAATACAGTGACCAAAGTGAACCCTAGAGTCAAGTTCAGTTACTGTAGATGTAATTTTCTTCAAGATCAGACACCTTAAAAAACTATTGAGTTACACATACACAGTGACACTATGAATATAGCAAAATAATAGTCATGGGTTTTCGCCGATGGGTTGGATCTAGTGGATCGTTTGCCTCGTCAAACAAAATCAAAGTTGATTTATCCACATCCGATTTTCCTATAAAGAGATTATGTTAAAATTTTGGATGTAAATTTCCAAAAAATACAATTTTTTTTAAGATTTGAATAGTAATAAAGTTTTAGAAAAAATACCACAAATGATTCTTGTTTAAAAAACACCCGAAGATATTTCTGTTGTTAAAAAAGAGAGAGAACATCAGAAGACACTTCTTGCTAGCACTAGAGGGCAGTTCTTTTGGGCAGCGTAAAAAAATGAGCTGTCTCTCCCCAGCTTAAGAAATAAGTTGTTCCTTAAATTTATTGAGACTTCTAAATTAATTATTCCATAACTAATTTAAAAGTTTTATTGGACAGCTTGTAGAAAAAGCTGGGAAGGAAACGACTTATTTTCTTAAGCCGTCAAAAGAATTGGCTCTAGATTTATTTTCACTACCCTCGTGCCCTCCCACTCACTGAGTGCCTCCTCCCGAAATTCCCCACACCTACGGCCTACCCATACACCGCCGCCGCCGCCGCCGCCGCCGTGCCAGCTGCGGCTGCCGCAGTCGCCAAAATCTCTGGGAGACGGGATGGCAGAGGTGTCCAGGCGGGCGGCAAGCCTCCCCGAAGAGCTCCTCGTGGAGATCCTGGCGCGGGTGCCCTATCGGTTCCTCTGCCGCTTCCGGTGCGTGTCGCCGTCGTGGCGCGCCCTCTGCTCCGACCCCGGCCTCCTCAGGCGGTCGCCGCAGACCCTCTCCGGCTTCTTCTGCCCTCGACGACCTCCGCGAGGACAGCTTATGCCACGCCCTCGACGACCATTTGAGAGAGAGATACGTTTCCTCAATTTTCCGGGCAGATCAGGCCAGCGGCCGCTGGTCGATCCGTCTCTCCCTTTCCTGCGGGGCGGCGGCTATACCCATGGCTTCATACTCGTGGATTGCTGTGGGGGACTCCTCCTCTGCGCGTGCTTCACTAATTCACTTCGCCCACCCAGTCCCACCGAGAAGTGGATTATCTGGTCTGCAATCCGGCCACCGAGGAGTGGAGCGTCTTGCCTCGCACCGAGGAGCTGCACTCGAGGAACTTACTCCGTCTGGGCCATGACCCGGCTGATCTCTCCCGCTTCACGGTCTTTGTGTTACTGCGGCATCACGGCAATGACGACCAACTAACTGGAGTTGAGATCTACTCGTCCCAGACCAGAAGATGGACTTCAAACCAGAGTGGGTGGCCTCAAGAAACTAGTGTTGGTTTCTATGAGGCAGCTGATTCTGTCTTCCTGGATGGCACTCTGCATTTGACCACCGACGGGTTTTCTTCTCTTCCGGCTCCTAAGGTTGTCACGGTGGTCATGGACGGCAAGACTTGGCAGGAAATTCCAAGGCCGTTCCTTTGCCAGGGATGCATCGGCCAGTCTCAAAGGCGCTTGCACGCTGTGAAGATTGATCACGTTAATGATAACGGCAGGCTACTCTCAGTTTGGGTTCTTAAGGATTATGCTAGTGGAGACTGGACCCTGAAGCATACTGCAAGCATTTCAGAACTACTAGGAAGGCGTAGGCATCTTTGTGGATATGGAGAGTCCTATACATTGATTGGTATCCATCCGGACCGTGATTTGATTTTCTTCATAGATGAGATGGAAGGAAGATTCATGTCGTACGATATGGATACCCGGAAGGTACATGTTGTCTACAACCAAGGAGAGTACTACCGTGAAGCGAATCATCCTTACACTCCCTGTTTTGCTGAATGGTCAACTACCAGATAGTCACTGAAAGACATGTGACCAGCGCCCTCACAAAAAAATAGATTTTGAATACGGGCCAGATCTGTAGTTATGGGGTAAGTTGCTTGGAAATGTTTTGCCCCTACTTCCATTTGCTATTCCTGTTTGATGGTCTTCTGGTGGATGCCCTGTTTGGTATGATGGACAATGTACGGAGAATCCGAATACTTCTTATTCAACCATTAGTTATGTGAAGGTAGCTAGTCACTTGATGAGTTCACGTATTGGCTTTCATGTGCTGATGGTGATGGGTCACTGTTAGCTCCTCATGTAGGGGGTAAGTATGAGGAAGCATCATCTCCCATGCATATGGACCCCTAGTGTGTCATTTCTTCTTGTTTTAATTTAGCTATCCAGTATTAGTGTTGTTCTATTTTACATTCTTGACCAGACTATTGTATCACTCTCAACTAAATCCATTTCTAGAGCATCTTACCCTATGATTATGTTGTTGAGAGTGTAACTTACATAATTCTCTTGGTCACTGCCTAGCACTATCACTGTATGTGTTCAGGTTATTAAATATGAAACTGAATCTTTTCACAATTACTAGCCAACCATTCTTTGTTTCTAAGCGTGAACCTACAAGTTTTCATCAGTTTCTGATGGTGCATGTATTTCAACTAAATCCATTTTGGAAGTCGTTAAACTACAGCCACGAAAGTTCAGATGGGCCACCGGATATCCATCAGGGAAGCATGAACAGAGCAAGAACATATTCCTCGCAGCAGGTACTGTTAATTTAGATTTGGTGTTGCCAGGAACCGAACTGGTGTGCTTGTGACGCTGCCATTGGATCGGTGGTTGACTGCTCATGTCTGCTTTCGAGGTACTGATACTGGTGCCGATCCATTGAGCACACCTACCTGAAAATGATGACCTCTGGTCTTGGGAGGACTCTGCTGTTATACTGCTGCTCAGCTGAGGAACTGGGATTCAAGAGGTGGAATATGTCAACACTAGCCATGGTTGGGGGTTGCTTTGGTTTTACCCACCGCTGCAGTTAAATGGGAAAAACCTGAATTGGATGTTACCGTTGAATTTCAGAGTTTCAGATCAAGTTCCATCACTTCATGTTTAGACTTCTGGCAATCAATCTTGTAGACAATAGGAAATGTTGTCTTTCTAATTTTGTTTGTCAGTTTCACTTAGTACTAGTAACTATTGATTGATATTGGCTTTCTGATTTGTTATACTAGTCTAAAGTCTCAATTATCACGAGAGTATATGATTAACCTTGTACTCCATCTAGATTACACTTTTACCTGACATAGTTGCTCCACAACACTCATCTCTCATACTTCAGCAACTTCTGAGAGAAGATGCATATTAGTTTGAGGGCTGTTTTTTTTTCTTCCAGAAGTTCTGTATTTCGGAATGATTGAAAATGGGAAGGATGTTCAGATAGTAAAGCAGTGATCTTGAAGTAAATATTAGGATAACATTTCATAGCCGTAGTTTCAGAGTTGTGAACCCAAAAATAACAATTGCTCGTGAAAAAGATCATCAGTAATTCTTACTCGCGTATGTGAAAATACATCATATGATTTGTATATGCTATTCTGTAGGCATACAGGTTAGTGCCTGAAAATACAGAAGGGAACCATGTATGCCTCCTCTTTTGCAATTAACTTGATCCATGTACACAGCAAAATATTGTCATTAGAGCCGGAGCCGGCAAGCTACGACATTCTTCTTCACAGACAGCTGCATGATGCATTCATATGCAAATCAAATATATACTCGTGCTTGACAGTAAAAGGTAATTAAGAATTGAGGACACACTTGTGGCACGCTTCCACTTATTCTGAACAAGATGAATGAGATGCCTTCAACTAACACCCAGTGAAATTATGATGTGTTAATACCTGCCCCCTAGGATTTATAGGTAGGTAGAATCTGCTTGCAGAGCGACGCATTCCGTTGCTCCCAGTGACGCTGTTGCTCCCAGTGACGCTGTTACGGTAATGCAAGCTCTACTGGTAGCTAGTTACTACTTATCTTAGAAATGGGCTTGCTGCAGAACATTAAGATGTCTGCACTTGTTGATATGTTCAGCCTCCTCTGGTGTTTATCTGAACTTTAAGGCGTTAATGTATTATTCGTACTGAATCTCTTGGGCAAGGACTGACTAGAAAAGGAATGGTTTTATGGTTACATGTTGATCTGATTGGTTGTTAATCACTCTGTTGCCAGCAAATCCTCCATGAGTTTGTCAGTTGCAGCAGTATTATTTGTCATGGCGCCTTATCGCCTAAGCGTCCATAAGGTGACGCCTTAGGCCCTGTACAATGCAAGATGCTTGGGATAGGTGCTTAAAGAAATAAATCAGTTTTTCTCTAAGCATCGGTGCTTATTTGTAGAGGGTAGACGCTTAGTTAAGCGTCTGTCCTATAGAAATAAGCACCAGTGCTTAAGAAGAGCTCGGTTTATTTTACTAAGCATCCTCCTAAGCACCTCCCATTGTACAAGGCCTTAAAAACATGGCGCCTTAATTGCGCTGAGAGGCGGAAGCGAAGTGGCTTGCTTCTGATTCATCTGAACAAGAGGAATGATATGAAGGCAACTGACACGGCTAATTATGTAATGTTAATGCCCACCCACAAGGATTAGATTAGATAGAATCTTCTCCTGTCCTGAGCTGAAATGAAGATACATTTTGCTGCTTCTAGTGTCTTTGTTGCAGCTATATGAGCTGTGGTTACTTAGAAATGGATTTGCTGCAGAACATGAAGATGTCTGCGCTGCACTTGATTTGTTTAGTCTCTGATATTCATTTGAACTTCAGGGTGCTGGGTAACGACTGACTAGCAAAGGATGGTTACATGTTAAGGTGCGTTTGGTTCCTTGGCAAAAAACGTTTCTGCCTTGCTAGACTAGGCTAGCCTCGCTGGGCCAGAAAATCCTCGCTCCGTCAGGAGAGCCTAGTTGGTTGCAAGATGGTGGGGCCTCTTACCCCGCAGCCCTCCCATGAAGGGGGGATTTCCTATTTGCCGCACGTCGCGTCAAAGTGCCGCGGAAACGCACAAGCAGCGATCGCTATCGAGCACAATGGACCGGCCCATTATGTAGTTGTACGGGAAGGTTTTTGTTTTCGGTTTTGGGAACATTCTGGAGGTTTCCAGCCGGGTTTTTTTTTCCGGTTGTGGCAATGTTCTAGAATGTTCCTAAACCTTTTTATCTTTTTATTTTTTATCTTTACTGTTTCATTTTTATTTTTATTTTGTTTTTATTGCATTTCACTTTTTGTAATTTCTATTTTTTATTCTTTCTTCAAAACATGTTTCTGTTTCGAATTTGTTTCAGCAATTTCAAAAAACAATTTGAGGTATAAAATTGTTTGATTCGATTAAAAAATTCAAAAATTCAAAAAAAGACGTATTAAATTTTAAAAATTCCGAAAATATTCGTATTTTAAAATTTTGTTCATGAATTCAATAAATGTTCATGAAATTCAGAATATTCCTGTTTTCAATAATTGTGCACAAATTCAAAAGATATTTATGTTTTCAATCTTTGTTCGCAAATTCGAAAAATGTTCAGGGAATTTGATAAAATGTTCACGGTTTGGAAAAAATAATCATAATTTCGAAAAATGTTCAGAATTTAGAAAAAAAACGTTCCTGTTTGTGTGTTTGTTCAGTTATTCAAATGTTGTTCATGTTTTCAAAATTTATTCGCAAATTCAGAAAATATTCGGGGAATTTCATAAAATGTTCATCTTTTAAAATCAAAATGACATTAACTTCAAACAAAATTGCAATTTTCAAAAAATGGGCAAGTTTTTAAAATTAGTTCACAAAGTCAATACATGGTGATGTTTACAAAAAGTTTACAATTTCAAATTTTTGTTCGGTTTATTATACAAAAAATGTACTAACTTTCAAATTTTGTTCAGGAATTTTGAAAAAATTCCCATTTTCAAATTTTGATCAGGAATATAAAAAATGTCCCACTTTCAAATTTTGTTCGCAAAGAAACATGGACATATTTTCGCAAATTCAAAAAAATTCGAGAATTTAAAAAATGTCCTCCAAATTTGTTAACAAATTCAAAAAAGTTCACGCTGTTAAATTTGTTCGCGAATTCAAAAAATGTTCGTGTTTTGGAAAATTTGTTCAGAATTTTGAGAATGTTCACGTTTTCATTTTTCCCTGTTTTCATGAAATGTTTGCGTCTTTTTAAAAAATGTTTGTAATTTCGAAAAATGTTCTTGCTTTTAATTTTGTATTTTTTTTCTTGAAAAATGTTTGGGAATCCCAAACACTGTTCGAGTTTCACATAATGTTCGTGTTTCTTTTTTTCTGCATAATTTTGAAAAGTTTCGCATTTCTAAAAATATTTACCTTTTTTTAAATCACGTTCAAAATTTTAAAAAAAGATTAGATCTGTTTGCTTGCTATAGTTCATATAGAACAGGCTGCCATATTAGGTGTATATTCCCAGGAGTTAAGTGGTAGCAACCTGCTTCACAAGCCAGAGGTCCTCCGTTCGATCCCTCACCGGGACTTTTAGATTTTGGGAGTTTTCGCGAATGTTTCAACTTTTTCTCGCTGTAGTTGGTTTCTTTAGGTGTTGCGCTGCACACCTACCAGAAGAGCTAACCTATTGCAGTGGTTAGCATAGCGCACACATGGGTGCATAGTCATCGGTTCGAGTCCGCCTATAGCAGAGCTTGTGTATTTCCTTATTTTGCTTTTTACACCTCGCGACCCCCAAATGGGCCGGCCCATGTGAGCCACCCCTGTGCGAAACGTCAACACTTTGACGCAAAGAGCGTCACACAGGAGCTCCCCATGAAGGGGACGCGTGGCAAGCAACCGAGGCCGAAGATGGGAACGCCCATCCCTCGATGGAGCAAAGCGTTTCCCTTTTATGTTACTACTACAACTACTCCTACTTTGGATTTAAATAGGAAACGTAATCGTATTTTGGCACGAATTAGATGCAAGTACGATTGAAAAAATATGGATATGTACCAGCTTTCTGATGCCCATATATATGGGCTCGGCCCGTATTCTCCTTTTTTTTCATGTTACCTCAAAGGAAGCCCTTGGGCTTGCCCGGATTGGGTGACAGCCACCAAGTTGGTTTGGGCTATGGATTGGCACCTTGATCGATAGATTTCAGGGAAACTCTCGTTCTGTTCTCTTTTTTTCTATTTATTTTTTTCCAAATGATAAGTGCCACATGTGTGGTATGAAGTAACACCGCCCTGACATTTTTTACACTAAAATTAAACTGAAACTTGTCATCCAAACAGAAAGTTGCCATCCTCTTGTAACTGTATACAAGAGTATATGCACGTACGAAATCCATTGACGACGGCTTGGTCGGGTCGGGGAGTCGTGGACTGGCCCGTGCGGGAGAAGAAGAAGAAGGGCATGGATGAAGTTCATGACGGTTGGAGAGGGCGAATCAACGACAAGGGCGGAGCTTCTGGTCTACGTACCCATGTCTCGCCCACCACAACCACGACCACAAAGTGACGAGTTCTTGCTCCTGGTCTAGCCCCTCCTCTCCCAAAGGGTACCACGTTCCATTTTCGGGAAGAAAAATCACCATAAATTTTCAAGTTTTCTGCAAAAAAAAGGCTTAAATTGAACACGAATTTACACCAGATTTGACAAGGAGGACCCACTAGGGTGATGACGTGGCACAGGGGTGATGGTGCTCGTACGAGGCCGTTAATGGACGGTGAGGCCCGCCGTCAAATCACACGAACATAACCGTTTTGGCCTGCAACACTGTTGACCGTGTTTCACTCAAGTACTCCTACACCACTCGAGCCCGCCGAGCCATCGACGTCGTTCCTGTGTAAGGATGGAGATTTTACCCATGGATACGGGTAAGCACCGGTATCGTACCCATATGGATAGGGTATGTGCAAATTTTGCACCCATGGTTTGAAGGGTTACATGCAGGAATTTTAAATTTTTGGTCTTACGCAACAGCCAAGATCATCTATGAAGATACAAGTCAAGTTAGATCTAAATCGTTACCAACGCAAAGATGCAGTACGAGTGTTGATGATGAAGTTGATGAAGCCTGATGAAGATTCTCACGGCTAAGCCTAGCGGTGAGAATGCCACCAACTCTTTGTATCGAGCCTTCTGGATCCAACCGAGCGAGGATCAAACGTATGATCCCTCTGAGAGCTCGGACACATTCGTCCGTCAAAGTCCGGCAGAACTTCGTTGTCCAGAACTATGAACTACCGGTGTACAAGAGGTGGAGAAGGACCAAACACATGAGAGAGAGGGAGAGAGAGAGCGAGAGAGAGCGAGAGCGAGAGAGAGAGAGAGAGAGAGAGAGAGCGAGAGAGAGAGAGAGAGAGAGAGAGAGCGAGAGAGAGAGAGAGAGAGAGAGAGAGCGAGAGAGAGAGAGAGAGAGAGAGAGAGCGAGAGAGAGAGAGAGAGAGAGAGAGAGCGAGAGAGAGAGAGAGAGAGAGAGAGAGCGAGAGAGAGAGAGAGAGAGAGAGAGAGCGAGAGAGAGAGAGAGAGAGAGAGAGAGCGAGAGAGAGAGAGAGAGAGAGAGAGAGCGAGAGAGAGAGAGAGGTTTGGGAGAGGACACCTCAAAACCCAAAGACCAAATTGGGGGAGGGGAGGAGGACTTGCCTTGGGGAGGGGGTAACCTCCCCTAGGTGCACCTGCCCTAGGCAACGCTGCTGCCTCCCCCATGCCTTGTGCGTGGTGGACTCCTACTCCAAATAGGAGTCCACCTGCCATACTCCTCCTTTCCTTTTATTCCTTCCTTTAATTTTGGGACTTTCCAAAATCCACAAATATCAAATAAGGCACGTGCCTTCCATCATTCCCCTAGGGCCCATGTGGCCAGCACTCCTATAAAGGGCACAGCCATAGGGCACCTAGTGCCCCCTCTGGCACTCCCTCCTTTACTGGTTTTCCTCCGAATCTTTTCCGGAACCCTATATACCTTTAGATAAAATCATCGACTTTATCTAACAATGTAAGAAACACTTTCTAACATCCTGGGACATCTCATGCCCTCTCTTACTATCTCTCCTAATGTAATTCTATCACGCTGGGACTACCCGAGTGATACTCGCTCTCTACTCCGAACCATCCAATATACACAAACTACTTATGAAAGCTTAAGTGTGTGACCCCTAAAGATTCGATAACAAGTAGTCATGATCGGAGATCTTTTCCAATCAATTATCAATAGCGGAGTGATACGTCTCCAACGTATCTATAATTTTTTATTGTTCCATGCTATTATATATTCTGTTTTGGATGTTTAATGGGCTTATTTATACACTTTTATATTATTTTTGGGACTAACCTATTAACCCAAGGCCCAGTGACATTTGCTATTTTTTTTGCCTATTTCAGTGTTTAGCAGAAAAAGAATATCAAACAGAGTCCAAACGGAATGAAACCCTCGGGAGAGTTATTTTTGGAACAAACATGATCCAGAGGACTTGGAGTGGACGTCAAGAAATCATCGAGGAGGCCACGAGGCATGGGGCGCGCCTACCCCCCTGGGCACGCCCTCCACCCTCGTGGGCCTCTCGCGGCTCCACCGACCTACTTCTTCCTCCTATATATACCTACGTACCCCGAAACCATCCAGGAGCACCACGAAAACCTAATTCCACCGCCGCAACCTTCTGTACCCGTGAGATCCCATCTTGGGGCCTTTTTGGCGCTCCCTGGAGGGGGAATCGATCACGGAGGGCTTCTACATCAACACCATAGCCTCTCCGGTGATGTGTGAGTAGTTTACCACAGACCTTCGGGTCCATAGTTATTAGCTAGATGGCTTCTTCTCTCTCTTTGGATCTCAATACAAAGTTCTCCTCGATCTTCTTGGAGATCTATTCGATGTAACTCTTTTAGCGGTGTGTTTGTCAAGATCCGATGAATTATGGGTTTATGATCCAGATTATCTATGAACAATATTTGAATCTTCTCTGAATTCTTTTATGTATGATTGGTTTCTTTGAAAGTCTCTTTGAATTATCAGTTTGGTTTGGCCTACTAGATTGATCTTTCTTGCAATGGGAGAAGTGCTTAGCTTTGGGTTCAATCTTGCGTTGCTCGATCCCAGTGACAGAAAGGGAAACAACACGTATTGTATTGTTGCCATCGAGGATAAAAAGATGGGGTTTATATCATATTGCTTGAGTTTATCCCTCTACATCATGTCATCTTGCTTAATGCGTTACTCTGTTCTTATGAACTTAATACTCTAGATGCATGCTGGATAGCGGTCGATGTGTGGAGTAATAGTAGTAGATGCAGGCAGGAGTCGGTCTACTTGTCACGGACGTGATGCCTATATACATGATCATGCCTAGATATTCTCATAATTATGCACTTTTCTATCAATTGCTCGACAGTAATTTGTTCACCCACCGTAATACTTATGCTATCTTGAGAGAAGCCACTAGTGAAACCTATGGCCCCCGGGTCTATTTTCCATCATATAAGTTTCCAATCTATTTTTACTTTGCAATCTTTACTTTCAATCTTTATCATAAAAATACCAAAAATATTATCTTATCATCTCTATCAGATCTCACTTTTGCAAGTGGCCGTGAAGGGATTGACAACCCCTTTATCGCGTTGGTTGCAAGGTTCTTATTTATTTGTGTAGGTACGAGGGACTTGCATGTGGCCTCCTACTGGATTGATACCTTGGTTCTAAAAAAATGAGGGAAATATTTACGCTACTTTGCTGCATCACCCTTTCCTCTTCAAGGAAAAACCAACGCATGCTCAAGAGGTAGCAAGAAGGATTTCTGGCGCCGTTGCCGGGGAGTCTACGCACAAGTCAAGACATACCAAGTACCATCACAAACTCTTATCCCTCACATTACATTATTTGCCATTTGCCTCTCGTTTTCCTCTCCCCCACTTCACATTTGCCGTTTTATTCGCCCTCTCTTTCCTTTCGCCTCTTTTTCGTTTGCTTCTTGTTGCCTGTTTTCCCTTATGGCTCTTCCTAAAAACGTTGATCCTTACCTTAAAAGACTGGAAGAAATTGAAAACAACGTCAGAAGCTTTATGACTTTGCAATTTGAGCATAATAATTTCTTTAGAAACGAGCTTAAAGAACAAAAAAACTTTATGGAATGCATGAATAAAGAGCTTGATGATATGTCTAAGGAATTTTATATGGCTTGAGATCTCAGTTTGCTCATCTTGAAAAATTAATAGCCCAAATTTCGGATAAGCAGGCCACCTTAGTCAATAAGATGGCCGCTAAACCGGAAGATTTAGAACGTAATAAGGATGAAGATCTAAAAGTTATTGATGTGTCCCCTATTAAATCTTTGTTTCGCAATATGAATCTTGATAATGATGGGACTGGAGATGAGTCAACTTTAGTTAAAAGGCGTCCCAATGATTCGGAGTTTTTAGATCTTGATGCAAAATTTGGTAAAAGTGGGATGGAAGAGGTCAAAACTTTAGATAGCAATGAACCCACTATTTTGGATTTCAAGTAATTTAATTATGATAATTGTTCTTTAATAGATTGTATTTCCTTGTTGCAATCCGTGCTAAATTCTCCGCATGCTTATAGTCAAAATAAGGCTTTTACTAAACATATCGTTGATGCTTTAATGCAATCTTATGAAGAAAAGCTTGAATTGGAAGTTTCTATTCCTAGAAAAATTTATGATGAGTGGGAACCTACTATTAAAATTAAAATTAAAGATCATGAATGCTATGCTTTTTGTGATTTGGGTTCTAGTGTTTCCACGATTCCAAAAACTTTGTATGATTTGCTAGGTTTTCGTGAATTTGATGATTGTCCTTTAAACTTGCACCTTGCGGATTCCACCATTAAGAAACCTATGGGGAGAATTAATGATGTTCTTATTGTTGCAAATAGGAATTATGTGCCCATAGATTTCATTGTTCTTGATATAGACTGCAATCCTTCATGTCCTATTATTCTTGGTAGACCTTTTCTTAGAACGATTGGTGCAATTATTGATATGAAAGAAGGGAATATTAGATTCCAATTTCCATTAAGGAAAGGCATGGAAAACTTTCCTAGAAAGAAAATCAAATTACCTTATGAATCTATTATGAGAGCCACTTATGGATTGCATGCCAAAGATGGCAATACCTAGATCTATCCTTGCCTTTATGTCTAGCTAGGGGCGTTAAACGATAGCGCTTGTTGGGAGGCAACCCAATTTTATTTTTGTTTTTTGCTTTTTGGTTTTGTTTAGTAATAATCAATCCATCTAGCTTCTGCTTAGATGTGGTTTTATGTTTTAATTAGTGTTTGTGCCAAGTAGAACCTTTGGGAAGACTTGGGGAAAGTCTTTTTGATCTTGCTGTAAAAAATAGAAACTTCAGCGCTTAGATGTTTATTTTTATTTTTATTTTTATTTTTATTGCATTTCACTTTTTGCAATTTCAATTTTTTATTCTTTCTTCAAAACATGTTTCTGTTTCGAATTTGGTTCAGCAATTTCAAAAATGTTTTTGAGGTATAAAATTATTTGATTCGATTAAAAAAATCCAAAAATTCAAAAAAAGAAGTATTAAATTTTAAAAATTCCGAAAATATTCGTATTTTAAAATTTTGTTCATGAAATTCAGAATATTCCTGTTTTCAATAATTGTGCACAAGTTCAAAAGATATTTATGTTTCCAATCTTTGTTCGCAAATTCGAAAAATGTTCAGGGAATTTGATAAAATGTTCGCGGTTTGGAAAAAATATTCATAATTTCGAAAAATGTTCAGAATTTAGAAAAAAAAAACGTTCCTGTTTGTGTGTTTGTTCAGTAATTCAAATGTTGTTCATGTTTTCGAAATTTATTCGCAAATTCAGAAAATATTCAGGGAATTTCATAAAATGTTCATCTTTTAAAAACAAAATGACATTAACTTCAAACAAAATTGCAATTTTCAAAAAATGGGCTAGTTAGTTCACAAAGTCAATAGATGGTGATGTTTACAAAAAGTTTACAATTTCAAATTTTTGTTCGGTTTATTATACAAAAAATGTCCCAACTTTCAAACTTTGTTCAGGAATTTTGAAAAAAAAATCCCATTTTCAAATTTTGATCAGGAATATAAAAAATGTCCCACTTTCAAATTTTGTTCACAAAGAAACATGGACATATTATCGCAAATTCAAAAAAAAAATCGAGAATTTAAAAAATGTCCTCTCCAAATTTGTTCACAAATTCAAAAAAGTTCATGCTGTCAAATTTGTTCGCGAATTCAAAAAATGTTCGTGTCTTGGAAAATTTGTTCAGAATTTTGAGAATGTTCGCGTTTTCATTTTTTCCCTGTTTTCATGAAATGTTTGTGTCTTTTTAAAAACTGTTCGTAATTTCGAAAAATGTTCTTGCTTTTAATTTTGTATTTTTTTCTTGAAAAATGTTTGAGAATCCCAAACACTGTTCGAGTTTCACAGAATGTTCGAGTTTCTTTTTTTCTGCATAATTTTGAAAAGTTTCGCATTTCTAAAAATATTTACCTTTTTTTAAATCATGTTCAAAATTTTAAAAAAGATTAGATTGTTTGCTTGCTATAGTTCATATAGAACAGGCTGCCATATTAGGTGTATATTCCCAGGAGTTAAGTGGTAGCAACCTGCTTCACAAGCCAGAGGTCCTCCGTTCGATCCCTCACCGGGACTTTTAGATTTTGGGAGTTTTCGCGAATGTTTCAACTTTTTCTCGCTGTAGTTGGTTTCTTTAGGTGTTGCGCTGCACACCTACCAGAAGAGCTAACCTATCGCAGTGGTTAGCATAGCGCACGCATGGGTGCATAGTCATCGGTTCGAGTCCGCCTACAGCAGAGCTTGTGTATTTCCTTATTTCGCTTTTTACACCTCGCGACCCCCAAATGGGCCGGCCCATGTGAGCCGCCCCTGTGCGAAACGTCAACACTTTGACGCAAAGAGCGTCACACAGGAGCTCCCCATGAAGGGGACGCGTGGCAAGCAACCGAGGCAGAAGATGGGAACGCCCATCCCCCGATGGAGCGAAGCGTTTCCCTTTTATGTTACTACTACTACTACTCCTACTTTGGATTCAAATAGGAAACATAATCGTATTTTGGCACGAATTAGATTTTTTTTTGAGACAACCTCACGAAGCTTTTTATTAAGTCGTCACAATGTTTACAGGGACGAAAGTAAGCTCTCCAGGTTGGTCCAACCACACATGGCGGCCAATCCCGAGCGACAAAGCGTGCTTCGCTAGGTTGTGAGCTTCAAAATTTGAGCTCCTAAACTCATGACAGAAATTGCATAAATCAAAAACTAACAAGTGATCTATTATTTCATGCACTATAGCTCCATAAGATGATGCATTCTCCTTCTTTAGATCTTCCACCACATTTTTGCAATCCGAAGCAACATGGACTCGCCTCTGATAGAGATCATCAGCTAGCGCCAAACCCTCCCTTATAGCAATGGCTTCAAGAATCTGTGGGTCCGTGATGTGCCTCACCACCAGCACCGACGCCCCCAAAAACACTCCTTCTGAGCTCCTGCAAATTGCCCCCACAGCCCCATGTCTCGCTTGCCTGGGGGAGGCGGCATCAACATTGATCTTGACGCAACTTGCAGACGGAGGCTGCCTGTCGGCCTGTTAACATTTGTAGCTCTTTGTTGAACTTCCCTCTTAGTGATGACGCTGATATCCTGAAGATAGCTCGTTATGAAACCATATATGGATTGTGGTGATTGGAAGATATCTTCATAAATCGCTTTCCTTCGAGCTCTCCAAATAGACCACATAATGACGATCATGTGTGCAAACTTGTCTCTGTCCAAAACCTCGCTAAGCGCAAACAGCCAGTCCTTGGGATTCTCCTCTTGCCTCTCCACTAGATGATGAACCAGCTCCTCCGGCGCTAAGGCCCAGACACTGCTCGACATTGGACACGTGAATAAAGCATGTCTCCATGTATCAATCGCCCCACACAAGGAGCAGTTATCCTCGGTGGCCATGTTTCGGTGCTTCAACAGGACAGCCGTCGGCATTGATCGTCTCGCAAGCCTCCACACAGACATTCTAAGTTTTGAGGGTACTTGAATGTGCCAAATATCGGTCCACTTGTTCACCTCATTATGCACACTGGATGAGCCCTCATCCTCATACAACCACGCCTCCCTCTCAAGTTTAGTGCGGAGAACCATACGATAGGTTGATCGTACACTGAAAATGCCTCTAGTTTCCTCATGCCAAGCCCAGA
This sequence comes from Aegilops sharonensis, assembly GCA_904067115.1. Lineage (NCBI taxonomy): Eukaryota > Viridiplantae > Streptophyta > Magnoliopsida > Poales > Poaceae > Aegilops > Aegilops sharonensis. Next base: position 58,211,606 of record LR880968.1, on the reverse strand, counting down.
AATCATTAACCCGACGAGTACACAGAGGGATCTTGAGTATCTCATCGGCATCAAATCTAGTAAAAGTGTCCCGAATCAAGCCTTCCTTCCAGGTCGCCGAGGAGCTGTCAATGAGCTCAGATACCAAAGTTGGTGGTTCCTGAGATAGTGAAGTTATCGGCCGTTTCAGCCCATCTCTTGGTATCCAGCTATGTTTCCATATGTCAGTAGTTGTGCCATCCCCGATTCTCCTCACAACTCCTTGTGCCATAATATCTCGCCCATCCAGAATCGCCCGCCAGATCTGGGAGGGGTGTGATCCGAGCTCAGCATCAAGAATTGAACAGCCTGGAAAGTAGACAGCCTTCAGTATCCTAGAACTCAACGTTGACTCTCCCGTTAGCAACCTCCAGGCTTGACGAGCCAGCAGCGCTAGATTAAAGATCTCAAGATCCCGAAAACCTAGGCCCCCAAGGTGTTTTGGTCTGGTCATGATGTCCCAAGCGACCCAGCTGGGCTTCCGTTTCCCCTGCTTGCTTCCCCACCAAAAACTGTCTTATGATAGACATAATATTCTCACATAGGCCTCTGGGTAATCGGAAACAACTCATTGAATATACTGGTATTGCCTGAGCGACCGCCTTAATAAGGACCTCTTTGCCTGCTGATGACAAGAGCTTCTCCATCCACCCCTTGATCTTTTCCCAAACACGATCTCTTAGATACTTGAAAGTACCGTTTTTCGAGTGGCCCACATCAGTTGGCATACCCAGGTAGCGTTCACTCAAGGACTCCTTGTGTACATGGAGGATTTTTTTCATGGAACCCTTTATGTTTTCCGGGCACCTCTTGCTAAAAAATATCGATGATTTGTCATGGTTGATCCTTTGTCCGGAAGCTGCACAATAGGTTTCTAGCAGGTTTGACACAACTTCTGCACCCTCTACACTGGCCTTGAAAAGCAACAGGCTGTCATCTGCAAACAAAAGATGGTTAACGGTGGGAGCCGTTGGGGCCACCTGAATACCTGCAAACGATGACGAAGAACTGGATTTAAGGAGGCACGAAAGGCCCTCTGCTGCTATCAAGAATAAGTAGGGGGAGATTGGGTCTCCCTGCCGGATTCCTCTGGATGGAGTAAAAGACTCAAGCTTCTCCCCGTTTACCATGACCGAGAAAGAAACCGATGAAACCATGCTCATAACTGTATCAATCCATGATCTCGCGAAACCCAGTTTTGTCATGATGGCTCTCAAGTATGACCACTCCACCCGGTCGTAGGCCTTCATCATATCTAGCTTTAGAGCACAGAAGCTGTTTGATTTTGCCCTGGACCGTTTCATAAAATGCAGACACTCATATGCACTGATAATATTATCTGTAATAAGCCTCCCTGGAACGAACGCTGACTGCTCCTCAGAAATTATGTCCGGAAGGATCAGTTTCAACCTGTTTGCTACCACCTTGGAAGCTATTTTATAAATGACATTGCACAGGCTAATTGGTCTGTATTGAGACAAAACAGTGGGGTTTGTTACCTTGGGGATAAGAACCAATATAGTGTCAATTATGCATGCTGGGCTGTCCTCCCCCCTCAATATTCTGAGGACAATCTTTGTTACATCCGTTCCACAAATATCCCAATGTCTCTGATAAAAGTGAGCAGGGAAGCCGTCCGGGCCCGACGCCTTGGTTGGAAACATTTGAAAGAGAGCCACTTTTACTTCATCCTTGGTGTAGGGGGCACATAGAGACTCATTCATCACCTCTGTTACCTTCCTGGGAACGTGATCAAGGACATCATCCATGTTCTGTACCATTTCAGAGGTATACAAGCTTTGGTAAAACTCATTGACCAAAACCCGCAATTCTCCCGGGTCATCCACCACCGCTCCTAGTGAATTTTGTAGGGCCTTGATCATATTTTTCTTTCTACGGATGCTGGCCCGAAGGTGGAAAATTTTGGTGTTTCGGTCACCCGCCGAGAGCCACTCCACCCTTGCCCGTTGCCGCCACATGATCTCCTCTCGGTGGTATAACTCAATAAGCCGCTCATTAGTCTTCAGTTCTGCATGAGAGGGGGCCGACCGCAAAGGATCACCTCGGAGTTCCTCTAGAGTCTTTTTCAGCTTCTTTATTTCCTTTCTAACACTTCCAAAAGTGTCCCTGCTCCACTTCACCAATTCTGTGGAGATATTCTGAAGTTTCCGTTTCATATCATCCACAGACAAGCAAGGTGTGTCAGCTGTCCACGCATTTGAAAGGACCTGGCCCAGACCTTCATGCGACTCCCACATAAGCTCGTATTTAAAAGACTTTTGTTCCTTCACTTGCACCGTGTTACCAAAGTCAATAACAATGGGTGAGTGGTCAGATGTGGAGCAAGAAAGATGAGTAACCGAAGCAAGAGAGAATCTGTTCATCCATGCAACATTAGCTAGGGCTCTGTCTAGCCTGCATTTTGTATAACTCCCTCCCACAACCTTCTTCTCAAAGGTCCAAAAATTTTCGTTGAAGCCTAAGTCTTGCAACATGCAAATATCAATGGTGTCCCGGAAGGCTTGGATTTGCGCATTGCTTCGCTGCCCTACCCCCTCATGTTCTTCCGGACGTAGAACCTCATTGAAATCTCCCGCGCACAGCCACGACAAAGTGCTCAAAGTGCTGATGTTTTTTAAAACTGTCCACGTTTGATGTCTCAAGTGTGTTTGTGCCTCACCATACACACAGGTGAATCTCCACTCCTCCAGATTATGCTCCTCAATCTTAACATCCAAATGATAAACCGAGTAACCAAGAATCTCAACTTTTATTGCATTATTCCAGAATAATCCCATACCACCATTGCGGCCTTGACTACTGACCACATAAGCACTATCATAACCCAACGTATTTGCTAACGCTTCTACCCTAACACCATCAATTTGTGTCTCAACAATACACAGAAGGGTAGGGGCAAATTGCCTCGCGAAGTCGCGAAGCTCTCGAACTGTCGCGGCCTTGCCCACGCCGCGGCAGTTCCAAACAAAGGTACTCATTGACCCCGGCGGCGCCCGTCAACCGGGCCCACCAAATTCAGATCACCTTTCAGCTGTGTCCCTGTTCTCGTCGAGTTGCTGTCTTCTGATTCCACAATCAGCTTCGCTCTCTTCTGGTCCTGAGTGGTACTGGGCCTGGCTGGAGCGTTAGGGGCAGGAAGAGCCAGCTGCTTAGGTTGCTCGGTGCTTGTTGTCGCTGGGGGTGCAAACTGTTGTGCTAGCGCTGCAGCCCTCTTTCTGCTATTTTCTGCATCTTGCATATCCAAATCTCTGCTTTCAGCGAACTCCCCGTAACCAGTTGCATACTCTGAACTGGCTTGGTCGTTCCTTCCGCGTCCTCCAGTACGTCCGCCATGACGGCCTCCTCGCCGTCCTCCCCCATTGCTGGGCCCTCGGCCCGTCCTCAACGTCCAAGTTGCCCGCAAGTCCTTGAAAACTAACGCTGACGGAGGATGGACGCCATTGCCATGTTCTTTGAAGAGGTGGCCCAGCATCCCGCATACGGCACACCAGTCAGGTAACTTCTCATACTTCACGCGGTATATCTGGCGCTTCCCATCACGAATCATTGATACTGCGTTCTTGAGGGGTTTGTTGCCACCAATCCTGACCCACACCCGATGAAAATTGCCAACGAAATCTTGAGATTGTGGTTCTGCATAGAGCACCTCCCCCACCTTCGACGCCATGGACGGGACTAGGTGCGCATACAATTCTGGCACATCATGTATCTGAACCCATATCTCTATCGAATCCAGCGACACAGTTGTAGGTTTCACCAGGCCATCATACGGTTTGATAATCACCGCGTCTCCCCTGAAGTGCCATGGGCCATCGAGGGTAACTCGCTCCCAATCACCTAAGCATGAGAATTGAACAGTGTACAGATTGTCTTCCAGGGGTTTGAATTCCACCTCTTACGCCAGATCCCACGCAGCCCTCATGTTCTTGAAAAACCAGTACTGGCTATAGGTCTTGGTTGAGTGCACCCTCGCCAACGCAATCCATCTGATCGCCTCCGGTGGAGCTTCCTTCTCGTCGAACACGACGTCATCCAGATCCTCCTCCCTCAAACCCAATTCTTTCATCATCTTCTCCACCTCGTCCGTCTGCCCTTGGTCTGTTGTCGCCGGCTCTGGAGCTCCGCCTGAAGACATTGTGAACCCTAGCCCGATTACTCACGATCGGACCTTGTTGATGCTGCCCTAGTTCCTCCACTATCCCGAGACCCGCCAGTGGGGATCAGGAGACAAAGCGTGGGGGTAGGGAAAAACGATCTCGACGGCGGCGTGGAATCGCCTCCGGGAGGACCAAAACCCTAACGAGAGGGAACGGGAGAGGGCACGAATTAGATGCAAGTATGATCGAAAAAATATGGATATGTACCAGCTTTCTGATGCCCATATATATGGGCTCGGCCCGTATTCTTTTTTTTTTCATGTTACCTCAAAGGAAGCCCTTGGTCTTGCCCGGATTGGGTGACAGCCACCAAGTTGGTTTGGGCTATGGATTGGCACCTTGATCGATAGATTTCAGGGAAACTCTCGTTCTGTTATCTTTTTTTCTATTTATTTTTTTCCTAATGATAAGTGCCACATGTGTGGTACGAAGTAACACCGCCCTGACATTTTTTACACTAAAGTTAAACTGAAACTTGTCATCCAAACAGAAAGTTGCCATCCTCTTTTAACTGTATACAAGAGTATATGCACGTACGAAATCCATTGACGACAGCTTGGTCGGGTCGGGGAGTCGTGGACTGGCCCGTGCGGGAGAAGAAGAAGAAGGGCATGGATGGAGCTCATGACGGTTGGAGAGGGCGAACCAACGACAAGGGCGGAGCTTCTGGTCTACGTACCCATGTCTCGACCACCACAACCACGACCACAAAGTGACGAGTTCCTGCTCCTGGTCTAGCCCCTCCTCTCCCAAAGGGTACCATGTTCCATTTTCGGGAAGAAAAATCACCATAAATTTTCAAGTTTTCTGCAAAAAAAAGGCTTAAATTGAACACGAATTTACACCAGATTTGACAAGGAGGACCCACTAGGGTGATGACGTGGCACGGGGGTGATGGTGCTCGTACGCGGCCATTAATGGACGGTGAGGCCCGCCGTCAAATCACACGAACATAACCGTTTTGGCCTGCAACACTGTTGACCGTGTTTCACTCAAGTACTCCTCCACCACTCGAGCCCGCGAGCCATCGACGTCATTCCTGTGTAAGGATGGAGATTTTACCCATGGATACGGGTAAGCACCGGTACCGTACCCATATGGATAGGGTATGTGCAAATTTTGCACCCATGGTTTGAAGGGTTACATGCAGGAATTTTAAATTTTTGGTCTTACGCAACAGCCAAGATCATCTATGAAGATACAAGTCAAGTTAGATCTAAATCGTTACCAATGCGAAGATGCAGTACGAGTGTTGATGACGAAGTTGATGAAGCCTGATGAAGATTCTCACGGCTAAGCCTAGCGGTGAGAATGCCACCAACTCTTTGTATCGAGCCTTCTGGATCCAACCGAGCGAGGATCAAACGTGTGATCCCTCTGATAGCTCGGACACATTCGTCCGTCAAAGTCCGGCAGAACTTCGTTGTCCAGAGTTATGAACTACCAGTGTACAAGAGGTGGAGAAGGACCAAACACATGAGAGAGAGAGAGAGAGAGAGGTTTGGGAGAGGACACCTCAAAACCCAGACCAAATTGGGGGAGGGGAGGAGGACTTGCCTTGGGGAGGGGTAACCTCCCCTAGGTGCGCCTGCCCTAGGCAACGCTGCTGCCTCCCCCATGCCTTGTGCGTGGTGGACTCCTACTCCAAATAGGAGTCCACCTGCCATACTCCTCCTTTCCTTTTATTCCTTCCTTTAATTTTGGGACTTTCCAAAATCCACAAATATCAAATAAGCACGTGCCTTCCATCATGGCCCTAGGGCCCATGTGGCTAGCACTCCTATAAAGGGCACAGCCCTAGGGCACCTAGTGCCCCCTCTAGCACTCCCTCCTTTACTGGTTTTCCTCTGAATCTTTTCCGGAACCCTATATACCTTTAGATAAAATCATCGACTTTATCTAACAATGTTAGAAACACTTTCTAACATCCCGGGACATCTCATGCCCTCTCTTACTATCTATCCTAATGTAATTCTATCACGCTGGGACTACCCGAGTGATACTTGCTCTCTACTCCGAACCATCCAATATACACAAACTACTTATGAAAGATTAAGTGTGTGACCCCTAAAGATTCGATAACAAGTAGTCATGATCGGAGATCTTTTCCAATCAATTATCAATAGCGGAGTGATACGTCTCCAACGTATCTATAATTTTTTATTGTTCCATGCTATTATATATTCTGTTTTGGATGTTTAATGGGCTTATTTATACACTTTTATATTATTTTTGGGACTAACCTATTAACCCAAGGCCCAGTGACAATTGCTATTTTTTTTGCATATTTCAGTGTTTAGCAGAAAAAGAATATCAAACAGTGTCCAAACGGAATGAAACCCTCGGGAGAGTTATTTTTGGAACAAACATGATCCAGAGGACTTGGAGTGGACGTCAAGAAATCATCGAGGAGGCCATGAGGCAGGGGGCGCGCCTACCCCCCTGGGCACGCCCTCCACCCTCGTGGGCCTCTTGTGGCTCCACCGACCTACTTCCTCCTATATATACCTACGTACCCCGAAACCATCCAGGAGCACCACGAAAACCTAATTCCACTGCCGCAACCTTCAGTACCCATGAGATCCCATCTTGGGGCCTTTTTCGGCGCTCCGCTGGAGGGGGAATCGATCACGGTGGGCTTCTACATCAACACCATAGCCTCCCCGGTGATGTGTGAGTAGTTTACCACGGACCTTCGGGTCCATAGTTATTAGCTAGATGGCTTCTTCTATCTCTTTGGATCTCAATACAAAGTTCTCCTCGATCTTCTTGGAGATCTATTCGATGTAACTCTTTTTGCGGTGTGTTTGTCGAGATCCGATGAATTGTGGGTTTATGATCCAGATTATCTATGAACAATATTTGAATCTTCTCTGAATTCTTTTATGTATGATTGGTTATCTTTGAAAGTCTCTTCGAATTATCAGTTTGGTTTGGCTTACTAGATTGATCTTTCTTGCAATGGGAGAAGTGCTTAGCTTTGGGTTCAATCTTGTGTTGCTCGATCCCAGTGACAGAAAGGGAAACAACACATATTGTATTGTTGCCATCGAGGTTAAAAAGATGGGGTTTATATCATATTGCTTGAGTTTATCCCTCTACATCATGCCATCTTCCTTAATGCGTTACTCTGTTATTATGAACTTAATACTCTAGATGAATGCTGGGTAGCGGTCGATGTGTGGAGTAATAGTAGTAGATGCAGGCAGGAGTCGGTCTACTTGTCACGGACGTGATGCCTATATACATGATCATGCATAGACATTCTCATAATTATGCACTTTTCTATCAATTGCTCGACAGTAATTTGTTCACCCACCGTAATATTTATGCTATCTTGAGAGAAGCCACTAGTGAAACCTATGCCCCCCGGGTCTATTTTCCATCATATAAGTTTCCAATCTATTTTTACTTTGCAATCTTTATCACAAAAATACCAAAAATATTATCTTATCATCTCTATCAGATCTCACTTTTGCAAGTGGCCGTGAAGGGATTGACAACCCCTTTATCGCGTTGGTTGCAAGGTTCTTATTTGTTTGTGTAGGTACGAGGGACTTGCGTGTGGCCTCCTACTGGATTGATACCTTGGTTCTAAAAAACTGAGGGAAATACTTACGCTACTTTGCTGCATCACCCTTTCCTCTTCAAGGGAAAACTAACGCATGCTCAAGAGGTAGCACGAGGCGTGGGTTCCCATATTGATTCCCACTTGTTATGTGAAAACACTCTGTTGAACCTGTTGATTATCATGTTGCCACTGGTGAATTGCGTTGGGATTTTCCCCGAAGAGGAAGGGTGAAGCAACATAGTAGTGGATTGTATTTCCCTCTGTGAGAACCAAGGTTATCGAACCAATAGGAGAACCAAGCAAATGCCTAGTAAACAGTACTTGCACACAGAAGAGCAAATACTTGTACCCAACACGGACAAAGAGGGTTGTCAATCCCCTTGAACTCGGTACTTGCAAGGATTAAATCTGGTAGTGGTAGATAGATAAATTGCAAAGTAAAATAAAAAGGCTAAAATTGCAGCAAGGTATTTTTAGTTTTTGTAATATGATATAGGTAGATCTGGGGTCATAGTTTTCACTAGAGGCTTCTCTCTTATAATGAAGCATACAATGGGTAGACAAATTACTGTTGGGCAAGTGATAGAAAAACACATAGTTATGATGACATTCATGCCAATGATCATGTACATAGGCATCACGTCTGTGACAAGTAGACCGACTCCTACCTGCATCTACTACTATTACTCCACCAATCGAGCCACTCCTGCCTGCATCTATGGTATTAAGTTCATGAAAAACAGAGCAACGCTTTAAGCAAGATGACATAATGTAGACAGAATAAAACCAAGCAATATGATTAAACCCTGCCGTTTTACCCTTAGTAGCAACAATACAATACATGCCTCACTACCCCTGCTGTCACTGGGCGAGGACACGCAAGATTGAACCCACTACAAAGCACCTCTCCGACTGAAGATAAATTAATCTACTTAGCCAAACCAAACTGATAGATTGGAGAGAAATATAAAGCTATAACAATCATGCATAATAAAGTTCAGCAAAGACTCGGTTACTTTTAATGAATATTCTAATCATAAACCCACAATTCATTAGATCCCTACAAACACACCGCAAAAGAAGATTACATCGAATAGAACTCCGAGGAGAACATTATATTGAAGATCAAATAGAGAGAAGAAGACATCTAGCTAATCACTATGGACCCATAGGTCTTTGGTAAAGTGCTCACACATCATTGGTGGTGCAGCAAGGCTGATGTAGAAGCCCTCCGTGATTGATTCCCCCTCTGGCAGAGTGTCGGAAAAGGCCTCCATATGGGATCGCGGAAGAACAGAAGCATGCGGCTGTGAGAAAATTGTTTTGGGTGACTCTCTGTTGGTTTTGGGATTTATGGGAATTCATAGGCTTAGAATTAGGCCAAACGGAGCTGCGTGGGAGCCACAAGCTCAGGTGGCGCCCCCTGGGAGCGCGCCGTGTGGGTTGCATTTGCGATCCCTTTTAAAAAACTTGCAATTACAATCCCATTTATAAAATTGCAATGAGACCTAATTTGAAAAACTTGCAGTTACGATTCAAATTTTAAAACTTGCAGTTGCTACCCCATTTAAAAAACTTGCAATTACAATCCCATTTATAAAATTGCAGTTGCAACCTCATTTAAAAAATTTGCAGTCGCGATCCCGACTTCAAAACTTGTAGTTGTGACCTCATTTGAAAAACTTGCGCAATTACAATTCCAACTGCTGCTCGTCAATCTAGTTTGTACCACAAACTAGGGCTGCCAACAATATTGTGGGACAAAAAAGGCAAAACAAAAAACAGGTCAAGATGGGCCGCATGCAATGTTTGATGAACAATTTGATATGACAACTGATGGTGTGAACAAGGCATAGTTAAAAATCACGCCGCCACATGAAAAAATCACAAAAAAGTTATAAATGAAAGAAGAATGAAAGCAAAATAATCAAAAATCAAGAATGAACAACCAAAGATAAAAGGGCATTCCAAGCGTCACCCCGACCCCGTGGACCCTCTGTGTGGGCCGCTCGTACACAACCAAAAAGCACGGGTGAGCCGCTTCTGAATGAATTGCTACATCTGGGATCACTGGCGGAGCTACATGTATGTCTACAGGGGCCATGGCCCCCCCCAACATTGGCAAAATATCTGAAGGGTTTTTCTTTTGGGATTGCTTAATTAGAAAAATTATAGTCTTTGGACCCCTCAAGATTGATATAATTACCTTTCGCCCCTCCATCATTTCTTCTCTAGCTCCGCCACTGCCAACAACGTCTACAAGAAGAAGGTTGTGTAGTAGACATCAAGCTCTTTTCTGGCGCCGTTGCCGGGGAGGTTAGTGCTTGAAGGTATATGTTTAGACCTTGCAATCGAATCTTTTTGTTTCTTGTTTTAGCACTAGTTTA
>LR880968.1:58189180-58199516 GCA_904067115.1 Aegilops sharonensis | reverse complement strand
GGGTTTTGGGTTTATGATTTATTTTTCATTTAATTTTGTGTTTTCCATTTAATTCTTTTTTGTTTGCTGGTATTTTACGATACTACATATTGTACACGTTATGCATATATATAAATAGAATTTCTAGTAGAACCGATCATATATATATATATATATATATATATATATATATATATATATATATACATACAATTAGCTAGCTATATACAATTTCTCCTAATTGGTGCCTTCGGAGACAGTGGCATTAGCCTAATTGGTGCCTTCGGAGCATGGTGACAATTGGAAGTGGTTCATGGGGGCAGTAGCGGTTAATAGTATTCTCCTTTGGGATCTATGACCTGGTCGAGCAAAAATCCCGCTATTTCCTCTTGAATTGCTTGTATGCGCTCCGTTGGTAGGAGCTTCTCCTGCACCTCTTTGAACTGTTAAGAAGGAGATCAATATGCATGTGTATTAGTTGTGTGACTAGATATCGATAATGGTGTAAAAATTGTGAATAGTGTTCCGAGAAACGTACCCAGTCCTATCTTTGAGATCTGCTCCTTTTGGATGTCATCATGCGAATGTTCTTGCAAATGTAGTATGCACACATATCATTCCCCGACGCCTGCTTCAGGGCCTTTATGAGAATGGAATTTGATCAGATAATAATTAATCAAGCATGATAATTAAAGAGATGGCAGCTAGCTAGCTAGTACTACTTAATTACTTACCTTGGGTCGATACCATTTCAGCTTTTGTTTCCATTGGCCTGGAGTGACGTTGATGAACTTTGCCCAAGCCCTGCCCGCCGACAAAGAAAATGAATAAAGGGGTTATTAAATAGTTGTTATCAGGAAATGACGAACTAATTAAATAGGCCAAGATATAGTTAATAATGATTGAAATTACCTGTCTACTATCCCCTTCACGTTGGTGTAGTCACTTTCTTTCTTAAGTAGTGAGTCCAGTACTTCAACTGTTCCTTCATCAACTTTAATGATTAACAAGATCCAGTGAAAACTGCATGCACACACGTTTGCATGTCTTAATTAAGCGGGCATATATAAGCAAAAACATGTAGCTAGCTACTAGGCAAAAACAGAATTTATAGTACAAGACAGTGTGACTCACAGGAAGTTGTAAGGAAGTAGTATATTTTCATTGGTATTGAGGCACTTGAAGAACTCTAGCATGCGTTCCTCTACACTTGCTTAATAATATGCATCTAATTTCCATGTGTATTCATTAATGGTATTTGGGTCAATGAACCCAGTGCCATAGCGTCCACCTTTTTTCATATCATACATCTTCATCCCTCATAATACCACAGGAAAGAATATAGTGAGGATAATTACAGGTAATGATTGATCAAAATGATCACTACAGCTAGCTTGAGACTTAAATTACAGAAAGAAATCACTTACAGACAATAGCAACTGACGATAGATTTGTCGAGTGCGTCTTGATTGTATAACTGAAATAGTTCTGAATACTCAACGGACACAGCTTTCTCATGGAAGTAATGATCCTTCTTGACATTCACCATGAGGGACTCTTGATTGGAAATCTTGGTAATGTTCATGTACCATTGATGCAATTCATACATTCTCGTTGGGAGCTTCTTGACCTCGCCTGGCTCGACCAAAGGTTGGCCCCAGACATATTTCCGTTTTATTTCCTCCTCTCTAAGCGGAGACATGGGCTCGATCTCGAGGAGTTGTCCAACAGTGATCTTGAGGATTTCAGCCTGTGTTATATGCTCCTCAGTTATTACCACATCGCCCAGCTGGGGAACGTTAGCGGTTTGACCACAATAATATTGGGCGCGCGTACTCTTTTGTGTTGTTGGCACAACAAGCGAGGGGATTGATTGCGCCGCCTGTTCTCCCAGCTGGGCGAATCTTTTCCTCAGGCACTTTCTCCGTTGGTGGCGGTGGCGGTTTCGGTGCAAAATGAGCTTCCACCTGGGCCTTCACTATGGTTGTGTTTTCCTCCTCGGACTTGTCGTAAGGCCTCTGCGGAAGAGGCGCGAGGCTTGGACCATATTGAAATCGCTTGCCTCTGTCTGTACCTCCCGTACTACCTCGACTTGTACCGCTACGCACCATAGCTGCGGTGCTCTCTTCCGTGATTGCCGAGGCGACGAAGACGGCTAGCGTGGCTGAGTTGGAGGAGGAGGAGTGGCCTGAAGTTGTGCCGTACTTGGAGGAGGAGTGGCCTGAAGTTGTGCCGGACTTGGAGGAGGAGTGGTCTAACGCTGTGTCGGACTTGGAGGAGGAGTGGCCTAACGCTTTGCCGGACTTGGAGGAGGAGGAGTGGCCTGACGCGTTGGTGGACTTGGAGGAGCGGGAGTCTACTGACTCGATGGCGGACTTCGACGAGGAGTCGGCTGACGCGGTGTCGGTGGCCTTCGAAAGATGATGCAATCATTTCTCCATAGGATGATACGATGTTTGGCCTATCCCAGTGTGTGCTCCTCTTCACCTCCAGGAATGTCAAGCTCTAGCCCCGAATATTGGTCCACCACCTCATCAACCAAGACACGAGCATAGCCCGCTGGAATCGGGTTGCAATGAAAGGTTGCCTCGGGGGGATTTGTAAAAGCAACAGCGTCCGCCACCTTCATGGATATGTTCTTCATTTTGAAGTGTAGCTCGCAGTTAGTGTTCTCCATGATGTCATCCACGGGGTACCTATCCAACATTGCATCGCCCGGGGCGGAACCCACGCTGCTTCTCGGCATGGACGGGATGGTGCTATCCAATGCTGGATCATCCGCTAGCTGCTGCCGCTGCTGAGACCCCCTTTGCTGGCTAAGTGAGTCGATCTGCTCCTGCTGCTGCTGGAATTTGACTGCCAAGTCAGCGTGCGCTGATTCTAGGCCTTGAAGGCGTTCATAGTCCAGCTTCCTCTGCTCCTCCTCCATCTTCCTCTTCTTATCCTCCGCAATCTTCCTTCTCGCACGGCTTCTGTAGTCGGTGTTCCAGTCCGAAAACCCCTCATACCACGGAATAACACCCTTGCCTCGTGTTCTTCCCGGGTGTTCAGGATTTCCCAGGGCACGCGTAAGCTCGTCGTTCTCTCTGTTGGGCTGGAACACCCCCGATCGTGCCTCTTCTATTGCAACAAGTATCGCATCGTCGGCTCCGTTCAGACATGCCTTCGTTGAAACTTCGTCTGTCTTCGGGTCCAACTCCCCCCCATGCGCATAGAACCAAGTCCTGCACCTGGGGGGGCCAGCTCAATGTAACTGGAGTGACACCTGCATCCTCCATCTCTTTCTCAGACTTATCCCACTTAGGCATTGCCACCGCATAGCCACCTGGCCCCAGCTTATGCAACTTATCCTTTTTTGCGGCATTGGCCTTGTTTATTCTCGACCGTTCCTTAGATAATTCCGATTCCTTGAATTTCACGAAATCGTCCCAATGAGCACTTTGCTTCTCTAGTGTTCCCTTGAATACTGGAGTCTTCCTTCCTCCCTTGACGTACTTGTCCCATACACGTTTCTTGTGGTTGTTGAATGCAACCGCCATCTTCCTAAGAGCAGCGTCCTTGACTTTCTCCACATCTGCATCTGTGAAATGATCTGTTAGGGTGAAATGTTCCATGAGAGTTTCCCAAAACAGAACTTTTTGTCTGTCGTCGACAAAAGTAAGATCTGGACATGGCTTTGCTGGCTCTCTCCATTCTTGAAGGGAGATCGGGAGTTGGTCCTTCACAAGAACTCCGCACTGACGAATGAACTTGTCCGCAATCTTCTTAGGCGCTAATGGTTCGCCATTAGGTTTGATGGCCTCGATATTGTACTTTACGCCCTCCTTCAACTTTTTGTTCGGGCCTCGTACTGTCCTGCTGCCTGAAGATTTGCTCGATCCGGATGGCTGAAAGAAGAAAGATCGATTCGTTAATATATCTTCAAGTCATTTAAAACATGTGATGATCACCAGATGCCTGCTTATATAAATATACTTCACCGGTCTTTGTTGTTTTAAGATCAACATTTTCTCCGTCATCATCATAATCTTAGTTCATGACTTCATCAATTCAGTCGTCGTGATCGAATATGTAAGTGCATCTAGTGCCACCCCTAGTTGGTTTTGGAGTATTGACGACAAATGTGGTTGAGGGAGTAATGCGTTTGTGAGAATTGCAGGATAACGCAGGTGGTGTCCCCCCATTGATTCGGTTTACCTACCGGAGATGACCCCTAAAAATGTATGAAGACATTGACGACAATGGTGGTATGTGAAGATATTCACATTGAAGACTATGACATGAGAAGACATTGAGTGAAGACTATGGAGCGCGAAGACTGTGTCGTTTCGTTGTTTCCTTTTCTTCTTTGTTGAGTCATAGGAACCACCGTACTGTTAAGTGGGGTCCAAGTGATCATAGTCAGAATGGCTGAAGTGATGCTCAACCCAAATCCTATGTCTTCGAGCGAAGACAATGAGAGCAAAAATTATCCAGAGCTGGATGAGTCAGCTTTGCTTGGAGCCCAAGTAAAGTTGCCGTGTGTGTTTGAAATCTGACCGTTGGAACACGTGTCAGTTCCTTAGTGACCCAGGGTCATTTCGAACATACCAGGTCGGGTTGCCTAGTGGCTATAAATAGCCCACCCCCTACACCATAAATTGGTGGCTGCTCAGATTTAGTGCACGGCTTTTGTCGTTTGAGAGCAACCCACCTCGAAGCCTTTGAGAGAGAGAAATCCTTGCGAGGACAAAGCCCAAACACCCAGAGCCAAAGAGTGTTAGGCATCACTGAAGTCTTTCTGTCTGTGTGACCTGAAGACTTATTACACTTGAGGATTGTGAATCCTCCAGCCAGTTAGGCGTCGCGTTCTGAGCATCCAAGAGTCATTGTGGATTGCCGGTGAACGCAGTCTGTGAAGGTTCGGAAGTCTACCTTGAAGACTTACCAGAGTGATTGGGCGAGGACTGTGTGTCCTTAGCTCAAGGGGAATAAGGTGAAGATGCGGTCTTCTGAGTTGAATCTCAGCCTCCCTAACCAGATGTACAGTTGTCACAGCAACTGGAACTGGTACAACAGATCCTGTGTCTTCAACAAGTGACTGGTTCTATCTTCTCCCTCTCTTTACTTAGAGTTTGTCTTCGTGAAGTCATTGCCTATCTATCATACCTATTGGACTTCATTGCTTGACTACTTTTGTTGATTGGTTTCTCACTATCTTCCATCTTGATCCTTACTACCAAGCTGCTATTAGTCTTGCACTTTCACGTTATTGCATACTTGACTATGGTTTGCTTGTTGTAGTTTACCTTCCGCTGCACATCAATTAGGTCATTTCTATTGTTTGTCTTCGAAACATCCGTATTTTGAAGACTTTCCTAAAAATCGCCTATTCACCCCCCTCTAGTCGATAACTAGCACTTTCAATTGGTATCAGAGCGAGGTACTCCCTTGTTCTGTGTGATTCGGTTTAACCACCTGGAGTTTTAGCTATGTCGACTGCAGGGATAATCAAAGTCTCCACTGCTTGCCCCGTGTTCGATGGAACTGACTATCCCTACTGGAAGAATAAGATGCGCATGCATCTTGAAGCCATTGATGTCGACCTCTGGTATGTCGTCAAGAACGGCGTTCCCAAAACTGGTGAAGGTGTCACCCCTGCTGATGTCAAGAAGTTCATCCAACTGGACTCTACTGCAAAGAACATCATTTGTGGTCATCTGACCAAAGGACAGTATGGCCGTGTGAGTGCTCTGGAAACGTCGAAGCTAGTCTGGGACTGGCTATCCAAGGTCAACGAAGGCGTCTCAAGCCAGAGAGATCAAAGGATCAGTGTTCTTTGCAACCTCTTCAACCGCTTCAAGAGAAACGACAATGAAAATGTCCAGCTCATGTTTGATCGCCTCACTGACATCACAAATGAGCTTCATGCTCTCGGCGCCACTGAGATCACCAAGCATGAAATCGTCAAGACACTACCGAGATCACTTGACAGCTCTTTTGACACCCTTTCCCTCATGATACAAGAACGTCCTGACTTCAAGACACTCGATCCGTCTGATATACTTGAGAGGCTCAACACACATGAGTTCCAGCTTTCTGAGAAAAGAAATATCTATGGTCCCAACTATGGCCGAACTCGCGCTTTGAATACAAAAGTTGTTTCCTCATCTGAAGAAGAATCTGACTGCGGTTCTGATGATCCTGAAGACATTGGAAAGGAACTTGCTATGCTTGTGAAGAAGTTCCAGAAGTTCACTAGGAAGAAAGGCTTCAGAAAGTCTTCACGATCCAGCTCAAGAAATGATGAAGCTTCCACTCATGACTACAAGAAGAGAACTTGTCACAAGTGCAAGAAAACTGGACACTATATCTTTTAGTGTCCACAGTGGGACAATGAGAAGAAGAAGAAGAAGAGCAAGGAATATGATTCTGATGACAAGAAGAAGAAGAAATCTTCAAAGTCTTCTTCCAAGTCCTCATCAAAGTCTTCATCTCATAAGAAGAGGCAAGGATCGTGCTTTTGTTGGCAAGGAAATGGATTCAGAGGAGGAGTCTGCTTCTGAGGAGGTGGAGGTGGAGTCTGAAGAGGAGTCCGACCCTGGAGTTGCAAGTCTGGCTTTAGCCACAGCCTATGTTGCCAAGTCCATCTTCAACACTGAAGACAATGACTTCTACACCAACGCTGAAGCTGATGACAAGGACGACCCTGCTCCCACCTACTGCTTCATGGCACGCGGTGCCAAGGTAAAATCACGTGATGCCTACTTTCAAACATCAAGTGAAGACGACTCTGATTGTGAATCCAAACCCAGCTACAAAACACTTGCTAAAATTGCAACGCCAGGAACATACTCAAAAACTGTTAGACAAAAGCGATGACCTGTTGGACGCGGAAATGACACATTCACAGTCCTTAGTTGAAGACATTAAAAATCTTCATGCTAAGTACCAAGAACTTGAAAGTCGTCATGAAATGCTCTCAACTACTCATGAAAAGCTCTCCTATGATTATCTTCAAAGGAAGCAAGAGCTTGAGAAATTGAGAGCGGCTCATGAAGTTCTTCAAAAAGAGAATGAGTCACTTCGCGCTCAACAGATCAGTTCCGCTCAGGATGGATTTGAACCACCATGTCTAAAATGTCTTGAGCGTGATATCGCTACCTCTGCTGTTGAATCTTCAACTGCTGCTACTGTTGCATTGTCTTCAACTACTAATGTGGTAACTAACCCCTCTGCAGAGGATACCACTGACATTGCTGATGAAAATGCTAGGTTGAAGACATTGCTTGAAACAGGGATGTATAAAAGTCTGAAAGGGCATCACACACTTTGCGATGTCCTCAAAAAGCAGATTCTGAACTGAAACCCTAGGAAAGAGGGTGTTGGGTTCGAGAGGAAAATGAATGTTGATGGTTCCTACTGGAAGCCTGAGCAGTATCCCAAAATCACATGGGTTGCTGCAAAGGGACCTTCAGTGGATCCTTCCACCTTATCTGGCTTTACCTGTGCTAACCCTATTATCATTGATGAATCCTTTGATGCAAACTATAAGCTGTTCAAGAATCAGAATGGTGAAGTGTTTGCCAGGTATATTGGTACTAACTGCAGGAATGGACCACCTATGAAGAAGATCTGGGTTCTCAAAAGCTGTCTTGAGAATCTTCTAGTGAATGTCATCATGACACCACCTGGGAAGAAGACAAACCCCAGACCTAAGGCGTCATTTGGTCCAAAGGCTTCATACAGACAGAGGACTCACCTGAGTCACCCTAACGCCAATGTTTTGCAGGGAAACCGTACTCAAATTTATGAATATGAGCGTGTGTCTTCAAACCGCTATGTTCATAGAACTAAGAACTTTTCTGCTTATTCATATGAGTATCATTCATCTCCTGCAAGGCTATTTGCTAGGGCTCCAAAGCCGAAGTTCTCAGATGCTGCACTTAGACTCATTGCTTCTAAGCCACCCCTGAAGATGTGGGTGGTTAAGAAGAATTAACTTTCTTTTGCAGGAAAGGGTCTCCAGCCGAAAATCAAAGGCGTATGATGCTATAGCTGGGGACCTAAAACATCTTGTAGGGCACAAGATCAAATGCCCAAATGGTCTCACTATGTATTTTGTTCCTGAATTGTTTGCCATCCATCCTATCAGTCCTAATCTTGATTTAAGCTTCAATAATCCACTTGCCTGTCAAATGTTTATGCTTCACAATGCTCTTGGTGAAGCCTATCCCCCTAACTGTACTGTAGGGTATGACACCTCATGCTTCAGAATGGATTATGGACAGTGGATGCACTAATCATATGACTGGTGATCGAAGTCTTCTCATGGACTCAACCTTACGTCCATCAGACAAGAGTCACATCACATTTGCTGACACTGGTAAAAGCAAGGTATTGGGTCTAGGTAGAGTTGCAATATCAAAGGACCAACACATGGATAAAGTGATGCTTGTTGAATCCCTTGGTTTCAACTTGATGTCTGTCTCAATGCTTTGTGACTTGAACATGATTGTGATATTCGGAAAATATCGTTGCCTTGTACTAATGGAATCTGACAAGTCTCTAGTCTTTGAAGGGTATAGGAAAGATGATCTATACATGGTAGATTTCTCAGTAGGTCCACAGCTTGCCGTATGTCTTATGGCAAAAGCTTCAGAATGCTGGCTCTGGCATCGGAGGCTGGGGCATGCTGGCATGAGGAACTTACACACACTCGCCAAGAAGAAGCATGTCATAGGCATCGAAGGTGTCAAGTTCAAGAAGGATCATTTGTGTGGTGCCTGTGAAGCTGGAAAGATGACTAGGGCAAAGCACCCCTCGAAGACAATCATGACGACATCTCAACCCTTTGAGCTGTTACACATGGATTTGTTTGGCCCTACTCATTACTCTACCCTCACAACAACTGCTTGTCTCTATGGCTTCGTCATTGTTGATGACTACTCAAGATACACATGGGTGCACATAATTCTCTACAAGACTGAAGTGCAAGATGTCTTCAAACGCTTCGCCAATCGAGCAATGAACAATTATGGCGTCAAGATCAAGCATATCAGAAGTGATAACGGCACTGAATTCAAGAACACCGGACTTGATCTTTATCTGGATACCATGGGAATCACTCATGAGTTCTCTGCTCCATACACACCTCAGCAAAATGGCATCGTGGAGCGCAAGAACAGAACCCTCATTGAGATGGCTCGAACAATGCTCGACGAGTACAAGACACCAAGAAAGTTCTGGCCTGAAGCTATTGATACAACATGTCACGTCATCAACCGTGTTTACATCCATAAGCTTCTGAACAAAACTTCCTATGAGCTCCTTACTGGCAAGAAGCCAAATGTCAGCTACTTCAGAGTATTTGGGGCTAAGTGCTGGATCAAGGATCCCCATCACAAGTCAAAATTTGAACCCAAAGCTCACGAAGGCTTCATGCTCGGTTACAGAAAGGACTCGCACTCCTACAAAGTCTTCAACCTCTATCACTACAAAATCGTCGAAACAGTGGACGTGCAATTTGATGAAACCAATGGTTCACAAAGAGAGTTCCTGCCAAGTACACTAGACGAAGCTCCGCCCAGCGAATCTATCAAGCTGATGGGAACTGGTGAAATCATGCCTTCTAAGCACAGCCTGAAGAGGAACTTATCATTTCTGCACCTAACCAACCAGAAGACAATGCTCAGCCTGAAGACAATCCTCCCAATGATGACAATGATCAGCATGAGCAAAGTCTTCGTCCAGTTCATCCTCGAGTTGCAAATGAAGTACATATTGAGAAGATAATCGATAGCATCAATGCACCTGGTCCGCTTACTCGCTCAAGAGCAACACAACTAGCAAATTTCTGTGGGCACTTTTCTTTTGTGTCAATATCAGAACCCAAGAAAGTTGCTGAAGCCTTTATGGAACCAGAATGGATACAAGCTATGCAAGAAGAACTTCAACAGTTCAAGCTGAACAATGTTTGGGAACTTGTCAAGCGTCCTGACCCTCGCAAGCATAACATTATTGGCACCAAATGGATATATCGAAACAAGCAAGATGAGCATGGTCAAGTCGTCAGAAACAAAGCACGACTTGTGGCTCAAGGATATACTCAAGTTGAAGGAATTGACTTCGATGAAACATTTGCTCCTGTAGCTAGGCTTGAAGCTATTCGCATACTACTAGCCTATGCTAACCACCACAACATCTTGCTCTATCAAATGGATGTGAAGAGTGCATTTATCAACGGCAAGATTGAAGAAGAAGTATATGTCGCTCAACCCCCTGGCTTTGAAGATCCAAAACATCCTGATATGGTGTACAAGCTAAATAAAGCACTGTATGGCCTCAAACAAGCTCCTCGCGCCTGGTATGATACGAT
>LR880968.1:58128543-58140967 GCA_904067115.1 Aegilops sharonensis | reverse complement strand
GATGAACAGTGAGCAGTGGCGTTGCCTCTGGATGAACAGGAACCTGTGGTGTGGAGGGTTGGATGAACAATAGACGGTGGAGGGGTGGCCATGGAGGGGTGGTTGAACAGGACCCCGTGGTGTGGAGGGCTGGATGAACAGTAGGCGGTGGAGGGGTGGTTGAACAGTAGCCGGTGGAGTAGCGCGCGGTGGAGGCTGGATGAACAGGAGCCCGTGGAGGCTGGATGAGGTCGACAGTAGCCCGTGGAGGCTGGAGGAGGTCGACGGTGGAGATGAACAGTATCCCGTGGAGTCCCGTTTTGCGGTACGCCACACCCCTCCCGATGAACAGGACCCCCGTTTCGACCGTAGGAGGTCCGTTTCGTCAGTTTTGCGGTACGCCATACCCCTCCCGATCAACAGGACCCCCGTTTCGACCGTAGGAGGTCCGTTTCCTCCGTTTTGCGGTACGCCACGCCCCTCCCGATCAACGGGACCACCGTTTTGACCGTAGGAGGTCTGTTTCTCCGTTTTGTGGTACACCAGGCCCCTCCCGATCAACAGGACCCCGTTTCGAATGTGGCCGGTCGAACACAAGGCCGTTTCCTCCGTTGTGTGGTACGCCAGGCCTCGTTTACATCGCATGTTCCATCCAAGCCCTCCCGATGAACATGACCACGCATTCTCTTCCGACCCAGCCGGTTGGCTCCCCATGAACACGATGACGACGATGTTTCTCTGTTCCGACCCAGCCATGTACGTATGCGCGAGTAGGCGTTCGAGACCCTGCCCGTATGTACGTACGTGGCCGTATTTTCTTTCTTGCACCCTCGCTGCTGTACGTACGTGTACATGCTACATGCGTGCCTCTACTACGACCACCTCTACATCTACGACACGTGCGCGCCTCCACATCGACCAGTATGTACGTACACGTTGTCGACCAGAATGACAACGCTACGTACGCTTCGACCAGGTGGTTCCCAACTGTCAGGCACTTCCTTGCGTGCGAAGATGTAGCTAGTGGGTCCCAGCAGTCAGGGGGGCTGAGGGAGTCCTGGATTAGGGGGTGTCCGGATAGCCTAACTATCACCGTTGGCCGGACTCCTGGACTATGAAGGTACAAGATTGAAGACTTCGTCCCGTGTCCGGATGGGACTTTCCTTGGCGTGGAAGGCAAGCTTGGCGATACGGATATGTAGATCTTCTACCATTGTAACCGACTCTGTGTAACCCTAACCCTATCCGGTGTCTATATAAACCAGAGGGTTTTAGTCCGTAGGACGAACAACAATCATACCATAGGCTAGCTTCTAGGGTTTAGCCTCTTTGATCTCGTGGTAGATCCACTCTTGTACTAGCCATATCATCAATGTTAATCAAGCAGGAGTAGGGTTTTACCTCCATCGAGAGGGCCCGAACCTGGGTAAAAACATCATGTCCCTTGTCTCATGTTACCATCCGCCTAGACGCACAGTTCGGGACCCCCTACCCGAGATCCGCCGGTTTTGACACCAACATTGGTGCTTTCATTGAGAGTTCCTCTGTGTCATCATCCTTAGGCCCGATGGCTCCTTCGATCATCAACAACGACACGGTCTAGGGTGAGACTTTTCTCCCCGAACAGATCTTCGTATTCGGCGGCTTTGCACTGCGGGCCAATTCACTTGGCCATCTGAAGCAGATCGAAAGCTACGCCCCTGGCCATCAGGTCAGATTTGGGAGTTTGAACTACACGGCCGACATCCGCGGAGACTTGATCTTCGACGGATTCGAGCCATAGCCAAGCGCGCCGCACTGTCTCGATGGGCACGATCTAGCTCTGCCGCCGAACAGTGCCCTGGAGGCCGCACCGGCATCAGCTCTGACCCTTAGCTCGGAGCCGACTCCGTCGATCGAGGACGAGTGGATGGACACCGCCTCGGGGGCTACGATCTCTACGGCGATCGAGCCGAACTCCATCCCTGTCCTTTGCGAAGACCGTGACTCCAAGGTGCCGGACTCCTCTCCGGACTCCGAACCCTCCGCGCCCCTGCCAATCGAATCCAATTGGGCGCCGGTTATGGAGTTCACTACCGCTGACATCTTTCAGCACTCGCCCTTTGGCGACATCCTGAATTCACTAAAGTCTCTCTCTTTATCAGGAGAGCCCTGGCCGGACTACGGTCATGATGGTTGGGATGCGGACCAAGAAGAAATTCAACGCCCACCCACCACCCACTTTGTAGCCATTGTCGATTATTTAACCGACATGCTCGACTTTGACTCCGAAGGCATCGATGATATGGACGACGATGCTGGAGACGACCAAGAACCAGCGCCTACAGGGCACTGGAAGGCCACCTCGTCATACGACATATACATAGTGGACATCCCAAAAGATGGGAACGGCGATGGAACAGCGGAGGATGACCCCTCCAAAAAACAGCCCAAACGCCGGCGTCAGCGGCGCCGCTCTAAATCCTGCCACAGCAAAAACGGTGATTCCGGCACGGGAGATAATAACACCCCGGACAGTGCCGAAGACAACCTCCTCCAGCAGGATTCAACACAGGAGGAGGGAGAAGCCAACCCTCATGGTAGAGCGGCAGACAGGGAGGTGGAGGACGATAATTATATGCCTCCCTCCGAAGATGAGGCAAGCCTCGACGACGACGAATTTGTCGTGCCTGAGGATCCCGCCGAACAGGAGCGTTTCAAACGCAGGCTTATGGCCACGGCAAGCATCCTCAAGAAAAAGCAACAACAGCTTAGAGCTGACCAAGACTTGCTAGCTGAAAGATGGACTGAAGTCCTTGCAGCCGAAGAGTACGAACTCGAACGCCCCTCCAAGAGATACCCAAAACGCAGGCTGCTACCCCAATTAGAGGAGGAAGCACCCAAACCTACATCACCAGCGCATGATGCGGCCGACCGGCCACCCCGTGGCCGCGACAGAGAGGCCTCTAGGCCCTCCATTCAAGCCGCACCCCGGCATCGCTCGAAAAGTACCAAGGCATGGGGAAACGCGCCAGACCTGCAAGACATATTGGAGGACAAGGCAAGGCAAACAAGATCGATCTACGGATCGCGTGGGCGCCCCACGACACGCGATGATAACCGTCACGCCAGATACAACAATTCCGGCCAGGCCGAACACAGTAGACAAAGCTCATTTGAGCTGCGTCATGATATAGTTCAATACAGAGGCGCCGCACACCCACTATGCTTCACAGACGATGGATCATCAAATCCCCGAGGGTTTCAAACCCGTAAACATCGAATCATACGATGGCACAACAGATCCTGCGGTTTGGATCGAGGACTACCTCCTCCATATCCACATGGCCCGCGGTGATGATCTACACGCCATCAAATACCTCCCACTCAAGCTTAAAGGACCAGCTCGGCATTGGCTTAACAGCTTGCCAGCAGAATCAATTGGTTGTTGGGAGGACCTGGAAGCCGCATTCCTTGATAACTTCCAGGGCACATATGTGCGACCACCAGATGCCGATGACCTCAGCCACATAAATCAGCAGCCAGAAGAATCGGCCAGACAATTCTGGACACGGTTCCTAACCAAGAAAAATCAAACCGTTGACTGTCCGGATGCAGAGCCCCTTGCAGCCTTCAAACATAACATCCGCGACGAGTGGCTTGCCCGGCGCCTAGGACAGGAAAAGCAGAAATCCATGGCAGCCCTCACAACACTCATGACCCGCTTTTGCGCGGGAGAGGACAGCTGGCTAGCTCGTAGTAACAACTTGACCAAAAACCCTGGTAGTTCGGATACCAAGGACAACAATGGCAGGTCGCGTCGCAACAAGCACAAGCGCCGCATTAACGGCGATAATGCTGAAGATATGGCAGTCAATGCCGGATTCAGAGGCTCTAAACCCGGTCTGCGGAAAAAGCCGTTCAAAAGAAATACTCAGGGCCCGTCCAATCTGGACCGAATACTCGATCGCTCGTGCCAAATACATGGCACCCCCGAAAAACCAGCCAACCACACCAACAGGGATTGTTGGGTCTTTAAACAGGCAGGCAAGTTAAATGCCGAACTCAATGACAAGGGGCTGCATAGCGATGACGAGGAGGAGCCCCGGCCGCCGAACAATAGAGGACAGAAGGGCTTCCCCCCACAAGTGCGGACGGTGAACATGATATACGCAACCCACATACTCAAAAGGGAGCGGAAGCGTGCACTAAGGGACGTATATGCGATGGAGCTAGTCGCCCCAAAGTTCAACCCATGGTCCTCCTGCCCGATCACCTTTCATCGAAGGGACCACCCCACTAGCATCCGCCATGGCGGATTCGCCGCATTGGTTCTTGACCCAATCAACGACGGATTTCACCTCACTAGAGTCCTGATGGACGGCGGTAGCAGCCTGAACCTGCTCTATCAGGATACAGTGCACAAAATGGGCATAGACCCCTCAAGGATTAAACCCACAAAGACGACCTTTAAAGGCATCATACCAGGTGTAGAGGCCAATTGTACAGGCTCAGTTACACTCCAAGTGGTCTTCGGATCCCCGAATAACTTCCGAAGCGAAGAGTTAAACTTCGACATAGTCCTGTTCTGCAGCGGCTATCACTTACTACTTGGATGAACCGCATTTGCAAAGTTCAATGCGGTGCCGCACTACGCATACCTCAAGCTCAAGATGCCAGGCCCTCCAGGAGTAATCACGGTCAATGGAAACACCGAACGCTCTCTCCGAACGGAGGAGCATACGGCGGCCCTCGCAGCGGAGGTGCAAAGCAGCCTCTCACAGCAATTCTCGAGTCCGGCTACTATACGTCCGGACACCGTCAAGCGCGCCCGGAGTAACCTACAACAAGACCGCCTGGCACGATCCGAGCACGCGTAGCAATCCGGCCCCAACCCCAGCCCTCGTGAAATTGCGAAGCCAGTACTACGCGTACATAACTACGCTCTGGAGATACCATGGGCATAAGGGGAAGGGCACGACCACGGCACGCCCAAAATGCGGCTCAACCGCACCAGGGGCTCCCGATTGTGTCATTCTTTTTCTTTCTTCTTTTCTCTTACTTTCAGGACTCCGTTTTCCAGAAGCCCTGTCCGGCACTAGAATTGCCGAACCCACGATGCAACAACCAGGGAAGTAGAAAGCTACGTCGAGTGTCCAGGTGGTCTCTACTACGAGCATTATACCTGTTTTACATACCATCCCACAGCTTACCCCTGGAGGGGGACATGTTAAATAGTCACATCCCTTGCTTATCGCACTATTTGTATCGTTCTGCTTTCATTGCAGTACCTTTTTGAATAAACAATACATAGCTTTTGCCTATTATTCCACTCCTTTCTTTATCTATATATATATGTGTTCATTCATGACACGTTGCACCCGTACACTTTGGTACGGCCAATACACCAGGGGCTTAAGTACCCCAAAAATATTGTGTGATAAGTCCGAACACTTTCACAAGTGCGGCACCCCGAACTTATAGCATTATATGCATCGGCTCCGAATCATGTCTTGGGTCAATAGTTGGGTTTGCCCGGCTCCCATGTTTTGGTACCTTACGTTCCGTTATATCGGCTAAGGTAGCGCTGGGAGAACCACTGCGATTTGTGCCCCGGTTGAGCTGGGTTGAGCACCTCAGTGGAGAAAGCTAAAACTGACTGTCATGATAGGGCGAGAGCCGGTCGCTGTTCAAGAGGTTTTTTCGGGTCCCTAAAGACTTATGCTGCTTAGAGGAGGAGTCGGCATTATCCGGCCAAGGCGTGGATAGCGCCCCGAACTCGGTCTTCCGAATACTAGGGGCTTCGCCGAAATTTAAAATTATAGAATTCTATGGCTAAGTGAGAGTGTTCAAGCACTATAGTTCGGTTGCCTTGTTCGTTGCGTTGAGCGCCTCCCTCGAAGGACACAAGAATGGGAACAAGAGCGCTCAAGTTTATCCCGAACACCCCAGCACTCGTGGCATGGGGGCTGAAGCCAACGACTTGCCATCTCTCAAATTTGATAAACGGCCGCACAGAAGGTAATATTTTAAATTCACAAGCGTTGCTTAGCGCATATGAAAAAGTTTTCAGCGTAAAGGATAACAAATGCGAGTCTATTAAAAAATTACATCTTTGGAGCATTCACCCACTATAAGGCGGGCACCCTTCAGGACGCCCTCATAATACATTTCGGGCTTGCGATGCCCCTTGCCCGGCGGTTGCCCGTCCGTCACAAGCTTCTCAGCATCCATCTTGCCCCAGTGCACTTTAGCACGGCCAAGGGCCCGACGGGCACCTTCAATGCAGACGGAGCGCTTGATGACTTCAATCCATGAGGACAGGCGTCCACCAGCCGCCGCACTAGCCCGAAGTAGCTCCGAGGCATGGCTTCCGTAGGCCACAACCGAACTATGAGGCCCTTCATGGCCTATTCGGCGACCTTGTGGAGCTCGACCAGCTGCTTCAGCTGGTCGCTCAGGGGCACCGGGTGTACGGCCTCAGCATACTGAGACCAGAACACCTTTTCCGTCGAGCTCCCCTCCTCGGTGCGGTAGAACGCAGCAGCATCAGACACACTACGGGGCAGATCTGCGAATGCTCCTGGAGAGCTCCGGATTCGGGTAAGTAATAGATAATTCACTTTCACAAGCTTGCTTTGCATAAAGAATGCCTTACCCGCCGCTATCTTCTTTAATGATTCAATTTCCTGGAGGGCTTTTTGGGCTTCGGCCTTAGCGGCTTTGGCACTCTCAAGAGCCGAGGCGAGCTCGGACTCTCGAGTCTTCGAGTCACGCTCCAAACTCTCGTGTTTTTCCACGAGAGCCTGGAGCTCTTGCCGCACCTCCGCCACCCGCGCCTCCTGCTTCTCTCGCTCAGTGCGCTCTGCGGCCGCTTTGCTTTCGACCGTGGACACCGCTTCCTTCAGGGTCGCAACCTCGTTCGTGGCCCCTACAATACCCACGTTAGTCCTGTCATTTTTGCAACCAAATCCTTTCTATAAGGTATTACTTTAATAAGGTATTACTTACCTTCCTTGTCCTCGAGCTGCTTCTTGGCAAGGTCGAGCTCGTTCTTGGACCGCTCGAGGCTCTGCTTCAATGCATTGACCTCCGCAGTCAGTGCGGCAGAGGTCAGCAGCGCAGCCTGCATTCCCATATTGACATACTTATGTTAGACTTATGCGTATATCTTTTTAGATCCTCAGTCCGGCTTTTCTTTCCGAACACCGAACTAAGCATCAGGGGCTACTGTCTATGCGGTAATATTTTTACATATTCTAAACTTACCTCAAAGCCTGTTAGAAGGCTGGTACAGGCTTCAGTCAGCCCGCTCTTGGCGGACTGAACTTTCTGGATCACCACACTCATAACAGTGTGGTGCTCCTCGTCGACGGAGGCGCTGTTAAGCGCCTCCAGCAAGCTATCCGGTGCCTCCGGATGGACAGAGGTCACCGGCGTCGCAGTCTTTCCCTTCTTACGAAGGGGCCGCTTGCCGGACTTCGGAACCACTGAAGGTTCCAGTACGGAGTCCGGCACAGGGCCGGACTTAGAGCCCTTTGGGGTCTCGCCCCCTTTGTGCCCGGAGTCCGGGAGGTCGCCTTCCGGCGCCTCCAGGACCACCTCCTCCTGGCTGGGCCCCTTTTGGG
This sequence comes from Aegilops sharonensis, assembly GCA_904067115.1. Taxonomy (NCBI): domain Eukaryota; kingdom Viridiplantae; phylum Streptophyta; class Magnoliopsida; order Poales; family Poaceae; genus Aegilops; species Aegilops sharonensis. The sequence goes on along the minus strand of LR880968.1, from coordinate 58,133,381 downwards.
ACTCCACCGCGGTGTCGTCTGCGTCACGAGGAGAGTAGGCGGTCAGAAGTGAAGTGCTATTCACATCCGACGAATCCAGGGAGCCGCTCGACGAAGCGGCGAGCTTGTCCTTGGGCGGACTACATGGTTATATTCGGCGTTAGAAGACACTATGCGACAAATAAAAAGTCATGAGCTATTCCAGAGTCCGGACACTTACGATCTCGCCAGGGGCTTGGCCCTTGGTGGCCACTCCTCCTCGTCGTTGTCGGCGTTGGTGGAGAAGTCCGGAGGAAGGGTCCTTCCTTTCTTGGACCCTCCGGCCTCCCCAGTCGGGGCGGCCTTCCTTTTCTTCTCTCCCCCCGCTGGGGGAGAGGCTTCTTTTTCCTCCTCCTCGTCCTCAGGGGAGGATTCCGCCTCAGAGTCCTCGGACAATGAGTCCGACAACACCTGGCGCCGGGAGCTCCTTCGAGTCCCTGTGGCCTTCTTCTCCGGCACCACGTAAGGTGCTGGAGCCAGCAGCCCCGTCAAGCGGGCGTCCGTTGGGTCTTCTGGCAAGGGAGCCGGACAGTTAACCTGCCCGGACGTGTTACGCCAGTCCTGTCAAAGGTAAGGGAGTTTAGATCCCACATAGAGTCAAACTATGAAAAACAAGAGTCCCGTAAAGGGTAAAATAGCTTACCTCGGTAGCTTGGCGCTGCGAGCTGAATCCGCGATCTTCTGTAGCAGATGTGGGAGCCTCGGCGCCCTTGAACAGCACCTTCCAGGCATCTTCGTACATAGTGTCGAAGAGCCTTTTCAGAGTTTGGTGTTGTGCCGAATCGAACTCCCACAATTTGAAGGCCCGTTGTTGGCATGGGAGGAACCGGCGGATGAGCATAACCTGGACTACATTGACAAGCCTGAGATCCTTGTTCACCAGGGTTTGCATGCAGGTTTGGAGTCCGGTTAGCCCTTCCGGATTACCCCACGTCAGGCCCGTCTCTTTCCAAGAGGTGAGCCGCGTAGGGGAACCAGATCTGAATTCGGGGGCCGCTGCCCATTTAGGGTCACGCGGCTCGGTGATGTAGAACCACCCCGATTGCCACCCCTTCACGGTCTCCACAAAGGAGCCCTCGAGCCATAGGACTTTGGCCATCTTGCCAACCATGGCACCTCCGCACTCCGCTTGGCGGCGCCCACTACCTTCGGCTTGACATTGAAGGTCTTCAGCCATAAGCCGAAGTGGGGCTGGATGCAGAGAAAGGCCTCGCACACGATGATGAATGCTGAGATGTTGAGGATGAAATTCAGGGCCAGATCGTGGAAATCCAGCCCGTAGTAGAACATGAGCCCCCGGACAAATGGGTGAAGTGGAAAACCTAGTCCGCGGAGGAAGAGGGTGAGGAACACCACCCTCTCATGGGGCCTGGGGGTGGGAATGAGCTGCCCCTCGTCGGGGAGCTGGTGCGCGATGTCGTTGGACAAGTATCCGGCCTTCCGCAGCTTTTTGACTTGTCCCTCCGTGACGGAGGAGACCATCCACTTGCCTCCCGCTCCGGACATGGCTGGAGAAGGTTGAGGAGGGATGTGCGGAGTTGGGCGCTGGAGCTCGAGTGCGCGGAAATGGATGAGCAAAGGAGGAAGAAGGCGTAGGTTAAAAGGTGGATCCTTATCCCCTTATATGGACGGACGAAGCTATGCGTCCCCCGCCAGCCTAGTAAAACTCGCTTATCTCGCAAGCGTCGTAATCAATGGCGCGGTTGGGTTAACCATGTCCGTATTGATGGGAATCCCGGAATAAGGGGCACGATCTCCGCTCTGATAAGACGTGCCAAGGAAACCGCCTCGCTAAACGCGCTGAGGTGGAACAGTAAAACGATTCGCATAAAGGCCTGGCCGTGGTGTGATGTCACGCTGCGGAATACATCAGCAGATCTGTGCAAAGGTTATTCTCTCTACGGTGGTATGTGGAACTTGTTTTGCAGAGCCGGACACAATCCTTGTGTTCAAAATCTTCTAGGAAGTATTCGGAGGAGGAACCCACCTTGCAATGCCGAAGACAATATACGCGCCGGACTCGTCGTCATTGAAGCCTGGTTCAGGGGCTACTGAGGGAGTCCTGGATTAGGGGGTGTCTGCATAGCCGAACTATCACCGTTGGCCGGACTCCTGGACTATGAAGGTACAAGATTGAAGACTTCGCCCCGTGTCCGGATTGGACTTTCCTTGGCGTGGAAGGCAAGCTTGGCGATACGGATATGTAGATCTCCTACCGTTGTAACCGACTCTGTGTAACCCTAACCCTATCCGGTGTCTATATAAACCGAAAGGTTTTAGTCCATAGGACGAACAACAATCATACCACAGGCTAGCCTCTAGGGTTTAGCCTCTCTGATCTCGTCGTATATCCACTCTTGCACTACCCATATCATCAATATTAATCAAGCAGAAGTAGGGTTTTACCTCCATCGAGAGGGCCCGAACCTGGGTAAAAACATTGTGTCCCTTGTCTCCTATTACCATCCGCCTAGACGCACAGTTCGGGACCCCCCTACCCGAGATCCGACGGTTTTGACACCGACCAGGGTGAATCGTTTTTGTTTTGCCCGGACGCACTTCCTTGCATGCGAAGGTGTAGCTGGTGGGTCCCAGCAGTCAGGGGGGGAAACGTTTTTTTCGCGAAATATGGTAGGCCGTCCGGTGGGTCCCCGCTGTCTGGTGGAGGAATAATTATTTTGCGCGTAATAAGGAGGCACTTCCTTGCTGCGGTCGTGGACCCAGCTGTCGGCCTCTCCACGCACAGTCCACGTCCAATGGAAGCCGTTCCTTGACCACGTTGACCACGCTGCGCCGAGAGCACAAGGGCGGTGGACGAGGCGAGGCCTAGGAAGGGGACGATGTGGAGCCGAGGAAGACGCGGCAGTGGATGCCCACGCGTAGAGGAGTACGAGGGTTCACTGGTTCGCTGCGGTGTGAGGCTGCCGTCGCCGCAGAATAACAGGGGGTGTGGGTGAGTAGAGGGATGGCCTGGCCAGCGGTGGGAGTAGTAGGGGGCAGTGAGGCCTCCGCCGCATCGCAGCCGGCCACGGGAGGCAGGAGCACGAGGCACGACCGGCGCTGGTTTGGGCGGCTGGAGCAAGAAGACCAAAGGTTGAAGAAGCACTACAGCCGTTGGATGGACATCGTACGGTCACAGGAGCTAGAATCGTGCATATTGACTAAGTTGACAAAGCCCTCCGTCCTCGTCAACTTAGTAGGCCCACAAGTCAGCCTGCCACTATACCGGGTCCCAGCTAACAGGGGGAGTATTCATTTTTTTTGTGCGTAATAAGGAGGCACTTCCTTGCGTGCGAAGATATAGCTGGTGGGTGTGAGCTGTCAGCGTCGGTAACGTTTTTTCACGAAATACTGATGCCCTTTCGGTGGGTCCCTGATGTCAGGTGGAGGAATCATTATTTTGCGCGTAATAAGGAGGCATTTCCTTGCGTGCGGCCGTGGACCCAGCTGTCGGCCTCTCCACGTACAGTCCACTTCAGATGCATGTCGGTCGTTGAACATGTTGACCAGGCCGCGCCGAGAGCACCAGGGCAGTGGACGACGGCGAGGCCTAGGAAGGGAACGACACGGAGGCAGGGAAGACTACGCAGTTGTTTCCCACGCGGAGGGGAGTACGACTGAACAAGGGTTTACTGGTTCGTCTGCCGCCGCCGGAGAATAACAGCAGGTGTGGGTGAGTAGAGGGATGGCTAGGCCAGCGATGGGAGTACGGTGGGGTGGTGAGGCCCTGCGCGGCAACACAGCCGACCGCGGGGAGGAGGGAGCAGGCAGTCCTATCGGCGCTTGTTTGAGCGGCTGGAGCAGGAAGAGCAGAGATTGAAGAAGCACGACGGCCGTTGGATGGCCATCCAACAGTCACTGCTTGTGCGTCAACCTTTTTTTTAGGAAAGCCTCAAATCTCTAGAAAATAGCATACAACCCATCTGCCATTATTTCTAATAATTTACAGCCCATTTGCTAATTCTTAAGGTTTTGTTTGGAGCCCATATTCTTTTTGTTAGCATTACAGCCCATATTGTGGCCACGGTTAAAAAATTATACGAAATTTTGCATATTTCGGTGTGGTCCGAACTGTTTTTAATCCCGAAATTTCGACTCACGCTCAAACTGATTTTAAAAATAAATGTATATCAATATAAAATCCAACAAATTCTCCATGCATAAAAATTAATGTAATTTAAAATCTCGAAATGAAAAAAAGATATTTGAAACTAATTGCCGGTTTGATGTGTTTTAAAAATGTACAGCCCATTTCTCATTACTGATAGGCCATTTTCTCGGCTAGCCGAATGAAGCTCTCCTCGTCTTGAAAGATTTGCAGCCCAACAGGCCTGACAAAGCGACTTACTTGACAGTACAGTACTCTTCCGATGGAAGTCGGTCGCTGACCACATTGACCACGCCACGCCGAGAGCACCAAGGCGGTGGACGACGGCGAGGCCTAGGAAGGGGACGACGAGAAGCCAGGGAAGATGCGGCAGTGGATGCCCACGCGGAGAGGAGTACGAGGGTTCACTGGTTCGGCTGCGGCGTGAGGCTGCTGTCGCCGCAGAATAACAGGGGGTGTGGGTGAGTAGAGGGATACCCTGGGCTAGCGGTGGGAGTAGTAGGGGGCGGTGAGGCCTCCGCGGCATCACAGCCGGCCACGAGATGCAGGAGCACGCGGCACGACTGGCGCTGCTTTAGGCGGCTGCAGAAAGAAGACCAGAGGTTGAAGAAGCACTATGGCCGTTGGATGGACATCGTAAGGTCACTGGAGCTAGAATCGTTCATATTGAGTAAGTTGACAAAGCCCTCCGTCCTCGTCAACTTAGTAGGCC
>LR880968.1:58103274-58122753 GCA_904067115.1 Aegilops sharonensis | reverse complement strand
ATCCTGAGACCTTTTACTATGTGAGGGCAGCAAATCTAATCCTGAGACCTTTTACTATGTGAGGGCAGCAAATCTAATCCTGGAGACCTTTTACTATGTGATGGCAGCAAATCTAATCCTGGACATACTCTGTTGACTTGTCCACCAGCCGCCACTTTCTATCCTTTTTTCAACCAATAATAGATTTGTTCCTTATCCAGTTTGTACTGCGTTTTCCCATTATTTCCCTTTTCAACCAAGAGACCGGTTGGGTATCCGGTCTCTACTACTTTTACCATATTATTTCCTCTTTGAATCAAGTCCTAGATTCATGCTACAACTTTCCCCCTTTCTTCGTTGTTTGAACAAAGCCCTAGATTCGAATGCATGAAGTAGCTTTACCTCTAATAATACTAACAATTTAGGTGGCTTTGGAAGAGCTGATGGGAGTAGAAAAAGATGCACATGCAGACACTTGGGGAGCTGGGGCAGTAGAGCAAGGCCGCTCTCGAAGAACTTATACCCGAGGGTCGCCGGGGTGTCGGCGGCGGCAGGTCGGACCTGCGGACAATACAGCAGGGAGGAAGAAGGGTCGGAGGACCTCCCGAGTCGGCGCTGTGTCGGAGAGAACGGCACGGATAGAGGATCGGGACCCTCCGGCAGCTGTGGGTTTCCTCCCTCAGCGGCGATGACCGCATGAACGATGCACCTTTTATTCCTCTACACACACCGGCCGAAGGGATCCGGCCGGATCTGTGACCAGCGGTGAGCAGAGAGAAAATGTCGCTACCGCTTGTCGTGGTTCTAAGTCTGACAGTAGAATGGGGGGTAGGTATGGAGAGGCAAGGTACTAGCTATGGAGTAGTTGGTACGCACGAGTTTACGAGTTCCGGCCTTTCTCGGAGGAAGTAACAGCCCTACATCTCGGAGCCCGGAGGCGGTCGACTGGATTATATGCGTATGAATTACAGGTGTGCGAACCCTTCTACCTGTGGAGGGGGTGGCTTATATAGAGTGCGCCAAGACCCCAGCCAGCCCACGTAGCGGAGGGTTTAAGGTACATTAAGGCTAGGCGTTACTGGTAACGCCTTACATAAAGTGTCATCATGACCATAAAGACTACTTAATCTACAGACCGTTTGGACACCGAGTGGCTCTTGGACTCCTGGTGGTCGAGTGGGTCTTCATGGTCGAGTGTCTTTGAATCTGTCGAGTGGAAACCTACCATGTCGACTGGTAGGCAGTTTACTCTAAGGATGACCTTGGGGAGGGTATCTTGGACAGGTCCATGACCCTACCCTAGGTATATGACTTCATCATTAGCCCCCGAATGGATCGAGGTTTGAGTGAGGAAGGAGTTGATAATCTTTCCGACCTGCTTTTCGCGCTGCGAGTGTGTTTTATTCTGGATCAGTGACCTTTCAGTGACGGTGGCAACTTGTCTTTCAGTCGCCTTGATCCATTCTCTACATCTGTCGAGTGAACTTTATGAACTTGGAGATTTTCGAGCAACGGATCGGAGGAAATCTGCCGTCTGACAAGTTGCTCTGTTGTTAGCGGATTTAGTGGGATCTGAATTTTGGGAAGCGCGCGAAGCGGAGAAGGCCGCGGCACTCGGATGGATAAGGCAAGGAAGCCTCGATCTCCGTGCCACCTTTTTCGCCACGTATCGCGCGCGTGACTGTTACGGGATTTGACAGGATTGCCCGGGCCTACCAGTCATCCACTCGGAAGCTACTTCATATAAGGCGCCGGGCGGGGGTATTTTGAACAGTGCACCCTCATTTTCCCCCCCTCCGCTCTCAGATTCATCCGCCGCGCCCGTGACCTGCTCAGCGTCGCTGCCCCGCTCCTGCCCCGCCGGCGACAATGGTGAAGGAGAAGACGGCGGCCTTGGAGCGGGCGAAGAAGGCGACGGCGAAGGCGAAGGGGAGAGCGCCCAGTCGGGGCGGATCCTCATCGCGGTCCAGCCTGCCGCAAGGTTGGGTCCAGGGAGATTGGATCCGCTCTACCATCACCCAGAAAGACCTCAACGACCTGGCCAATGAGGGATTGATCCCCCACGGGTCAGCAAGGCTTCCGGGGACAGAGTGGCAGCCGCAGCCTCAAGAGGGTGAGTGTGTCCTCCTAGCCACCCATGTGGATCGCGGATTTTCTCTTCCGTCGAATCTTTTCTTTCGGGGTTTTCTGAACTTCTTTGGAGCACAACTCCATCACTTTACACCCAACTCCATTGCCTATCTCGCCGCTTTCGTGTCTTTGTGTGAAAACTTCTTGGGTTGTCGACCACACTGGGGTCTCTTCAAACACATATTCACTTGTCACTCTCAGACGGTGAAAAAGGCTAGTCCGAATGACGAAAGAACCCAAGTAATCCAGATGTGTGGGGGTCTTGGGGTCCAGATGAGGGGTAAAAGTGCTTTCCAGCCATGATTCTTCCCGATTCAGTCAGAGGGTGGCAGTCGACCTGGTTCTACTGCCAAGACCAGTCGACGCCAGGGCAGTCGACTGGACTCCCTCCTTTCTCCATGGATCGAGTGAGCAAGCCGTCCTCTCTGAAGGTGCTTCCGGAGGAGAAGGCCCAGGTTAAGTTGTTGATGGAGCGTGTAGTCCAGCTCATTCGTGACGGAGTGACCGGCATGGATCTTCTGGAGGTTTTCCTTCGACGGCGCATTCAGCCGCTCCAATACCGAGGTGACCCGATGTGGATGTACTCTGGTACCGAGGACACCACCCGGGTCCACCCAGAGGAGGTCGACGACGCCACATTGGAGGGGTGGATGACTGCCATCACAGGGAACAAGGATAACCCTCGCGGGGCTAGGAGGATCCCACCACTCGACCAATCTTACGAACCAGACCAGGTATGACCACTTATCTCCGACTGTGATCCTGTTGCATTTGCTCTGTTCCGCTGCGAATCAATCGACTGACTTTCGTCTTGTTTTGTTGTCTTCTAGGTCACCACTGAGATGTACTCGATGCCCAACGGGGCGCAAGAACTAGTCGAAGAAGAAGAAGGAAGCGGAGGCGAAAGCCAGGAGGAATGGGAGTCTGAGGAAAACGACAGCTCTGATGAAGAGGAGGAGGAGGAGGAAGAGGAGGGAGACGTGGATCCACCCCACTCGAAAAGGCGATCCAAGCTGACGCATGATCAGGTGGTCGAGCGAGGTAAGGCTATCGCGCCCATCGGGCGTTCAACGAAGCGCACTCGGACGACTTCTCCAGTGCCAACTGAGAAACCGCCAAAGCAACCCCGAGCAACGTCATCAAAGCCGGCGAAGGCCTTCCCAAGATGAGGATAGTCATTCCCACCATTTTCGGGTAATCAGCAGAACTTGTGTTTACCTGTCTACCATGAGTGCACTTTTGGTCGACTCGTTTTGACTGATCAATTGACTTCTGAAATCTGCAGTGCTGCCACCTCCGAGACCTCAGCTAAGCACGAGGATCAGGAAATGGAAGATGCCGCCACCTCCAACCTTGGTATGATCTCTGCAGTTTTGCTTTACGGTCGATTGGATTTATGTTTTTACCTTTGAATCGTGCTTGTATTTCCACCTCATGTCATTGATCTCCCTGATGACGACGATGAAACACCACTGAGGAAGAGGAAGGACAAAAAGGTGCCTGCTGGCAAGGCTACTCCAGTTGTATCACTGCCTGAGACGCTAGCTCACGAGGGAGGCGACACCACTCGGACTTCTGTGTCCTTTGCTGTGCCGCTGACGAGTGTCCGGCCTTCGTCGTCGACTGCTGACCCGCCATCCCTTTTTTCCACACACCACGTCCCGAAAGACCAAGTGAGTGCTGCCAAGGAGGCCATACGCCAGGCAGGGATCATGATGGAGCAAGTGAAGGTGGTCCGGGAGGCCAGCCAGGCGGCTTATGATGCAAGCTCGGATCTTCAGAGCAATTTCCAAGTAAGTTGCTTGTTATGTTAGGATATGCTACCTGAAATTTCTTCTTTCTGAAGATTTCCATATCTGCATCTGTACACCCACTGGGTGTTGGTGTGTCGATTGAATTTTTGAACTAGTGGGGGCACGCTGAGTGCACCCACTGGGTGTAGTCCCCGAGACTATGGTGGACTGCGGGCAGTCGACTATAGTCTTTACACTTTGAATTTCTTCACTCGGTCTAGTCCGGCCATGTCGAATGTATCTTTGGAACCGGTGGGGGCACGCTGAGTGCACCCACTGGGTGTAGTCCCCGAGACTATGGTGGACTGCGGGCAGTCGACTATAGTCTAAGAACTTCTTTTTTTTACACAGCTGACTGCTGACAGTTAGCTATGTTTTTAGGATCATAACCTTTTTGCCTCTTCCGGTCGACTGGTCGAACCGAATTGGTAAAACCAGTGGGGGCACGCTGAGTGCACCCACTGGGTGTAGTCCCTGAGACTACTGCCGAATGTTTTGATTCGACTGTAGTCTTAGAAATGCTACTATTTTTCTTTAGTCACTCGGAAGTGACCTGTCTTTGATGTTTTGTCGATTGACTCTTTGCAGAAATCTTGCGAGCTCATGGCCCGCTATACCGAATTGGAGAACAAGTAGATCCAGCTCAACCTTGACTTGAAGCTTGCTCAGGAGAACTTGCAAAAGGCGAGAGACGAAGCAAAAGGTATGGCTGGTGAGAACTTGATGACTGTCTTTGTCTTTCTACCCATTCTCAACTCTGGACTTATTGTTATTTTGCAGACAAACTGGAGGAGGCTCTGAAGAAGAAAGACCACGACCTCGCAGAGGCACAGAAGGCGGCTTTGGAGAAAACAAAGCTCGCGGAAGAGAAACTGGCCTCAGTCGGAAACTCGAAGAGGAGAATACCAACCTGAAGGCTGCTCTCGACACGGCCAACAAGGAGGCTAGTCGACTGAAGAATGACAAAGTTGATCTGACGGACAAGGTTGGCGAACTGGCAGGGAGGAGGAACGATCTGGAGGTTTATCTGGGAGGGCTCGCCAAGAAGCTATTCCTCATGCTTGAAGGTAGATCCTCTTATCCGACTGACTTGTCATCATCGACTCACCATAGAACCATAAGCTTGAACTTGAGTCGTATTTGCAGAATTATGTCAGATCTTCGAAGAGGAGACTAGTCGAGTGGAGACAAGCCTGGACCCCATCAACTCTCCCATGAAGGATGAAGCCGCTATGAACGTGCTTCGACTGGAGTCTCGCATCGCTGGTGTGGTGGACTATCTCGCTCAACTGAAAGCTGCGGTGTCACGGATCGACTCAACCCTCTAGCCGGACCAGACGCTACAGAACGACCTGGAGTCCTTAATGACTCGACTGAATGAGGTTCCAAGTCGAGTGCAAGAATGGAAAAAGTCTTCTGCCAGGTGCGGTGCTGATGTTGCTCTGTCTCTGGTTCATGTCCACAGCAAGGAAGCGCGGGAGGACAAGCTGGCGGCCCTCAGAGTTGCGAACACCAAGAAGTATGATTTCCAATCTTTCATGGAAACTTTCATCGCCGCTACCACCCGGATCGCCGATGGGATCCACCTAGACTAGTTTGTGGCTCCTTCCAGTCCTCCACCTGAGGAGTAAAAAACTTTTATGCTCTACCTTAAATTTGCCTCGGAATGCCGAGTGATTTTTGTAACCGATAAACCTTAGCAGGCTTGAGGCCTGGGTACTTCTGCATCCTTAGGATGCTATCCGAACTTTACTTATCGTCAGAATATGCTTTTGTTTGCCTTCGAGTGAACTTTGCTCTTCAGTCGGATTATGCTTCAATGTTTGAGATGCAGCTCTGAGGTGCATCCAGTCGACCTACACTTTGTGGCTCTTGCAGGTGCAGGAGAAGGAAGCTGTCGACCTGCACCTCGTCGTCCTTGCAGATCGGGATGGAGCGCACGTTGTACTTGTGGCGCAGCTCCGAAGGAGAAGGTAGCAGTCGACCTGCACCTCGTCATCCTTGCGAATCAGGATGGAGCGCACATTGTACTTGTGGCGCAGCTCTGAAGGACAAGGTAGAAGTCGACCTGCACCTCGTCGTCCTTGCGGATCGGTATGTTTTCAAACTTAGGCGAGTCCCGGACTGCAGCTAAGCCCCCGAGTGGGAGGTTTGCTCTCCACTCGGTAGGATTTTCAAAACTTAGGCGAGTACTGGACTGCAGCTAAGCCCCCGAGTGGGAGGTTTGCTCTCCACTCGGTAGGATTTTTCAAACTTAGGTGAGTACTGGACTGCAGCTAAGCCCCCGAGTGGGAGGTTTGCTCTCCACTCGGTAGGATTTTTCAAACTTAGGTGAGTACTGGACTGCAGCTAAGCCCCCGAGTGGGAGGTTTGCTCTCCACTCGGTAGGATTTTTCAAACTTAGGCGAGTACTGGACTGCAGCTAAGCCCCCGAGTGGGAGGTTTGCTCTCCACTCGGTAGGATTTTTCAAACTTAGGCGAGTACTGGACTGCAGCTAAGCCCCCGAGTGGGAGCTTTGCTCTCCACTCGGTAGGATTTTTCAAACTTAGGCGAGTACTTGACTGTAGCTAAGCCCCCGAGTGGGAGGTTTGCTCTCCACTCGGTAGGATTTTCAACACTTAGGCGAGTACTGGACTGCAGCTAAGCCCCCGAGTGGGAGCTTTGCTCTCCACTCGGTAGGATTTTTCAAACTTAGGCGAGTACTTGACTGTAGCTAAGCCCCCGAGTGGGAGGTTTGCTCTCCACTCGGTAGGATTTTCAACACTTAGGCGAGTACTGGACTGCAGCTAAGCCCCCGAGTGGGAGCTTTGCTCTCCACTCGGTAGGATTTTTCAAACTTAGGCGAGTACTTGACTGTAGCTAAGCCCCCGAGTGGGAGGTTTGCTCTCCACTCGGTAGGATTTTCAACACTTAGGCGAGTACTGGACTGCAGCTAAGCCCCCGAGTGGGAGGTTTGCTCTCCACTCGGTAGGATTTTTCAAACTTAGGTGAGTACTGGACTGCAGCTAAGCCCCCGAGTGGGAGGTTTGCTCTCCACTCGGTAGGATTTTTCAAACTTAGGCGAGTACTGGACTGCAGCTAAGCCCCCGAGTGGGAGGTTTGCTCTCCACTCGGTAGGATTTTTCAAACTTAGGCGAGTACTGGACTGCAACTAAGCCTCCAAGGAGGATTTTTGTGTCATAGCTTTGAAGGGGAAGGCAACAGTCGACCTGTACCTCATCGTCCTTGCAAAGTGCACATTGTATTAAATACTTAGGCGAGTACTTGGACTGCAGCTAAGCCCCCGAGTGGGAGTCTGGCTCACCACTCGGTAGAATTTTAAACACTTAGGCGAGTACTTGGACTGCAGCTAAGCCTCCTAGTGGGAGGCTGGCTCACCACTCGGTATGATTTTAAACACTTAGGCGAGTACTTGGACTGCAGCTAAGCCTCCGAGTGGGAGGCTGGCTCACNCTTGGACTGCAGCTAAGCCTCCGAGTGGGAGGCTGGCTCGCCACTCGGTAGGATTTTGGATACTTAGGCGAGTACTTGGACTGCAGCTAAGCCTCTGAGTGGGAGGCTGGCTCACCACTCGGTAGGATTTTAAACACTTAGGCGAGTACTTGGACTGCAGCTAAGCCTCCGAGTGGGAGGCTGGCTCACCACTCGGTAGGATTTTAAACACTTAGGTGAAACGGATTCGCAGCTAAACCCCCGAGTGAGAGGCTGGCTCGACACTCGGTAAGGATTTTTTTACAAACTTAGGCGAAACGGATTCGCAGCTAAGTCACCCACTTGGGGGGGGGGGGGGAATTTAACAAAAAGTAATAACAATCACTGGGAAAATTATAATCTTCTTGATTTAGATAGACAAACTACAGAGGTACTTTTATTACATCTCACCCGAGTGAGCTCTTAAGTGTAAAAGGGGCGGAGCAGCTCCGCATTCCATGCCCGAGGCTCATCGATCTGGCGTTCGATGTTGTAAAGATGGTAAGCCCCATTGTGAATAACTCTGGTGACGATGAAGGGACCTTCCCAAGTGGGAGCGAGCTTGTGTGGTTCCTGTTGATCCACTCGGAGGACCAGATCTCCTTCCTGAAAGGCTCGGCTCTTCACATTTCTGGCATGGAATCGACGCAAGTTCTGCTGATAGATGGTCGAGCGGATCAGGGCCATCTCTCTCTCCTCTTCAAGGAAGTCGACTGCATCTTGACGGGCTTGCTCTGCTTCAGCTTCAGAGTAGAGTTAAACTCGGGGGGCATTGTGAAGCAGGTCACTCGGCAGAACTGCTTCAGCTCCATAGACCATAAAGAATGGAGTTCTCCCAGTCGAACGATTAGGAGTGGTCCTCAATCCCCAAAGAACCGACGGAAGTTCGTCAACCCACGCTCCTGCTGCATGCTTGAGATCACGCATCAGTCGAGGTTTCAGTCCTTTGAGAATTAGACCATTTGCTCGTTCAGCTTGTCCATTCGACTGGGGGTGAGCGACTGAAGCATAGTCGACTCGCGTGCCCTGAGAGGTGCAAAAGGCTTTGAACTTGTCGGAATCGAAATTTGACCCATTGTCCGTGATGATGCTGTGCGGAACTCCATATCTGAATATCAATTCTCTGACGAAACTGACAGCAGTGCACGCATCAAGGTTCTTGATAGGTTTAGCTTCGATCCACTTCGTGAACTTGTCGACTGCCACAAGCAAATGAGTGAAACCACTCCTGCCAGTTCTCAGCGGTCCAATCATATCCAACCCCCAAACAGCAAAAGGCCAGACGAGTGGAATGGTCTTCAACGCTGAGGCGGGCTTGTGTGACATATTGGAGTAGAACTGACATCCTTCACATTTGTCGACTATTTCCTTTGCCATTTCATTTGCCTTTGGCCAGTAAAATCCCGCTCGGTATGCTTTAGCCACGATGGTCTGAGAGGACGCATGGTGACCACAGGTCCCTTAGTGGATATCATCAAGGATTATCTGACCTTCTTCTGGTGTTATGCACTTCTGGCTGACTCCAGTCACGCTTTCTCTGAATAGCTGTCCCTTGATCACAGTAAAGGCCTTGGATCGACGGACGATCTGTCTAGCCTCTTCTTCATTCTCCGGGAGCTCTTTCCTCAGGATGTATGCGATGTACGGTACTATCCAGTAGGGAATAATGACCATGACTTCCATGATTAGGTCGACCACCGTTGTGACCTCAACTTCAGTCGGATCAGTGGCACTTTTTGGCTGTGGAGCTTCTTCAGTGAAAGGATCCTCTTGAATCGACGGTGTGCGGATGTGTTCCAAAAACACATCACTAGGAATGGCTTCCCTCTTGGACCCTATTTTCGCCAAATCATCAGCAGCTTGATTTTTTAGTCGGGGTATGTGATGGAGCTCTAACCCCTCAAACTTATTTTCTAGCTTTCTCACTGCATTACAGTAGCCAGTCATGGCTGGACTTCTGACGTCCCACTCCTTGATCACCTGATTAACCACCAGATCTGAGTCGCCATAGACCATGAGGCGACGGACGCCGAGTGAAATGGCCATACGCAACCCATACAACAATGCTTCGTATTCTGCTTCATTGTTGGAAGAATCAAAGTGAATCTGGAGCACATATCTGAGCTTATCTCCTCGGGGGGAAACCAATACTACCCCAGCACCGGAACCATTCAGCATCTTGGAACCATCAAAGAACATAGTCCACTGCTCCGAGTGAACTTGAGTCGGTAACTGTTGTTCAATCCACTCGGCGATGAAATCTGCTATTGCTTGGGACTTGATGGCTTTCTTTGCCTCAAACTTGATATCAAGGGGAAGAAGTTCAATCGCCCATTTCGCCACTCGACCAGTTGCGTCTCTGTTGTGCAGAATCTCTGATAACGGGGCGTCGCTGACGACTGTAATGGAATGATCAGATAAGTAGTGAGCAACTTTCTTTGCGGTCATATAAATCCCATACACAAGCTTCTGATAATGAGGGTATCTTTGCTTCGACGGGGTCAACACTTCAGAAAGATAATATACTGGGCGCTGAACTTTGAAGGCTTTTCCTTCCTCTTCCCGCTCGACCGTAAGTACTGTACTGACGACTTGTCCTGTGGCTGCAATGTAAAGCAGCAACGGCTCTTTGCTGATTGGGGCAGCAAGCACCGGCTGGGTGGAGAGGAGAGCTTTGAGCTCTGCAAATGCTGCATCAGCTTCAGGAGTCCACTCGAACTTGTCTGACTTCTTCATCAGTCTGTAAAGAGGCAACGCCTTTTCACTTAGGCGAGAGATGAATCGACTTAAAGCGGCCAAGCATCCAGTAAGCTTCTGGACATCGTGCACACGCACAGGGCGTTTCATTCGGAGAATAGTGCCAACTTTTTCTGGGTTAGCATCGATTCCTCGTTCAGAAACGAGAAAACCGAGTAACTTTCCACCAGGAACTCCGAATGTGCACTTTGATGGATTAAGCTTGATATCATACCTCCTAAGATTGGCAAATGTTTCAGCAAGGTCAGTCAACAGGTCGGAACCTTTCCGTGACTTGACCACAATGTCACCCATGTATGCTTCCACATTCCGACTGATTTGAGTGAGTAAACACTTCTGAATCATCCTCATGAACGTGGCTCCGGCATTCTTGAGGCCAAATGGCATGGTGACATAATAGAAGCACCCAAATGGAGTGATGAAAGTTGTTTTGATCTCGTCGGGTCCATATAGACGGATCTGATGGTACCCGGAATATGCGTCTAAAAAAGACAACCGCTCACATCCCGCAGTCGAATCGACTATCTGGTCGATGCGGGGGAGAGGAAAATGATCTTTCGGGCAGGACCGGTTGATATGTTTCAAGTCGATGCACGTGCGCAGTGAATTATCCTTCTTAGGGACCAGGACCACATTGGCGTGCCACTCGGAGTGGTAAATTTCTCGGATAAACTCTGCTGCTAAGAGCCGAGCCACCTCCTCACCTATGGCCTTTCTCTTCTGGACGGCGGACCGTCGAAGATGTTCTTTGACAGGTTTGACCCTTGAGCTGACTCCAAGACGGTGCTCAGCCAGCTCCCTGGGAACACCCGGCATGTCAGCAGGCTTCCATGCAAAGATGTCCATGTTCTCACGGAGGAACTGGACAAGCGCTTCTTCTTATTTGGAGTCGAGTGTTGTCGAGATGTTGGTCGGAGCAGCATTGGAGTCGGTCGGGTGAATATGAACCTGCTTCGTCTCACCGGACGACTGAAATGCCGACTCCGTAGCGGGCTTCTTGGCTCGCAACAAATCACTCCGATCTGCAGTCTTCCGATATTCTTGCAATTCTACCACTGCCATCTAAGCATCAGCAATCTTAGAGCCTTTCTGGAAACACTCTTTCGCTTTCTTTCGATTGCCAGTGACAGTGATCACACCCTTGGGGCCGGGCATCTTCAGCTTGAGGTACACATAACATGGTCGGGCCATGAAACGGGCATACGCCGGCCTTCCCAGAATAGCGTGATAAGCGCTCTGAAAATCCATGACCTCAAAGGTCAACTTCTCTTTGCGGAAATGCTTCAAATCACCAAAAAACCACATCAAGAGCAATTTCACCGAGTGACTCAGCCTTCTTTCCAGGAATGACTCCGTGGAAACTCATGTTGCTGGTGCTGAGTCTGGACATCGGAATGCCCATCCCTTTCAACGTCTCTGCATACAAGATGTTCAGGCCACTACCGCCATCCATCAAAAATTTGGTCAGTCGAGTGCCTTCGACGACTGGGTCGACCACCAACGCTTGCCTCCCAGGGGTGGGAATGTGTGTCGGATGATCGGACTGGTCGAATGTGATGGCGGTCTGGGATCATTTCAGATAATTGGGCGTCGCCGGAGCGACCATATTCACTTCTCGGTTGATAACTTTCAATCGACTTTTTCTTTCAACGTCAGCAAAAATCATCAGGGTGGAATTAACCTGGAGGTATCCACCATCACAATCTTCTTTGTCCTCAACTTTATCCGACCCCTTTTCCTTATCCTTGGGTTGCTTCCCTTGGAACTGCTGAATCAAGAGCCAACATTGTCGAGTGGTATGCTTTGGGTAAATGAGTTTACCCTCTTCATCTTTTTTCGTGTGAATGTGACATGGCAAGTCCAACACATCATTCCCATCTTGGTCTTGCACCTTCTTGGGGTTCCACGGACCCTTGGGTTTCCCCTTGAACTTTCCTGGGGTCACAGCCAAGGCTTCTCCGGGAGCGGCTGGCTCGGCTTTGCGCTTCTGCTTTCGACTGGAATTTCCTCCGCCGGCTTCATTAGCGGCTGACTTGTACTTACCACTCCGGAGCCGATCCTCTTCTTCACCATTAGCATACTTGGTGGCAATCTCCATCAGCCGACTCAGGGTCATATCTCCTGTCCGACCGAATTTCATACTCAACTCTCTGTTCTTGACACCTTCCTTGAAAGCACAGACTGCCTGGTGATCAGACACATTCTCAACTGTGTGGTGCAAGATTATCCATCTCTGGATGTAATCTCTCAAAGTTTCATTCGACTTCTGCACACACGACTGCAACTCTGTCAATCCTGCTGGTCGCTTGCAAGTCCCTTCAAATGTCCTGACAAACACTTGGGCCAGATCTTCCCAAGTGTAAATACTGCTGGGTGCTAACTGATTCAACCATGCTCTGGCCGAACCCTCCAACATAAGGGGCAAATGATTCATAGCTACCTCATCATTGCCGCCGCCAATCTGAACAGCCACTCGGTAGTCCTCAAGCCAAGTGTCAGGCTTGGACTCACCGGTGAACTTACTGACTCCAGTCGCCAACCTGAAGTTGGGAGGAATCACTGCGGCTCTGATGGCCCTACTAAAACACTCTGGCCCTGAGACATGAACTCTGCTGCTGGAGGGAACATCTCTTTCATGACCTTCTCGGTGAGCTCTGTTCCTGTCGACCAAGCCTTGAACGATGATGGATCTTGCATCAAAGCCTGGCTCTCTGGGGTCGACTGGAACCCTTCGCCCAGCACTGTGCTGGCGTCTGTCATCTTGTTGTCTAGGAGCGTATGATCCACCCCTTGGGGGAGGGGTGGGCACTCGACGTTGATCATTGCAATCGAATCGGTGCTCATACGGCTCACGATTCCTATACTGATCATCACGCCGGCCTCCACGTTCCTCACGCCTCGGGGGCGATCTTGGACTATGGGCCGACTGGACTGAATTCGCAGCGACGGACCTGCTGTGAATCCTGTTCCGTGACTGTGATACGAATGAGTTTTGATCTCCTGCTGCCCTGAGTAAATCTCTGATTTGTTGCAAACCTCTACCCGCCTCTGACTGGGAAGGCTGAATTGATTCTGCAATACGGGTTGCAGCTGCTAAATTCTGAATCGGAGTTCGATATACCTGAGTTGGTTGCGGAAAGAGCTGACGTCGACTGGATTCTGGAACCCATGGTCGCGTGCGCTCGTCGAGAACTCGCTGGAGATTCTCCAGTCGAGTGTGCTCAGCCAAGTTGGCCAAGCGCATCCTCCAAGGCATGAGCCTCGGGGGTTTCTCCAACGATTGGAGTGTGAAGCGCATCTATGTTTCGGCGGCGAAGTTCCTCCCTCTGCAGCGAAGTGAGGGGCTCGGGTTGGTACTCTTCGTGATCTTGCGCCGGATCACCTCCACCGTCGCCTCCGTCGGTGCGGGGGTATCCAGGAGGACTGCGTGGTCCGTCGACCATCAGAACCTCTGCTGCCGGATCGCTGCTATTGCACTCGGATGCAGTCTCTGCGGAGCCAATCGACAGATCGAACAGGCCGTAGAGAGATTCGTCGGGCTCGATTGCCGCAACTTGAGAAGTGGCCGACTGGCGAGCCACCGCATGTGTCACTCACCGCTGAAGCCTCGACCGACCGGAACGCTTGCGCCGGCGGGAGACTGGGAGTAAGGACAACACAAGGACCGACCCATACTGGGTCGACGGTTGCCGCAGGAGGACGCCGCGGACGCACGCGCGAAAGTGCGTTGCCCCGCGGACGGGGAGCGCGTCGACGTCAAGAGGAGCCTCCTGAAGCCAAGCGGAGTCATCGGCGATGAACGTGAGCGCACTGAGACGGATCTTGCAGCTCTCGACCAAAACTCCACCGAAACCATGATGTAGGAGATCAAAAGAATCCCAACTTCTCCAACAAATCGCTAGAACACCGGCCCCACTGTGGGCGCCAACTGTCGTGGTTCTAAGTCTGACAGTAGAATGGGGGGTAGGTATGGAGAGGCAAGGTACTAGCTATGGAGTAGTTGGTACGCACGAGTTTACGAGTTCAGGCCCTTCTCGGAGGAAGTAACAGCCCTACGTCTCGGAGCCCGGAGGCGGTCGACAGGATTATATGCGTATGAATTACAGGGGTGCGAACCCTTCTACCTGTGGAGGGGGGTGGCTTATATAGTGCACCAGGACCCCAGCTCGCCCACGTAGCGGAGGGTTTAAGGTACATTAAGGCTAGGCGTTACTGGTAACGCCTTACATAAAGTGTCATCATGACCATAAAGACTACTTAATCTACAGACCGTTTGGACACCGAGTGGCTCTTGGACTGCTGGTGGTCGAGTGGGTCTTCATGGTCGAGTGTCTTCGAATCCGTCGAGTGGAAACCTACCAGGTCGACTGGTAGGCAGTTTACTCTAAGGATGACCTTGGGGAGGGTATCTTGGACAGGTCCATGACCCTACCCTAGGTATATGATTTCATCACCGCTATCTTGTTTATATCTGGAGAGGATGAGAGAATGAAGAGAGCAACCCTAGTAAAGCAAGCGCTCAGGCCCCTGCGTCCATATATAGTGGAGTGATTATCTTTTTTCTCTCCACAACAAGCGTTTCAATTTGTGTACGTGGCATTAATGAAAAGAAACTCTCTATTTAAGGTGACTACTCTACGACTCCTACTTACTACTACTACAATACTACCTTCGTCCTGGTTTATAGGTCCATTTTATAGTTTGTGCCAAATTTTGACTAAAGATTTAACTAACAAAATGTTAATGCATGTCAAGAAAAATTATCTCATTGGATTCGTATTTGAACAGAGTTTTGAAAAATATAATGTTTGGTGACATGCGTGAAAATTTTCTTAGTTTAATCTATGGTCAAAATTTGGCACGAAATACAATGGGGACCAATAAACCCGGACAGAGGTAGTATTGTTCACTTGTGCTCCCCGCCCCTCCATTCATTGAACAACCCCACGGGTGAATAAACATACAGTAAGTACTGTATTTATATAGAACGAACAAGCTCGAACTATTTTTGCGTAGTTAAAAGTTGAGGGCGGGGCTTTTCCCGGGCAGTACGCGCGGCTGTTTTCGGGTAGGCGGTTTGACAGAGAGGCGAGGAGGGTGAGCGAGTGGGGCTATGCGATTTGACGGCGCGTTACTGCTGGAAAGACTTGTGATATGACCACTCACTATAGTCATGAATTACTGGCGCTCTGACCGGGGTGATGCCCCCCTTCCGTTCCGCGTTCTAATCTGGTGCATGACACGTCGACCCGGATGCTGGCTCTCCCACATGTCGGAGTAGTAAGAAGGAGCAAAGAATGATGCGGTATATACTAGTACTATACTACTCCCTCCGTTCCTAAATATAAGTCTTTGGAGAGATTTCACTATGGACCACATACGGAGAAAAATGAGTGAATCTACACATAAAATGCATCTATATACATCCGTATGTGGTCCACAGTGAAATATCTACGAAGACTTATATTTAGGAACGGAGGGAGTACTACTCAGGTCAGAGGAGTGCCAACCACGGCAGCCCAGTGAACCAGCCTTGCGAACCATGGTAGCCCAGTGAACCAGCAGTAGAAAACAATAATGTGGTGATATGGCCGTAAAAAACAATGTGCTACGGTCCACACTGTAGCATGTACAGTAACACTCCTCTTTGTTTGGATCCCTGAGTTAGAGCTAGTTTGGGTTGAAATAGCCTCAAATTATCGAAACAAGAGGGATTAGTTTGAGCTAGTTTGCTCTAACCCAGCTAAAAAACTAGCCCAGTGGAGAGGTTCTAATTGGGTTAGTTATCCTGGGCCCACTAAAAAGAGAACTAAAAAAATCTCACCTGCCCGCACCAGATCGCTCCCCTAAAAAATCTCACCTGCCCGCACCAGATCGCTCCCCCCCCCCCTCTCGCACGAATCCTCTCTGTTCCCCATAGGGCCGCCCGCCCAAGCGCCGCTCGCCCTCTCTCTCCTCCGGCCGCCCTCTCCTTCCGGCCTCCGCCGCCCTACTCCGGCCGCCCTCTCCCTCCGACCTTCGAAGGTCGCCCCGCTCCCCCTTCACCAGTCGTTTTTCTCCCTCTGTCGAGCGTGGCGGTGGGACATCTACCAGGGAGGTCGCGAGAGGGGTGAGTTTGTTCGTTCCTTCTCTGTCTCACGGCCATATCATTGATCTTGCTTGCTCTAGCGCTAATTCTGATTTGGAAAAGTAGATCCTGATCAAACTTGCTATAGATTTGTGGTGCACGCATGGAATTGTTTGATGCTGCTTGAGGAGGTAATAAATCTTTCTAGAGTCCCAAAGATTCAGGTCACCTTTCTAGGTATTTCAATTTCAGGCTTGCATTATTTGTAGAGGCCCAAAGATTTAGTTCACCTTTCTTGGTATTTCAATTTCAGGCTTGCATTGTTTCTAGAGGCCCAAAGATTCAGTTCACCTTTCTAGGTATTTGATTTTCACGCTTGCATTATTTCTAGAGGCCCAAAGATTCAATTCACCTTTCTAGGTATTTCATTTTCAGGCTTGCATTATTTCTAGACGCCCAACAATTCAGTTCACCTTTCTAGGTATTTTAGTTACAGGCTTGCATTATTTATAGAGGCCCAAAGATTAAGTTCCCAGTCGGCGGCAAGCGGCCCTGCTACCCATGCCGGTGTCGACCTCAACTCGCAAGGGCCGGCGTCGGAGGGGTTCCCGGGCTTGGGCTCTATAGAGCCTTCCTCCAGAGCGACGATGGCGAGCTCCTCCCTCGGTGCGTGAGGGGCTTCGGGCTCCCTCCCTATCGTGAACAACTTCCGTGATGAGTTAGCTCATTCTTTGTTTCATGAAGTGTTTTTTTGTTTTGTGAAGCTTGATTGACGACTTGTATGTTTAAGTGGGTTATCTCATTTGTATGGACAAAGTAAAAATTATCATGTTTTGCATGCTTGATTGTATAGATGGTTCGTTTATGTCAATTGTGAGCGGGAGGAGGCCACAGAAGAGTCGGCCACACCAAGAGGGTGCTTGGATCCAAGGGACTTATTTTAGTCTGACTAAAAATAGGGTCCAAAGTAGTCAAATGATTGAGATAGAGCATTTATTGTCAATCTAACCCTGCCATCCATACACCTCTTTGGTTTAGAGTTAGTTCGGGGTTAGAATCTAACTCTAACCTCTAACTGAGTTAGAGTTCTCCTCGTCTCGGTTCATCACCATCATACTTTCCCCATTCCTGTGTTTTCAGTATCCTGCGAATCAAAGAGGCCCTTTTTTTCGGGAAAAACAAAGAGGCCCTTAGACTGGTTTAGGTCCAGTCAATTTTTATAAACGTGTTATGTCCAAAATTTAATGAACGTGCTCCGGTTTCCATGAAAATAATCCGGTTTCATGTAGTAATTCATTGATTTATTTATTCTTTTGCGAGGGGTTTGCATGTAATTCGTGAGGTCTGAAATGTAAAGTACCCCGGCATATGCTCCGAGTCGTGCATGCACTATGATCCAGATGCTCTATGTCCCACATGTCGGCGAATGGGAGCACGTGGAAATAGCCTAGGAGTTCATATAGGAGGATAAATGCGTGAAAAATATGTACTGTGAAGCGTAGCCGCGGTTCGAAAAGTAGACCTAAAGTGATGTCAGCTATAGGTCGCACGCACCCAACTAGTGGTACTA
Source organism: Aegilops sharonensis (assembly GCA_904067115.1). Taxonomy (NCBI): domain Eukaryota; kingdom Viridiplantae; phylum Streptophyta; class Magnoliopsida; order Poales; family Poaceae; genus Aegilops; species Aegilops sharonensis. The sequence continues at coordinate 58,104,985 of LR880968.1, read as the reverse complement.
GACATATGACTAATTTTTTCCTCAAAAAAAATAGGCACGAGTGCTCAGTACTCCTATTCTATAAACACAAGTCCCATCTGACAACAGCGTCCGTGCTACAGCTAGCCCTCCTCCCTCGTTTCTCTCTTCTAACTCGAAACTTGGCCGACGCCCGGTGGGTGGGGTGGGTTTGCTCAACTGCGGCCCCACCTCGCAGTGAAAACGTTACGGCTGGAATAAAAAATGCCATATACTCCCTCCGTTCATAAATATAAGCCTTTTTAGATACTACTTCAAATGGAATACAGCATACAGATGTATGAAGACATAGTTTAGAGTGTAGATTCACTCATTTTGCTCCGTATGTAGTAGTCACTTGCTGGAATCTTTAGAAAGACTTATATTTGGGAACGGAGGGAGTACTATACTAATAAAACATGAAGGCCACGAGGCGATGCAGTGCTGGTTACATGAGGCAAGAAGAAGAGATGAATCCATCGACGGCGTCCACCTCCTCGACTCAGGGCGCCGGCCCACCGAACGGCGCCTAAGTAGCAGCGGCTTTTGTGGCCAGGTCGACGTGCTTCTGAACAATGGCGTCCAAAGATTCCAGCCGCTGGAAGAAGGCCAACGTCTTTCTGTCCTGTAACATCCCAAATTTTGGAATGTTAATATAATTAATTGAATTGTTTGTTTGTTTGCTTGAGTGAATTAAACTTGAGTGAAATTTGAACCTTTTCAAAAACTTTTGAAAGAGAGGGAATAAAATGAATTTCCCCTTCTCCGGTAAATTCAAATTCATCCTAATTAAATCAATTAGAGAAGATGACATGACTTCTTCAACTATAAAGAATTTGAACGGAGTTTTGCAATTTAATTCTTTCAAATATTTGCACTTGCTTCTCTATTTTTCTTCCCCGAGAAATACCCCGAAAAATAAATTCTTGCAAGCAAGAAAGAGCGGAGGAAAATGACCCTCCAAAATCAGGGGCATTTTTGAAAATATTTGAGCCAAGAAAAACCAAAGTTTTTATTTAAAAAATTATTTGCAAAAAGAAATAAAGCCTTTAGGGATTTTCTGAAAAACATTTTTTGTTGTCTTAACTAAATTTATATTTTATTCTCTGTTATTTTAGTGTTTTATTTTCCGTTAGACAAAACTATTTTTGTGAATGTTGTAGAAGAAGACTCCCTAGTTTTATTTGAAGTTCCTTCGGATTCTTATTCACTCTCCCTTTTGTTTTGATTGTTAGTGTGAGTGCTTATGTGAATGATATGTTTGTTATATAGATTTCATCAGAGAGTGACGAGTAGTCTATCAAGTTATTTCTCGAGAACGATAATTCTTCTTCGTCAACATCACCAGGCAAGTTCACTTTGACCATGCTTTCATACCTATGTTTTATTGCATTTAGTGACATCTTTGCAACCACCCCTCAGTAGTGTTATTGAATCCTTGAAGTTGAGTAGTATGCATGAGGTAGGAACCCATCATTCCTGTTACCAAGCCCGGGACGTTATTTATTGTAATGCTACGCTATAGTAGACGGGGTTTGGTGTGAGTACTCGGGAGTGGTGTGAGAATGGAGGCTCTACGTCAATGACGACAACTCCATGACGGAATCTGCAAGGACTGCATCTTCAAGGCCTCAAGACTTCAAGACTCAAGACAAGAATTCAATACACACTACTGGGTGAAGGACGGTTGACGGGCACCCTGGAGAAACCAGTG
>LR880968.1:58022333-58033601 GCA_904067115.1 Aegilops sharonensis | reverse complement strand
TCAAATCTTACAAAAACATTAATTAAATCAAAGGGGAATTGGTAGTCTCGCCTCACTCCCACGAATCCCCTACAAACCCTAGATTACGCCCGCGAGCGTCATAAAGGCGACCTTTTGCTGAAGAACAGACAAGTTGGGCCGGTCCATTTGATCGTGCATTAACTCAATCAAATCGTCAATTTACCCAAACTACGTCATGCATTAAAGTATTCAAATCAAATCTTAACAAAATCTACACTAAATCCAAACTTTCCTACTACCCAAATAAAATAAGATCTTACTAAAATGTCAACTATAATCAAAGTTGGTCGGTCTAACGCGTGCACGTGTTTTCATTTGTCATTTTTGGTTTTTTTTCCTGTTTTATTTTTTGTGACCAACCTATTATTTGTGCTAAGCATTCTATCATAATTGACACTTTTCTAAAACAAAATCCAATCAAATTGGCACTTTCGTAAAACAATATTATGCATTAACTCAATCAAATCAAATCTTAACAAAATCTCAATTCAGTTAAACCAAATTTTCCTTGCCTTCCAGTAGTCACACCAAAAAATATCAAATCTTACCAAAACACTAAATATAATCAAAGTTGGCCGGCCATTAGAGGCGTGTGCGCGTTTTTATTTTCGTTTCATTTTTTGGCCTCTTTTTATGATTCATTTTTTCTATGCCCAAACTATTATTTTGTGCTCGGCATACTATCAAAATCGGCAAAGACATATATGCCATGGTGAGCTGGTAGCGTCGCCTTTATTCTGATTAAACCTCCTTCGCCGATTTTTGCTATCCCACCAACTTATTTAAACCGGTTTTTAGCCCACTGATCACTTAATCCAGGTTTCGTCTATCAAATCCATACAAATCATGCAAACTGCCCTTTGGTAATTTTGTAATGTTGTTATGTAAAGGAATCAATCACGGTGATCTCTAATAAATCTTTAGAAACCAAATATATGGAAAGGAATCAACGGTAGTCTCGGATCACTCCCACCAACCCTCGGCAAACACATATTATGCCCACGAACGACATACATGTGATCTTATTGCTGAAGGGCAGGCAAGTTGGGCCAGCTCATTTGAAATGTGCATTAACTCAATCTGATCTGCACTTTTTCCAAAACTATGGCATGCATTAAATCATTCAAATCAAATCTTAACAAAATCTCAACTAAATTCAAACTTTCCTACTACCCAAATCAAATCAAATGTTACTAAAACATCAACTATAATCAAAGTTGCCCGCCCTGACATGTGCACGCATTTTTACTTTTTATTTTTTGTATGTTTCATTTTTTTAGTTTTCTTTGTTGATGTCACGCTCGCATCATACTTAGATGAGACATAATTATGTCTCATCTAGTTCTAGATGAGTTCTAGACAGACCCGATCTATATACACCGTCATTTTGATCGTAAAGTTGTAAGTTTGAAAAAAGGAATTGTGAAAGACAAGATAAACATACGACTTCGTTGCTGACGCAACACAACAATACTATTGGTAGACCGTCATCTAAATTGCTTGAAAAATGCACGAGTTAGCGTCTCCCGGTAGCTGCACTCAGTGTGTAGAGTATTACATGTTGTAGTTAGAACCACACTGAGCCGACGATAGCATTCTAGGTATTTGACAGTGAACCCAGTACTTTGTGCTCGAACGAAAAACATTGAGATTGATTTTGATTTTGTTTGAGAAAGATAGCATTTTCGGTGTAGCTGGTGTTCAGTTCATTTCGTTAGAAGTTCAAATTGCCAATGCTTTCACAAAGCCTACCACATGACTGATGCTCGACCGATTTTGTCGCAGTTTGAAACTTGTAAGCAACTTCTCAGATTGAGACGACATGTCATTTAATAATCGATTAGAATCAAGATTGAGCAGAAGCAAAAATTGTGAGTGAGATGTGCATAGATAAACGGTTGATTGGCCACGTTCGTGGCACAACTGTATTGTAGAGTTGCACGTAAGGCTAACTCCAACGCTAGACCCCATCCTATTCGCCCATGTTTGTTTGGGTCCAAACGGACACACGATCCGGCCCAACGTACAACCTCATCCTCAAAACTTATCTGATTTCGCTCTGGCTCGATCCATTCCAGGCGCATAGTTGGGCCAGCTTTGCATTCGCGCAGACAAGTAACGAACGGCCACGCGTCCGCGTCGGGCCCGCGTGTCGGTGGTCCAACTACTTCTCACCGTTCGTAGTCAATATGCGCACGGGTGGTTGGGCCCGCAAGTCAGCCACACAGACGCCCCCGACCACGTCCTTTTTTATGGGCAAGCCGTGGACTCCAGTCACCGTCCCCATCCACTTCCCCACCACTGCCCCACCATTGACTCCCCCATCAGAGACATTGAAACCCTAGCCACCGTCGACCTCGCTCCCCTGCCAGCCATGGGGTTTTGGAAGTGGCACCTAGGCAAGAAGGTCAAGCACGACCACGAGGCGGGCTCGTCTTTTTTGATAGCGCGGCCAGCCACTCCACCTCTCCGGCGTTGTTCTCCATCTCCCCTCCCGTGGCCGCGCCACGCTTCCGGCCCTACATCGGCGTCGAGGTGTGCCGCCGGTACTGGGAGACAGGCACTCCGCTGCCGTGGTCAGATGCCCACCTCCCCAATGGGTGGCATTTGAGCCCGGATCGGGTGCCAATTCCCCCAGTGCCGGCGACAGGCCACGCCCGCCTGCAGGAGATCGCCCGTCGCCACGCTAGGATCCCGCACGAGCTCCTCGTGACCGCAGGTACGCCGTGGACTCGCCACGGTGGGACACTTGGTTTCAGGATGACCATGACATGCGCCGCGCCACCTATTTTGCCGGTCATGGTGATAGCCTGCCTTGCGTGTCCCATAGTGCGCGGCTTGCGCCTCGTGCGCGTGCGCCGTCCGCCAAGCGTGCGCGGCCGCACGCGGATCCGTGGCCTGACGCCGACGTCGTCGCCCTCCCCATCGCCGCCACCCCCGCAACCTCCAGCCATGAAGGCCGAGGAGGAGGAGCGGCTCCTGCAGGCCGTCATGGAGGACTCCGAGAGGGAGTACAGGCGCCAGCAGGAGGAGGAGTGGCAGGGCCTGCAGTTTATGCTTGAGCTCTCGGCCTCCGGGGACGTGCACGTCCCGGAGCTAGACGTCAAGCAGGAGGTTAAGGAGGAGGTCAAGGAGGAGCCCGTGGAGTACGTGCATTGGCGCCATGGTCGGCACCCCAGCGCCAACGCCCCGGCCTCCTCTGTCGCCTGCACAGTTCGCGCCTGGCCCAATCCGGAGGCCGTCGCCGCACCTCTGGACGCCCCCACCCTACATCGACCTCACGAGCGACGACGAGGATGGTGGCGCCTGAAGACGGCGATTGCGACTTTGCGAGGTCTTCTGTGGCGCGCGGGGTGGCCGCATTATCTTTTGCTTTGTTTTTTGTTTTATGTTAATTAAACTAAGTATTGTGGTTGGGCCGTGTGGACGGCGTACTTTTAAATATATTTTAAAGTTTTCTAGCTATGTTAAAATGCCTTATTTTAGCTTTTGATTGTGTTTTCTTCTTGTGTCCATCACGGACAAGTTGCGGTTGAGGCCGTGCGTTGGGCGCCTCGACGCTCAAAGTTGGCCCGACACGGACATCCAGCTTCCCATTCCCATCCCATCCTGATAAAATTCGGACAAAACAGACATCTTGACCTAAGAGCATCTCTAAGAGCTCACCAAAAACCTACCCCAACAACACTTACTAGGGCTCCCGAATAGCACTTTTCTGATTATTGGGGATAGATGCTCCAGCCGATCCCGAATAACCAAATTGACATGTAGGAAGCGCTTTTCAACCGGTCGGTGATGCACAGCCACACCAGGCTGTGGCAACAGCTCTGCGGCTGGGGTCTGGCGACAGCGGCGACTCTTCAACAGAGCGGGGGTGGGTCCAATGACAGCTCTTCGACGACACCTCTACAACCGCGATGGCTCTTCGTTGGACGGCTATTCGACAATGATCCTACCACTACTAAGGAAAAGCCTATACACAGAATCTTATCAGCAGCGCGTTTTAAAATAAAACGTTGCTGCTAATTAGCAGTAGCGAGGTCAAGTTTAACTCGCTGCTGAAATAAATATAGCAGTAGCGCGCCCGCACAAAGACGCGCTACTGCTATAATTCCCATGAGGTCGCCGTGAGGCTAGTTATAGCAGCAACGTGTTCTAGCACACGTTCAGCTCGATGACGTCCCTCGTACTCCGATCCAGCCGAGTGTCGAGGGAGAGTTCCGTCAGCACGATGGCGTGGTGACAATCTTGATGTTCTACCGTTGCAGGGCTTCGTCTAAGCACCGCTACAATATTATCGAGGAGGACTATGGTGGAGGGGGGCACCGCACACGGCTAAGAGATCAAGAGATCAATTGTTGTGTCATGGGGTGCCCCCCTGCCCCCGTATATAAAGGAGGGAGGGGGGGGAGGTGCGGCCGGCCCCTAGGGGTGCGCCTGGAGGAGTCCTACTCCCACCGGGAGTAGGACTCCCCCCTCTTGCCTTGTTGGAGAAGGAAGGGGAAGGGAGAAAGAGGAAAGGCCCCCCCCCCCCCCTTCCTTGTCCTATTCGGACTAGGAGGGAGGGGGCGCGCGTCCTGCCCTGGCCGGCCCTCCTCTTCTCCCTTAGGGCCCATGTAGGCCCATTAACCCCCGGGGGGGTTCCGGTAACCCCCCGGTACTCCGCTAAAATCCCGATTTCACCCGGAACGATTTCGATATCCAAATATAGGCTTCCAATATATCAATCTTTATGTCTCGACCATTTCGAGACTCCTCGTTATGTCCGTGATCACATCCGGGACTCCGAAAAACCTTCGGTACATCAAAAACTATAAACTCATAATATAACTGTCATCGTAACGTTAAGCGTGCGGACCCTACGGGTTCGAGAACTATGTAGACATGACCTAGAACTGTTTCCGGTCAATAACCAATAGCGGAACCTGGATGCTCATATTGGCTCCTACATATTCTACGAAGATCTTTATCAGTCAAACCGCATAACAACATACGTTGTTCCCTTTGTCATCGGTATGTTACTTGCCCGAGATTCGATCGTCGGTATCCAATACCTAGTTCAATCTCGTTACCGGCAAGTCTCTTTACTCGTTACGTAATGCATCATTCAGTAACTAACTCATTAGCTACATTGCTTGCAAGGCTTATAGTGATGTGCATTACCGAGAGGGCCCAGAGATAGCTCTCCGACAGTCGGAGTGACAAAACCTAATCTCGAAATACGCCAACTCAACATGTACCTTTGGAGACACCTGTAGAGCTTCTTTATAATCACCCAGTTACGCTGTGACGTTTGGTAGCACACAAAGTGTTCCTCCAATAAACGGGAGTTGCATAATCTCATAGTTATAGGAACTTGTATAAGTAATGAAGAAAGCAATAGCAACATACTAAACGATCAAGTGCTAAGCTAACGGAATGAGTCAAGTCAATCACATCATTCTTCTAATGATGTGATCCCGTTAATCAAATGACAACGCATGTCTATGGTTAGGAAACATAACCATCTTTGATTAATGAGCTAGTCAAGTAGAGGCATACTAGTGACATTAAGTTTGTCTATGTATTCACACATGTATCATGTTTCTAGTTAATACAATTCTAGCATGAATAATAAACATTTATCATGATATGAGAAAATAAATAATAACTTTATTATTGCCTCTAGGGCATATTTCCTTCAGTCTCCCACTTGCACTAGAGTCAATAATCTAGTTCACATCACCATGTGATTTAACGCCAATATTCACATCTGTATGTGATTAATACCCATAGTTCACATCGTCATGTGATCAACACCCAAAGGGTTTACTAGAGTCAATAATCTAGTTCACATTTCTTATGTGATTAACACCCAAAGAGTACTAAGGTATGATCATGTTTTGCTCGTGAGAGAAGCTTAGTCAACGGGTCTGTCGCATTCAGAGCCGTATGTATTTTGTAAATATTCTATGTCTACAATGCTCTGCACGGAGCTACTCTAGCTAATTGCTCCCACTTTCAATATGTATCCAGATTGAGACTTAGAGTCATCTGGATCGGTGTAAAAGCTTGCACCGATGTAACTCTTTTCGACGGGCTCTTTTATCACCTCCATAATCGAGAAATGTTTCCTTAGTCCTCACTAAGGATATTCTTGACCAATGTCCAGTGATCTACTCCTAGATCACTATTGTATTCCCTTACCAAATTCAGAACAAGGTATACAATAGGTCTGGTACATAGCATAGCATACTTTATAGAACCTATGACTGAGGCATAGGGAATGACTTTCATTCTCTTTTCTATTTTCTGCCGTGGTCGGGATTTGAGTCTTACTCAATTTCACACCTTTGCAACACAGGCAAGAACTCTTTCTTTGACTGTTCCATTTTGAACTACTTCAAAATCTTGACAAGGTATGTACTTATTGAAAACTTATCAAGCATCTTGATCTATCTCAATAGATTTTGATGCTCAATATGTAAGTAGCTTTACTAAGGTCTTTCTTTTAAAGAACTCCTTTCAAATACTCCTTTATGCTTTCCAGAAAAAATCTACATCATTTCTGATCAACAATATGTTACTCACATATATTTATCAGAAAGGCGGTAGTGCTCCCACTCACTTTATTGTAAATACAGGCTTCACCGCAAGTCTGTATAAAACTATATGCTTTGATCAACTCATCAAAGTGTATATTCCAACTCCGAGATGCTTGCACCAGTCCATAGATGGATTGCTGGAGCTTGCACAATTTGTTAGCACCTTTAGGATTGACAAAACCTTCTGGTTGCATCATATACAACTCTTCTTTAAGAAAACCATTAAGGAATGCAGTTTTGACATCCATTTGCCAGATTTCATAAAATGTGGCAATTGCTAACATGATTCGGACAGACTTAAGCATCGCTAGAGTTGAGAAAATCTCATTGTAGTCAACACCTTGAACTTGTCGAAAATCTTTTTGTGACAAGTCGAGCTTTGTAGATAGTAACACTACTATCGGCGTCTGTCTTCCTCTTGAAGATCCATTTATACAATATGGCTTGCCGATCATCGGGCAACTCCACCAAAGTTCACACTTTGTTCTCATACATGGATCGCATCTCAGATTTCATGGCCTCAAGCCATTTCGCGGAATCTGGGCTCATCATCGCTTCCTCATAGTTCGTAGGTTCATCATGGTCTAGTAACATGGCTTTCAGAACATGATTACCGTACCATTCTGGTGCGGACTGTACTTTGGAAGACCTATGAGCTTTTGTAGTAACTTAATCTGAAGTTTCATGATCATCATCATTAGCTTCCTCACTAATTGGTGTAGGAATCACTGGAACTGATTTCTGTGATGAACTACTTTCCAATTCGGGAGAAGGTACAAATTACCTTATCAAGCTCTACTTTCCTCCCACTCACTTCTTTCGAGAGAAACTCCTTCTCTAGAAAGGATCCATTCTTAGCAACGAATGTTTTGCCTTCAGATCTGTGATAGAAGGTGTACCCAACAGTTTCCTTTGGGTATTATATGAAGACGCACTTCTCCGATTTGGGTTCGAGCTTATCAGGTTGAAAACCTTTTTCATATAAGCATCGCAACTCCAAATTTTAAGAAACGACAGCTTAGGTTTACTGCTAAACCATAGTTCATACGGTGTCATCTCAACGGATTTAGATGGTGCCCTATTAAACGTGAATGCAGCTGTCTCTAATGCATAACCCCAAAACGATAGTGGTAAACCGATAAGAGACATCATAGATCGCACCATATCTAGTAAAGTACGATTACGACGTTTGGACACACTATTACATTGTGGTGTTCCAGGTGGCGTGAGTTGCGAAACTATTTCACATTGTTTCAAATGAAGACCAAACTCATAACTCAAATATTCGTCTCCACGATCAGATCGTAGAAACTTTATTTTTCTTGTTACGATGATTTTCCACTTCACTCTGAAATTCTTTGAACTTTTCAAATGTTTCAGACTTATGTTTCATCAAGTAGATATACCCATATCTGCTCAAATCATCTGTGAAGGTCAGAAAATAACGATACATGCCACGAGCCTTAACACTCATCAGATCGCATACATCGGTATGTATTATTTCCAACAAGTCAGTAGCTCGTTCCATTGTTACGGGGAACGGATAGTCATCTTGCCCAAAAGGCACGGTTCGCAAGCATCAAATGATTCATAACCAAGTGATTCCGAAAATCCATCTTTATGGAGTTTCTTCATGCGCTTTACACCGATATGACCCAAACGGCAGTGCCACAAATAAGTTGCATTATCATTATTAACTTTGCATCTTTTGGCATCAATATTATGATTATGTGTATCACTACGATCGAGATCCAACAAACTATTTTCATTGGGTGTATGACCATTTGAAGGTTTTATTCATGTAAATAGAACAACAATTATTCTCTGACTTTAAATGAATAACAGTATTGCAATAAACATGATCAAATCATATTCATGCTCAACGCAAACGCCAAATAACATTTATTTAGGTTTAACACTAATCCCGAAAGTATAGGGAGTGTGCGATGATGATCATATCAATCTTGGAACTACTTCCAACACTCATCGTCACTTCCCCTTCAACTAGTCTCTGTTTATTCTGTAACTCCTGTTTTGAGTTACTAATCTTAGCAACCGAACAAGTATCAAATATTCAGGGGCTACTATAAACACTAGTAAGGCACACATCAATAACATGTATATCAAATATACCCTTGTTCACTTTGCCATCCTTCTTATCCACCAAATATTCAAGGCATTTCCGCTCCCAGTGACCATTTCCTTTGCAGTGTAACCACTCAGTTTCAGGCTTTGGTCCAACTTTGGGCTTCTTCACGGGAGTGACAACTTGTTTGCCATTCTACTTGAAGTTTCCCTTTCTTTCCCTTTGCCCTTTTCTTGAAACTAGTGGTCTTGTCAATCATCAACACTTGATGCTCTTTCTTGATTTCTACCTTCATCGATTTCAACATCACGAAGAGCTCGGGAATCGTTTTCGTCATCCCTTGCATACTATAGTTCATCACGAAGTTCTAGTAACTTAGCGATGGTGACTAGAGAATTCTGTCAATCACTATCTTATCTGGAAGATTAACTCCCACTTGATTCAAGCGATTGAAGTACCTAGACAATCTGAGCATATGCTCACTAGTTGAGCGATTCTCCTCCATCTTCTAGCTATAGAACTTGTTGGAGACTTCATATCTCTCAACTCGGGTATTTGCTGGAAATATTAACTTCAACTCCTGGAACATCTCATATGGTCCATGACATTCAAAACGTTTTTGAAGTCCCGATTCTAAGCTGTTAAGCATGGTGCACTAAACTATCAAGTAGTCATCATATTGAGCTAGCCAAACGTTCATAACGCCTGCATCTGCTCCTGCAATAGGTCTGTCACCTAGCGGTGCATTAAGGACATAATTGTTCTGTGCAGCAATAAGGATAAACCTCAGATCATGGATCCAATCCGCATCATTGCTACTAACATCTTTCAACACAATTTTTCTCTAGGAACATATCAAAATAAACATATGAAAGCAACAACGCGAGCTATTGATCTACAACATAATTTGCAAAATACTACTAGGACTAAGTTCATGATAAATTTAAGTTCAATTAATCATATTACTTAAGAACTCCCACTTAGACAGACATCTCTCTAGTCATCTAAGTGATCACGTGATCCAAATCAACTAAACCATGTCCGATCATCACGTGAGATGGAGTAGTTTTCAATGGTGAACATCACTATGTTGATCATATCGACTATATGATTCACGTTCGACCTTTCGGTCTCCGTGTTCCGAGGCCATATCTGTATATGCTAGGCTCGTCAAGTTTAACCTGAGTATTCCGCGTGTGCAACTGTTTTGCACCCGTTGTATTTGAACGTAGAACCTATCACACCCGATCATCACGTGGTGTCTCAGCACGAAGAACTTTCGCAACGGTGCATACTCAGGGAGAACACTTCTTGATAATTAGTGAGAGATCATCTTAAAATGCTACCGTCAAACTAAGCAAAATAAGATGTATAAAAGATAAACATCATATGCAATTAAAATATGTGACATGATATGGCCATGATCATCTTGCGCCTTTGATCTCCATCTCCAAAGTACTGTCATGATCTCTACCGTCACCGGCACGACACCATGATCTCCATCATCTTGATCTATATCAATGTATCGTCACATGGTCGTCTCGCCAACTATTGCTACTATTGCTATCGCATAGCGATAAAGTAAAGCAATTATTTGGCGCTTGCATCTTATGCAATAAAAAAGAAAACCACAAGGCTTCTGCCAGTTGCCGATAACTTCAACAAAACATGATCATCTCATACAACAATTTATATCTCATCACCTCTTGACCATATCACATCACAACAAGCCCTGCAAAAACAAGTTAGACGTCCTCTACTTTGTTGTTGCAAATTTTACGTGGCTGCTACGGGCTGAGAAAGAACCGTTCTTACCTACGCATCAAAACCACAACGATAGTTCGTCAAGTTATTGCTGTTTTAACCTTCGCCAGGACCGGGCGTAGCCACACTCGGTTCAACTAAAGTTGGAAAAACAGACACCCGCCAGCCACCTGTGTGCAAAGCACGTCGGTAGAACCAGTCTCGCGTAAGCGTACGCGTAATGTCGGTCCGGGCCGCTTCATCCAACAATACCGCCGAACCAAAGTATGACATGCTGGTAAGCAGTATGACTTGTATCGCCCACAACTCACTTGTGTTCTACTCGTGCATATAACATCTACGCATAAAACCTGGCTCTGATACCACTGTTGGGGAACGTAGTAATTTCAAAAAATTTCCTACGCACACGCAAGATCATGGTGATGCATAACAACGAGAGGGGAGAGAGTTGTCCACGTACCCTCGTAGACCGAAAGCGGAAGCGTTAGAACAACGTGATTGAAGTAGTCGTACGTCTTCACGGCCCGACCGATCAAGCACCGAAACTACGGCACCTCCGAGTTCTAGCACACGTTCAGCTCGATGACGTCCCTCGTACTCCGATCCAGCCGAGTGTCGAGGGAGAGTTCCGTCAGCACGACATCGTGGTGACGATCTTGACGTTCTACCATTGCAGGGCTTCGCCTAAGCACCGCTACAATATTATCGAGGAGGACTATGGTGGAGGGGGGCACCGCACACGGCTAAGAGATCAAGAGATCAATTGTTGTGTCATGGGGTGCCCCCTGCCCCCGTATATAAAGGAGGGAGGGG
>LR880968.1:57995563-58021922 GCA_904067115.1 Aegilops sharonensis | reverse complement strand
GGACTCCCCCCTCTTGCCTTGTTGGAGAAGGAAAGGGGAAGGGGAAAGAGGAAAGGGGGGCGCCGCCCCCCCCCCTTCCTTGTCCTATTTGGACTAGGAGGGAGGGGGGCGCGGCCTGCCCTGGCCGGCCCTCCTCTTCTCCCTTAGGGCCCATGTAGGCCCATTAACCCCCGGGGGTGTTCCGGTAACCCCCCGGTACTCCGCTAAAATCCCGATTTCACACGGAACGATTCCGATATCCAAATATAGGCTTCCAATATATCAATCTTTATGTCTCAACCATTTCGAGACTCCTCGTTATGTCCGTGATCACATCCGGGACTCCGAACAACCTTCGGTACATCAAAAACTATAAACTCATAATATAATTGTCATCGTAACGTTAAGCGTGCGGACCCTACGGGTTCGAGAACTATGTAGACATGACCTAGAACTGTTTCCGGTTAATAACCAATAGCGGAACCTGGATGCTCATATTGGCTCCTACATATTCTATAAAGATCTTTATCGGTCAAACCGCATAACAACATACGTTGTTTCCTTTGTCATCGGTATGTTACTTGCCCGAGATTCGATCGTCGGTATCCAATACCTAGTTCAATCTCGTTACCGGCAAGTCTCTTTACTTGTTACGTAATACATCATTTCGTAACTAACTCATTAGTTACATTGCTTGCAAGGCTTATAGTGATGTGCATTACCGAGAGGGCCTAGAGATACCTCTCCGACAATCCGAGTGACAAAACCTAATCTCGAAATACGCCAACTCAACATGTACCTTTGGAGACACCTGTAGAGCTCCTTTATAATCACCCAGTTACGTTGTGACGTTTGGTAGCACACAAAGTGTTCCTACGATAAACGGGAGTTGCATAATCTCATAGTTATAGGAACTTTGTATAAGTCATGAAGAAAGCAATAACAACATATTAAACGATCAAGTGCTAAGCTAACGGAATGGGTCAAGTCAATCACATCATTCTCCTAATGATGTGATCCCGTTAATCAAATGACAACACATGTCTATGGCTAGGAAACATAACCATCTTTGATTAACGAGCTAATCAAGTAGAGGCATACTAGTGACACTATGTTTGTCTATGTATTCACACATGTATTATGTTTTCGATTAATATAATTATAGCATGAATAATAAACATTTATCATGAAATAAGGAAATAAATAATAACTTTATTATTGCCTCTAGGGCATATTTCCTTCAACTCACTGGATCCCCTCTCAGTCCCCCGCGCCGGTCCTCCCCCGTCGCCCCTCCTCCCTCTACGCCGCCGTCACTTCCTCCTCCTTGATGGACTCGGTACCGGCCTCCTCCTCCGTCCTCCCTCCACTCGCCGCTGCCCGGCCCCTCCTCGCTCCGCCTTCCTCCTCCGTCCTCCCTCCACTGTCCGTCGCCCGTCCCCTCCTCGCTCCGCCTTCCTCCTCCGTCCTACTCTCTTCTCCCTCCTTGAGTCGCCCCTCCTTCTCCCTCCTGCCTGCTACATTTTGATTTAGTAGGCTAGTTCATATGCAACATTTTGTTTTAGTTGATATGATTTAGTAGATTTAGTAGGCTAGTTGATTTAGTTGATTTAGAACATTTTGTTTTAGTTGATATGATTTAGTTGGTTTAGTAGGCTAGTTGATTTAGTTAATTTAGAACATTTTGATTTAGTTGATTTAGTAGGCTAGTTCATTTAGTTGATTTAGTATGCGCCATTTTATTGTTATTTTTTTCTGTACATGGATAGGTACGTAGTTGCTTTTGTTTTTTAATAAGTTACTTTTTGGCAAAATGTAGGTGGTACCTTGTCATCTAATATAATACTAGATCTTAGGATTATAATTGTCCATCAAATTGCTTCTCGCGGAAGAACCAAAAATATCACATGCTACTGTTTTTCTTTCCTGTGGAGTGGATCGTTAATCCTTTTCTCATATTGCTTTAGGAAAAATGGCGCCACCACCACCACCACTATGTCGACTGTGCAAGTCAAGGTGCGCCAGCAGCCTTGCAACTGGCAAGCTGTTCGACATCTACTTCCAGCCGAGTTTTCGTCATGCGGCGGTAAGAAATTAGATGAAATGTAATAACTATTTTATTTTTAGTGTTGGCATTACTGCATTGTGTCATTTTGCTTATTTACACAGATCGTCCCATGCAATGTGAGGTTGAAATTCAACAAGCTGACAGGAGACACTGTGACATTTGAGGCTCCTGGGGGGCCGTACACTATGGAGGTCGAGAAAGGACGCAATATGTCGCAGATTGGAGGAGATGGATGGGCCCGTTTCGTCGCTCGCATGCGTCTTACTGGTGGTGAGTTGATCAGCTTCTCCTTCAGAGCAGAAAGACCCAAGCTGGCTATCATTTATCTCAACCTGGTGGAAGATGATGAAGATGATGAAGATGACGAAGATGATGAAGATAATGAGGACCCATTCGATGAAGATAATGAGGACCCACTTCATGAAGCCATCATAGCTCAAAGAACAAGGCTGAGCGAGGAGGAGGTGTCCAACCTGTGGGACATAATTCCGCCACGTGCTGACTTTGTCGGGGTGCCATTCGTGACCCGCCTGACAAATACCATGGTTGATCGACATGATATGGTATGTTATACTTACAAATGCAAATTATCCGATGAAATACTTAGTGTACAGTCCAATGATATGGTATGTTGTGTGGAATCTAGTCGATGATATGTTTTAGTGTAGAGTTCGATCACATGCTTATTAGTGTAGAATCTAAGGAAACTATTAATAGTGTAGATAATCCATATGTACTTATTTGCGAGGCTATTTATTAATTGATATGTTTTTCTTATTCAGAAATTGGCAAAGAGCATATCTGTGAGTTATGGTATCGAGCCTGACGAAGAAGGCTCAGCTGGACTACGCCTTACTGCAAGGGGCTCCGTCACAACCTGTACTTACCGCGTGGACACGGACGGTCGCACACACTTAAACTCGGTTAGGTGGAAGAAATTCCTCGATGGCAAGAATCTTCTGTTGGACAGGCCATCCTAATTACTATCAGGAACACCAACCGCCCAGGCTTGAGGATGATGATTGTCTTTGATATCATCTAGAACTACATATGTGTGTGTGGCTATATCATCTAGAACTACATATGTGTGTGTGGCTATATCATCTAGAACCACATATGATGATTGTCGTCGATATCATCTAGAACTACATATGATGATCGCCGTTGATATGACCTTGTACTGCTTGAGGATGCATGTTGACTATGCATGAAATTGTTATATAGTACTCCCTTCGTTCCAAATTACTCGTCGTGGTTTGAACTAAAACCACGAAGAGTAATTTGGAACGAAGGGAGTACTACCCAGTAATGGTTCATGAATTTGATATCTAGTAGCAGTACATAATATCTAGTATCTGAAAGGGAAACTGAAAGGGAAAGGGGTACGGGGGAAAATGATGAAAGATATAGCAGTAGCAAGGGACTGCGAAATCGCTACAGCTAAGTAATAGTAGCGCATTCGGAAAAAGCGCTGCTGGTATCGTCAACAGTAGTAGCGCGGGTACGGACCGCGCTACTACTATAAGTTAGCTGTAGCGCCTTATTAGTAGCGCGGCCACCCGCGCTGCTGCTAGCCTCAAAACCCGCGCTACTACTAGGGTTTTCCCTAGTAGTGTATGATGACAGCGCTCTCCGGTGACGGTTCGATGACGGCGGCAGTCCGACAGCGATCCGCCCACTCCTTCCACTCATTCACTTCAGATGGTTCAGTTTGTTGCCATAAAAAACCGAACGAAAATCAGAGGAAAAAGAATTAAGCTATAGAAGAGGCAGGTACAGTCAACCCCAAAATTGAGAACAATTCAATCTCAAAATTGAGAATTTGACTATACTTGCCTCGTATATAGTTTATTTCTTTTTTCAGATCTTAAATGGCTTATAAATTGAGAATTTTTGTCAAATGGGGCAATATCGTTGTAAACATGAAACATGGGGTAAAAAAGAAAATTAACTTGAGAGCAATGATATGGTGCCCAGGATCATCTGCACCCGTGATGAAGAAGAAATTCAAAATAAATACTAATTCTTTTTAGAAAATTCCAGTTTCTTTTGTATGGTAGATAATTTGGTGTCTGGGGTGCATTCCGAATTTCAGATTATTTGGATAAGTAAACTTTTTTATAGACCCTAAATTTATCTTTTTTGCCGAGAGCTACTCATATGTCCAAATGATCTGAAATTTGAAACCCACCTTATACACCAAATTATGTACTATGATTTTTTTCTGAACTTTTTCGTGATCGTATTATTACTACTATTATTATTATTATCGTCGGGGTCAACCTCATCGATGGAGAAGGCTACCGCTGCTTAACTACTCTTCGTCTTCAATCTGCGTGTGCGTGGTTGAGGACCTCCTCGCAACCACCAAACTTTTAGCCCAAACCTGAGCACAAATATCCGCGCCGATCCCCTTTTCTCTACCTCCGGCGCCCAAGTTCGCTGCCGCCCCCGCCACCTATATTTGCCGCCTCCACCGTCTTCTGGCGTCGCCGGCCACCTACTCGAGCTCCTCTGCCGATCCTCCGGCGCCGTTTGGTCAAACCAGCCACTTACTTCTCCTCTCCCCTTTTGATATCTTATTAAACAGTGACGGGCTGACTGAGATCTGAATGTGGCGATTGGCTGATAACTGGAGCAATCTGCTTCCGCGAGATGATTGCTTTGACTCTTGAGTTTTATTTCTTGCTCAAGGATTGGCTTTGAAAGGTAAGATCTGTGCTGTATTCCAGATCTTGAATCTCTGTTTCCATGATATTACCACACATGAATACGTTGCCATGCATAGTAGCGCCTTACTACTGATTTTGTAAACGAATGGCAAAAGACACAGTTTCCACTGAAGTCAAAGTAGCGAAACAAGCAGTATAGCTCATCATCCACTGACCTTCTTAGCTATTCCAGTCTCCAATACGTAGAACTCAGGTAAATCATGTACTCCATCCGTTCCTAAATATAAGTCTTTTTAGAGATTTCAATGTGGACTACATACGGAGCAAAGTGAGTCAACCTACATTCTAAAATATGTCTATATACATCCGTATGTAGTTCATATTGGCATCTCTAAAAAGACTTATATTTAGGAATGGAGGAAGTACCGAAATCGCTGGCTGAAGGCCGAAATCCTTAGACTAGACCCCACTAAAGTCATTATTGGTATTAACTTAGCTGCAGTAGACTATCTTATTAAAAAATTAAACGGCAAACAGATGACGTTATCTCTGAATTTCTGTTACAAGGATATGAATTTGTTGAACACCGTCTATGTTTTTAACCATCCTAACAACATGTTGTGCATTCATTGTCAGCCTGCAAGTTTGCTACACTTCCCAAGGAACCACTGTTGTATTTTTGGTGGATCAACCTCATCAAGTTTGTCTCATGGCAGCCATATTGGGCTCTCTTGTTGGGTCATGTGCCAAAATATTGCAACAAGTTATTACAGAAGAGGCTGTTCTGATTCTAGGGGTAAAAGAAGACCTCAGAGAACTGCAGCGAATAATGATCCAAATACGATGCTTCCTTAATGATGCTGAGGCAAGGAGGACAGAAGAGACAGCAGTTAACAATTGGCTTGGGGAGCTAAGAGATGCTATGTATTATGCTGATGATATTATTGACCTGGCAAGATCTGAAGGAGGCAAGCTACTAGTGGAACGTCCTTCATCATCAAGAAAGCCAACTAAATGTAGTGGTATTTCGTTTTCCACCTGCATTCCTGTTGTTCAGAAGCGTCACAAGATTGCTGTTGAAATCCGAGACTTTAATGCCGATGTTGATTATATTTCAAAGTCGGGTGAAAGATTTTTAAAGAATCAGAATATGCAAGCTAAAGCAGAAGTTCGGACTCTGAAGCATGCATATCAGAACTAGCCACCTTGTGGAGCCTAATCTTGTGGGAAAGCACACTTTACGTGTTTGCAAAAGATTGGTTGAACGGATTCTTAGACATAAGGAAGAGAAGTCATAGAAGTTTGGTATTGTTGGAGGATCCTTGAGCAGTTAGTCCCTCCACAAAACCTGGAAGATCTACTTATTAATGGATTCTTTGGTCGTAGGTATCCAACCTGGCTTGGCACTACCTATTTGTCTTCACTGAAACACTTGAAACTCGTAGATTGCAAAACCTGTGTGTATCTTCCACCAATTGGGCAGCTAGCCAACCTGAAATATCTGAAAATTGATGGAGCAACCAAAGTTACCAAGATCGGACCTGAATTTGTGGGTTGCAGGGGGGCTAGGGCTAATCCGAGGTCCATGGTGTCAGTTGCTTTCCCCAAGCTCGAAGTGCTTGTCATCAGGGATTTGCACAACTGGGAGGATTGGTCCTTTATTGAAGATGCAGCAGGAGCAGCAGCCACAGAAGGGGGTGGGGATATAGATGCCGAGATGCGAAAAGGGGAAGCCCTGTCTCCAAGGTTGCATCTGCTGCCCCGTTTAAAGAAGATGGAACTTGGGGGCTGCCCCAAGCTGAGGGCTCTCCCACGACAGCTTGGACGACATGCCACCAGCTTGAAAGAGCTCCATTTAAGAGGAGCAAGTTGCTTGAAGGTGGTGGAGGACCTCCAGTTCCTCTCTGAGAAACTTCTGATTGTAGGTTGTGAGGGCCTGGAAAGAGTATCGAACCTTCCTCAAGTGAGAGAGTTACGGCTACATGATTCTCCAAACCTGAGGCGTGTTGAGGGCTTGGGTAGTTTGCAACAGTTGTGGTTGACCAAGAATATGCGTGACATCCCTTTGCTTTGGGTGTTGGGGCTTCAAGAGCAGCACCGGGAGCTTCACGGCGAAGACGTGGATGTCTGCACATGGTGTAAAGGCTGAGACAAACCCAGTGAGATGCAACAGAGACACGGTATGAAGCTTGAATAGTGGTTAGATTTTAATTTTCTATTTGGTATTAGCGATCTGCTCTGAAATCTGCAGTTCACATTGGAGACTTGTGTGCTTTCCATCATGTATTTCCGTTAGTGTGGTGCAGTCAATCCAGGTCAATGTAGAGAACGTTCTTCAACTTCTATACTGATATTGATCGACAGCGTTTCTATGCAGTTGCTCCATCACTTGCTTACTGCTTTCCTCCTTAAAGCAAACCACTCGCTGCTGCTATTTTGTACTCCCTCCGTTCCAAATTACTTGACCTCATAGATACATTCGTGTCTAGACAAATGGAGGTCAAGTAATTTGGAACGGAAGGAGTACCTCACAGTAGTGAAACAGTGTTAATGTCCTCCTAACAAGCACCCATTCCCGGCTTATGTTGAACTCATACATATCATGAAATAACTTACTACTAGCTTCAAGAAATGGCAAGAGAAGTTAGATAAGCAGTCAGAGAAATCAGAATAAATGAAAAGAAAGAGAGAAGCTGCATTTGTTCCACCGAAGGTCTGATTATTCTTTCGTGTGCATTTATTTATTAGTGGGCTTCTCTTTCTCTTGTAGAGTTATGAAATACTTTTTCTCTTGTTATTTGTTTCAGGAAAACACTGTTGGTCTATCTGTATCTGCCAATGACAACAATGAGATTGCTGATATGACAAAATCCTTGAAGGTACACGTTGCTGTTATTGTTCCGAGCCTTACTTATTTTGTTCATGCCTGTTCTTTTTAACTTGTTTTGGAGTATGCTCTGTGTTATCTTAGGGAGAGTGTGTTCTGTTCACACATCATTGTGATTGTTCTCTATTTGCAGAAGAAAGCAAAGAAATTCAGAAAAAATGAAGCAGAGGAAAAAAAATGTGAAAATCGAGTCATATGTTGCCAGAAACGAAGAAAAACAATGAACTGCGAAAAGAAGCGTAAATCATTAGCCAAGTAACGGAAACATGTCAGCAACTTGGACGATAGTCTTAATTGTTTTAGTTAGTTCATCGAAATATTGTCATCCAGTTATACAACTAAACAGCTGTACCTAGCGGTTATATTGAATTTGAACATTTTTTGGGGGGAACCTTGAATTCCTGTCCTCGCAATCCTGGGTCCGCCACTGCCAGCTGCTCCAAAATGCAGGTGATCACCTCTGTCATCGTTGCTTTCCGCCCTTCCCGGAAGTTCCAGATCTCATTCATGATGCACCGCTCGTCAGGACTATACTCGTTGAGCTCTCTCAGTGCATCCTTCACTGCATTGCAGACGCTGTCGCCATACTGAAACCGCAGATTGCTTAGTTTTGGATCATTGTCATCTATAACCTCCTGCAATTGCCAAAATCACCCTAGTGATTGTTCACACAAAATTCAGAGAAATGTAAGTGCATGAATGCTGTAAGGAAAATGGATAGACACCTTATCTTCTTCATTGACCTGAATATTAGTAAACGGACGCCATGATGGCTTCTGTATTTCCTCCTGCCAATACAAGACCAACCTTGCAGCTTTACCCTCTGGATCATTGTCCCTGTATTTCAGATTGCATGCGGCGTGAAAAGGATTTTCATCAAGTTGGCCCATCCTTTTGATTCCAACAACGGCGCCCCCACTAATCGGCATGTTCTCAAAACCCTGCACATTATCATCATCATTTCAATGAGGAAAACCTCTAGCAACAATGTAACTCCTCCCAATGAGGAAAACAGAGCAACTAGTAGAATTTTAAAAAACTATCGGCTTTTACTTTTACCTGAATCAACTCTTGGCGATTCTCTTGGAGCTTTTTGCTGTTAGCATGCTCTCTTTTCAAGAGGTCTAGCAATGGAACTTTCATCGTTTTCCCTTCCTCATCCAGAATATTTCTCACATACGTCATTACTGCATAAAGACGTTGATGGTCTTCCTCTGCGAGCTTCTCCCCTGCTTGTAATTTCATGTTCAGCTGCCGTGCGATGAGCACTAGGGCTTTATCCCTTTGATCCAGTTGCCTCTCAAGTTGAATTAGCTTGGCATGAATAGCCTCCATCTCTTGCTACAAGGCACGTATGCATATGTTATTTTGTATGAATAGCATGCTCAGCTGCTTGATAGATGGAGCTGATAAGAATTTGATGCAGATGAGCTTATCACTTGTCCTTTCAAAGAGAAGAAGAAACCTTGTGGTTTTCATGCAGCATAAGAGCATGGTCAGCCACCTTGCACTCTCCACCTCCAAGCTCTGATGTGTTGATCTCCAAAGCACCCTGTGTATGTGTAGGGGAGTTCTGCTAAGACCATAAAAAGGACATGAACCGGGTCATATTGCGTGAGAGAGCTCGGTGTGTTATTTATGAATGTAGTTATAATGTAGCTACAAGAGCCCATATTTGTCTAGAGTTTCCACTAAAATCATCTTAAGCTGACGCTCCCTAATACTCCCTCCGTCCCAAAATAAGTGTCTCAACTTTGTACTAACTTTAGTACAAAGTTGTACTAAGGCTGAGACACTTATTTTGGGACGGAGGGAGTACTAATTTAGGGGGGATACTACCTGAGTAGCATCTGGATTGAATGAGGGACTGACACTGAAGCTAATTTTAGCATTAAAATTGGGACTGCAGATACATGATTTGAATTTGATGCTGTTTTAACTCCCACCTACATGTTTAACTGTTTACACTTCTAAAGCAGGGCAAGTACACTCTGATGCTGCCTCTTTGAGCATATGTTGTCGATGATCAGTAAAAACAGAATTCAGCATTCGACATATCACGCTTTTTTCAGTGCGCATTCGGCATCACCATCAGTAACTTTTATTTTATAACTGTGGACATCGGTGTTCATTTTCGAAATGACACTAAAGTTCAGGTGAAAATTCAGCACTCTGAAAACTGAAAGTAAACGTGTTACAGAGTTCAGGTAAGAAATGTATGGCCCTACCTTCTCCAGCTCATGCAGCACCAGATCGTGGTCAGCCAGCTTGCTCTGTCCACCTGACATGTCCAGTGTGTTGACCTCCAAAGCACCCTGTGTGGGACCATTATCCTGTAAGGCAGTAAAAACAGAACAAGACGATGTCAAGATGGTGAAAGCAAATAAACTGGGTGGAGGTGGCTTTGTTGGTAATTAGTGTTAAGGAGTATTAAGGTACCAACAATCTAGCTAAAAGGAACCAGAATTTGTGTGAATATGTAGAATTTCCAATCAAATCCTCCTGTTTGTTTGTTTATTTATTTATTTGTTCACTGCCTGAGTAGAAGCTGCATCTGATTTGAACGAGGGAGTCTTCTCAATACTGAAGCTAATTCTAGCATCCAATGAGGGAGTGCCGATAGATGAACTCTGTTACTGTTTCTCTGAGCATATGCTGAATTGCTGTCCATGATCAATACAATAAGAATTTAGCATACATTTCCAATTTTTTCACTGAAAAAATAATGCAATTCATGCCCTCTTCACCTGGACACTCTGATATGTGCGTTCATTTTAATAACTGCTGATATTGGTGTTCCTTTGCAAAACGAAACTCTGAAGTTAGGAGAGGAATCAAAACTCTGAAAACTGAAAGTAAACTAACACTGATGTTAATTCTAGATGATTTTAATGTATACTGTCTTTACTCCCAGTTGCATGTAGACCGTCAGCATCCGTAAATTTTTGTTAGGTACTGAACTACTGATGTTGGTGTCAATTTGTAAAAAGACATTGTAGAGCTGAGTTTAAAAGTTGAGCACTCTGAAAGTAAGACAGTATTTTAGAGTTCAGGTGAAAAATGGCATGAGCCTACCTTCTCCAGCTCCTGCAATTCTGCAATCTTGTCCATCAGCTCTTTCGTCGTGGCGTCCAGTTCTGCCCTGAGCCTCTGATTCTGCTCCTCCAGATCCTCACAGTTCAACTCTGGTATGATCTCGTCATATATGATCCTTAGCTCTGGCAGGTAACGACCCAACAATTAACATTTGCCTAAACAATCAGACGATTATCGAGCTCACAGCACGACCAATCCATGGATTATTACCGGCGAGCTCGTCGATGAGGCAGCTCATGTCCTGCTCCGCCGCCCGCACCACCGCGGACGCCTTCTCGCACCTAGCCTCCAGGAGCCTCGCCCTCGCGTCGTACTCGTCGGCGATGGCGTCCTCTGCCCTCTTCACCGCGGCGGCCAGGAAACTCCCCGCGGCGTCATCCCCGCGGAGGTGCAGGAAGTGGCTGTCGGGCTCGGGCGGCGCCGCTTCCTTGGCTGGCACGGTGGCGGCGGCGGCCAGGGCGCTCCCGGCGGCCCGGTGCTGCTGCGCGTCAGAGGCCAGCAGGGCGCTCTCGGTGGCAATGTGCTGCTGCGCGTCGGAGGCCAGGGCGCTCTCGGCGGTGAGGTGGTCCTGCACGTCGGAGGCCAGGGTGCTCTCGGTGGTAGGGTGGTGCTGCGCGTCGGAGGCGTGGGTGCTTGTGGCGATGGCGTCGAGGACCTTGCCGGCGTCGGCGTCGGCCATGGGCACGTCGCCGTGGCTTGACATATGAAAATGCAGTGTGTTTGCGTTGGGTAGGATGGATCTGCACTACTTCCTGGAGTACTACAGCATACTACTAGCTAGTACTAGTACTAGTACTAGTTCAGTGGATGATTTAGTAAATTCAGTGCATTTCTTTTCCAAAGCTTTTTTATTAGCATACCATCTTCATGCACAAATATCTTTTCTAAAGCTATTTTCAGCACTGTTGTTGTTCAGGGAGAAATTATGCTTGATGAGTGTTGTGAGCATGAGGGGAGGACCTCCATGCTAGTGTTGACCGAATGATTCTTTCCGAATTGGGTTGCTAGTGTTGTATCATGTTGTGGGATCCAAAGATCGAGCCAGAAAGCAGTAGAGGCGCCACTGCCAATAATCACCTTGGTGATGGAGCAAAACAGGGGGAGTCTTTGGGCGATATCTCGCCAAGAGCAGTATCGAGGCGACCGGAGTCACCCAGGTCACGAGAGGTGGTCCACCCGTAGGTAGTCGATAGGTGATTTTGAGAAGATAGTGGGAAGTCCATGTGAAGCTTAAGAAGGTGTTTCAGGAGTAGCCATTGGTTGAATTTGTGTAAAGAATTTTAGGGATAGAGATATATAGTTGAAGCTCCCAGATAAATACCCACTTCATCCCGGCACACTGCTGCAGTTGCTCTCCTATCCCCCACGACGTCCGAGTGCCACATCGACATGGACCTTAACAAAGCCCGTCGGGTCCTCCTAAGTCGCGGCTTTTCAGCGGTGTGGGTTCACCGGGTGATGCAGGTGGTCTCGGGAGGCCAGACTGCGATCTCGGTTAACGGAGAAGTAGGGCACTTCTTTTGTAACAGACGCGGATTCCGTCAGGGCGACCCCATGTCCCCGCTTCTATTCAACTTTGTGGTAGACGCGCTGTCTGCCTAGTTGCGTAAAGGACGAGACTAAGATCCTACTAGCATCATAACATGCTAATTAAACATTTGCATGTGGTTTGACTTTTGCTGACTCCGTTTATTAGAATTCATGTGTTTATTTTTATTCATGTGAATCGAACACTTACGTCTACAAAATTCCTACGTCTTCTAATCCTCTGTTTCATACATGCATTCTTATTCAATTCTGCATTTTTCCCTTGTTACGTTTTTTGAATCCTGTGAGTGAAAGGAGGCCTAAAATTGAGTGAAGTGCATGATAGGTCCTCGAACTATTTCAGAGGTGTCACGTAGTTCCTCGAACTATGAAAATCGTCATCTTCTTCTCAAAAAAAAAAAAGAAAATCGTCATCCAGGTCCTCAAAATGCAACGTGCGTGTTATCCTGGTACTCAAACTATTTCAAAAGTGTCAGGTAGGTCCTTGAACTATTTCAAAGGTGTCACATATATACACATTCATTACACATTAAGGATTTTCGAGGACTTAGATGACACTTTTCATAGTTTGAGGACCTGCATGACGCAATCGAAATAGTTCGAGGACCTAGAATTCACTTCACTCCCTAAAATTCTACAAACCAAGTGAGGCAATATTTATATCTAAATACCTAGCCCTAACAATCCTATTTCTCTCACAATACAACTGTGCCACTTCATCATGTAACATGCATGGAAAAAAGTTGACCTCATGCAACCAGGCATATAAAAAAAAATATCACATTAACATACAAACATGCATGAGAATTTCCACACTATTATGCTATTTATATTTAAAAAATATTTTACAACTATAGAATAATTGAACAAAATAAATCACATGTATTTCTAGTTTTACTTATCATATTATTATCCAAATATTCATGTTTCATACAACCAAATCTCACTAAAATATGTCGCAAAACATCCCCGCAACAATGTGCAGGTTGACATCTAGTATAAGAAATCTACGAAGCCAACTATAGTTAGCCAGGGGGAAACTGATTAAGGCACAAACCAACTAGGCTTAGTTGAATACTCGTTGTAGTCATCCTGAGGTGGCTGATAAATGCGCTTCACCTTGTTATCTTGCATGTTGTAACAGTGTCCCCAAACACAACTAGCAGAGCCAAAGCGCTCATTATCAGCATGATATATTCGAGTTCCGCGCCCGTCACCGCTGTTGCTATAGGTAGCGTGGTAAGAATCCATGAATATTTCGTAGTTGCCTCCGACACCTTCGTCCATTGTTACTCTGCGCCAAGCGAGCCCTTCATCATCCTCAGACCCAGACCCCAACTCGAAGACATGGAAACCATATGGGCCATATGGGCCATGTGGCTCACAGTAATACATCAAGACCTTGACCAAAAGCAGCTTGTGCGGTAGTGCAACAAGGTGAAGGTACCCAAACTCCTCTCGATTGCTACCACCGCACAATTTGAAGCCAAAGTTTAACGTCGCTGGTGGCATGCCGATCTGGTAAAGGAACTTGAGTGTCATGGCGTCGAACACCAGCATGACACAGTTGTTGTCCATAGCAAACATCTTGCCATCGAAGTAGGCAAAGTCGCCGTATCTGGTATCAGAATTGGGGTCACCTATCATTGTCCAAGCTGTGTCCCCGGGCCGGCAGAAAACTACGCAGTTACTCCCGTGAAACCTGTGATGCATCATGATCACCATGCCTTCCGTGCTACCTGCCGGCGTATCAGGTGGGATATGAACGGCGAAGCGGAAGTAGTTTGAAAGTTGGATGTAGGTGGAGTAAGCGCAGTGGTGGGAATGGGTTTTGATCTTATACGGCCGATAGTGATACACCGGTGGTATATATATATATATGGTCCGTATAAGCTAGCCATGTCGAAAGAATACGCATCATCATCTGTGAAGTGCTCGTCGGAATCTTCACACAAACTGCCCTCCTGGGATGACGGCACTTCTTGATCATCTATGGGTATATCGTCGGGATATTCGCAAACGGTCTTCTCGCACGAACTTCCCTCTCCGGAATAGGGCGCTGTATCATGGTATAATCTTCAGACACTATGTCCTTGTTGAAAGAAGGCTCTTCTGTATCTGGGAAGTAGTCCTCCTTTTGGTCTTTGGACGAGAAGCCGTCGTAGGAAGATTGCACGTCTTGATCTATGCATTGATCATCGGCATCTTCGGCTTCGTCAACATCAGGAGGAGGCGTTTTTTGCTCGGAACACTCTGCGGGGTCTTGGGAAGAGAAAAGCAATTCTAGATCAGAGAGATGCTGATAAAACAGATCGATGCGTAATCTCGGACGTGGGGCTTCCATCGCATCGCAGACAGCGTTGAGCTTGGGCATGCAGCGCGGCCGTGGTGCTCGTGGCGAGGTGCGACAGGTGGCTGAAGAGATCGCGGGCATCGACGACGATGGACCACCCGCGAGACAAGGGGAATACGAGCGTGTAGTCCGAACCGTCTTGGACGTCTGCGGCGTTCAGAGGGGAATGAGGCAGGAGGCGGGGCGCTGGTTCCACGGCGGCGCGCCACGTCCGGCAGACTGAGCGGAAGGTGGTGAGCCCCTTGACGGCGTTGCGGGTCCTCTGCGCGATGAGATTCAGGACGTGGAAGGGGATCTTGGAGAGCCAGTCGGGCTGCCCCTGCTCCACCATCGATCGTCCTGTGGCTTTCGCCTATGAAGAGGCCGAGTTTATATTTCATGGACGTGACTTGGAAAACTTGGTCCACGAGG
Organism: Aegilops sharonensis; assembly: GCA_904067115.1. NCBI lineage: Eukaryota > Viridiplantae > Streptophyta > Magnoliopsida > Poales > Poaceae > Aegilops > Aegilops sharonensis. Next base: position 58,006,908 of record LR880968.1, on the reverse strand, counting down.
AACTGAGCGAATCGAAATCTAATACTCCTATATACTGTATCTACTAAAGGAAAGATATTTAATACTATACGTGTGTTTGTTCGACTACGACTCAAACTGATGCCCGGCTCCAGCCCAAAGGACGCATCCGGACTTACAGTTGTATTTTTGTCTCAAAGAAAGAAGTTCTATTTTTTTAGAGCTTTTATTCATTCGTCACAACGTTTATAGGGACGAAAAAAAGATCACCGGGATGGCCTAAGCAAGCATGGCGGCCAACGCCTAGAGTAAGAGCATGCTTTTGCTAAATTGCATGCCTCGAAATTTGAGATTCTAAATTCATGTCTAAAACTACTAGACTGAAAAACAGAAGAATGATCGATTGCTTCTACTACCTCCAGGCAATCTGATGCAACCGAGATGGATCTATATATAGGTCCTCGGCCAGCGCAATTGCTTCTCTGTTTTCCAAAGCTTCAAGTGTAGTAGCTTGATCATCAATGTTGCTGAATATCACTGCCGAGGCCCCTAAGAACAGACCATCTTTGTCTCTGCAGATCGCACCCACAGCTCCAAATTCTCCTGCTCGCGGCACCGCCGCATCAACGTTCACCTTTGCATGGCCGTCAGGAGGAGGGATCCATTGCCGCGGTCTTGTCTGCCCCTGTTCTCCCGTTCGGTTGCAACACTTCGATCTCTGATAGAAAGGATGCCACAAAACCGTGTACAGAAGCCGGCTTTTTTTTGTGGGGGTACAGAAGCCGGGCTTTGAAAGATGTCTTCGTGCATAGCTTTGCGCCATGCGCTCCATACCGCCCAGAGCGTGACGATCATCTCAGCGAACTCGGCTGAAGACATACCATCATGCATAGCAAAAAGCCAGTTCTTGGCATTTGGTTCTTGGTTCAGCATCATATGTTCAACCAAAACTTCATCAGCAAGGGCCCATCTGCACCTGGACATATTGCAATGCAACAGGGAATGACGTCAGTTATCCTCAGCTCCACACAACATGCATGCGTCAGATGTGGCCATATTTCGGTGGTTTAAAAGACCCCCACATTCTAATTCATTCTGAAATATAAATTTCTTGACAATTTACAGCGCATCAGTTACTTTATATGTTACTCCCTCCGTTCCTAAATACTTGTCTTTCTAGAGGTTTCAAATGGTGACTATATACGGAACAAAATGAGTAAATCTACACTCTAAAATATGTCTATATACATCCGTATGTGGTGACCATTTGAAATCTCTAGAAAGACATGTATTTAGGAACGGAGGGAGTACTCTGCAAGCGTCCATCTTGTCATCTCCCAGCAGGTTGATCAGAATGAGCACAATGATATTTTGATTCTTCATTAAATTTTGGGGGAAGATGTTATTTTCATTGAAAAACGCCTGGATAATGTTAGTACTCCCTCCGTCCGACAATACTTGTCATCAAAATGGACAAAAGGGGATGTATCTAAAACTAAAATACATCTAGATACATCCCCTTTTATTCATTTTGATGACAAGTATTTCCGGACGGAGGGAGTAATGTTTTTCTAAGACTCTGCTGCCGTGTGAGGTGCTTTGAGTACTCTGCACCTGTGGTGATCACCGGTTCAGGGAAGAATTGAACAATAAGAACTGAAAGCTTTTCCATACAACATCAGTGAGCATTGGCATTTGACTTGTGCATTAATTTTTTTTCAAAAAAGCAGCATCAATGAAAATCAGTGAACAACATCAAGCATTTGACATGTGCTTGAGGCTCTCTCGATTCCTCAGGGCTGCTTCCTGCATGCTCTGTTTTGTGCTTTTGGTTATGTCTGTTCCTGAGTGCCTTTGTACCACTTTGCTCTATCCCCCAGTGTGGGCGTTTGCCCTCTTTGCTCCTGCGCAAGCATTGAACATTTGGTCTGATAGGTTTAGACTACGTGGTGTCGTCGGGTTTTCATCCCACAGCAGATATCTTGATGGCGAGTGTCTGCAGTGGGTTTTCCAGCGATGCTTTGAACTCGCTTTCCCCTTTCCCGTCCCCTTCTCTGTCGTGAACTGATGTATTTCCGTTATGTTAAGTAATGGAAAGGGGTTATGCCCGGTTCAAAAAAGAACATGAAGGACTGTGTATTATACACAAATATTAGCCATTAGAAGGCTAACCACGAAGATGAATTCTGAATTTAGGAACCAACTGGAATCAGTGTGAGCACAAATTTCAGAAAAGAATCTCGAAACAACTATTGGGTAGCATTTTATAGATAGGGTATCAACTTTCATATTTAGTAACCCCACATACAAACTGATGTACTCTATGTAGTAGAACAGAGAACTATGTATCTGCACTCACAACAAAATTAATTCTTCGGGGAAGATGCTTCGAACTGGATTTAGTTGCAGTAGTTGCTAATGGTGCAGCAGTCTAGTCAACAATGTAAGATACAACAACATTGTCTTGTATAGCTAAATCAAAATAAGAAGAAACAATAGACTAGGTGTGCACGGGAGATGGCGATGAAAGGAAAATCTGATTGATATCTAGACTTAATTACGAGCATATCATTCAGTGAATTATGTTGTTGTCTAACCCTAAAAACGAATTTTGCAGTTGTCCTTTCTCTAGGACTAGCAGCTGAAGGTGACTTACATCATCTGTTTTTAGCCTTGTGATGCTGTAAATCGATAAATAATGTACTCTCTCACATTCACCCGACAAGAGCTAGCAGTGACCATAAGCATCATTACTTGAAAGCAAATATTTAGTGGAGTATATTAGTTGTAATAACATCTCATATTATCGGACAGAGAAAGAGTACTACTAATCAGAGATTTGTCAATTGTTGCTCATTACACAGAAACATTTCCTGATAAGGGAAAAGCTTCTGATGTACTAGCTGCTAACACCTCAATGTTTACATAATATGCAGGAAACCTGGACCTGATCAAATACACACACTTCATGTTCTGCAGCAACCCCATTAATTACCAGGAGCACAAGATACATGAATTCTTCTGTTCCTAGACTGGCAGAAGGTAACTTGGGCCATTTTTATTTGAACCCGCTCTCTGATGCTACAAATCGGCAACGATGTGCTTTCTCACATTTATGCTTGTCAAATGCATGCATTATAGCATCTGCTTGAAACTAAATGTGGTGACTATAGGAAGGTAAAGGCAAAGACATAAGTCAAATTCATTCGTAATACATAGATCATCTACAGCTTGCTCAATAGTCAAGCCACGGGCATTAGTTATCGAAGCATATAGGTTGCAAAAACTTACGTCTGAAGTAAACAATTAGAGGCATGACGGTACCAGTACAATTGTGTATAAAGCTTTCAGCCTATAGTGCTCATTCCCAGCTCTTCAGTATGCTTACTCAGGGGCTTGATCTCCCTTGTCTTCAAACGCAACTCTAGTTCGAGTCTCCAAATCTGTTCAGCCCTGAGCTCTTCAGTTTTACAAACGGGCTGCAGCCTCAACATCTTATTCTCAGCTTTCAGACAGTGACCTGTATGCATACAAAATACTACAGGGAAATCACATGATGCATTTTGAAATATACAAGTACTAAGAATTAGTGATGATCTTTTAAACCTTGACCATATTCATCAGTGCACCTCATAAATGATATATATAATAATAACTAGACAGTAGAACAAAGCTTCAAATTCTCCTCGGCTAACCAACATTATTCAAAGTCATAAAAGGGCATACCCCCAAACATCAATTTCCCTGTGAAGTAAATAGTTTGCAAATTTCCCTGTTAAGTAAATAATCTAGAGGCATGACAGTACGGGTACAATTGTGTGTAAAGCTTTGTCTTCCTGTATGTATAAACTTGAGAATGAACGTTCATTCTCAACTCTCAACTTTCCAATCTGCTTCCTCAGGGGCTTGATTTCCTTTGTTTCAAATGCAACTCTAGTTCGAGTCTCACAATCTGTTCAGCCCTGAGCTCATTCGTCCTCTGAACGAGCTTCAGCTTCAGCATCTCATTTTCAGCTTTCAGACAGTTAGCTGAATACATACTCCCTCCGTTCCTAAATATAAGTCTTTTTAGAGATTTTAATACGGACTACATATGGAGCAAAATGAGTGAATCGACACTCTAAAATGTGTCTATATACATCCGTATGTAGTTCGTATTGAAATCTGTAAAAGGACTTATATTTAGGATTACATGTAGAATGCCAAACATATATTCGCATTGCATCATTCGCATTCGCATTACATGTAGAATGCCAAACATATATCAGTAGATTCATCATAAGATGTAGTTGCGTATTTTATATATTTGGTATTATAGATAAAATAGTTTTCTTTATAAACTTGATCAAAGTTTGCAAAGTTTGACTTTTCAGAAAATCTACACGCACTACATTATGGAATGGAGGGAGTATGCAAGAAAGCTGAACCTGACCAAATACAGACATCTTCATGTTCTGGAGCAACCCCATTAATTACCAGGAGCACAGGATACAAGAACTCTTCTGCTCCTAGGACTAGCAGAAGGAACTTGGGTCATATTCGAGCCCTCTGAAGCTGCAAATTGACAACGATGTGCTTTCTTACATTGATCTCCATACTAGGAGCTAAAAGTGACCATCACCATCAGTACACGAAAGCAAATATGTTAACTCATTAAGTGACTGGGCATGTTTATATAAAGGACAGTGGAAGAAAAGGCTTTGAATTCTCTGTAGATTGTTCAGAGTCACAAAAACAGGGCAAATGCGCCTGAACACCATCAAACATGAAGACTAAATCGGAGTGGGCGCAGAACTTTCCAAGAAATTGCCCCAGAGGCAGAGATTTCAACATCTGAATTTTTGTTTCATGCCTGTTCAATGACTATCTGGATGGTAGTTCCGCAAAACAAGGCGTGTAAGGATGATAGAGTTGAAGGTAGTGTCCCCCCTTCTTGTAGACAACATCAACTTCCTGGGTATCCATATCATACGACATAAGTCTCTCTTCCACCCCATCTACGAAGAAAACCAAACCACTATCTGGATGCATGGCAATCAACGTATATAAGCTGAATTTCCCGCGAACACCTAACTTTTTCGAGATGTTTGCCACATGCTTCTGGGTCCACTTAGCATAATCCTCAAGAACACAGACCATGAGCAAGGTGCAATCATCATATTGTTTTACTAAGTCTATAGTGTGCAGGCGACCAAAAGGATGGCCTCCAAAATGCCTGCCAAGTCTTGCCGTCCATGTCCACCGTGACGATCAAAGTATTGTTGGCCGGCAAATGCAGCACACCATTCATAAAGACAGACACTGATTCCTCAGAATTATCGAAACGAATTCCTTGACTCCATCCAATATGCTTGGAAGCCCATGTTCTGGTCTCGGACGAGTAGATCTTCAGTCCGGTGAGCGTGCCGCCATCATAGAGATCCTGCTCGAACAAAAACACCGTGAAGCGGGAGGGATCGGCCGGGTCGAAGCCCAGACGTATGATGCTCTGCAGGTTCATATGTTGTGTGCGAGGAAGCACAGTCCACTCCTCGGTTGCCGGATTGCACACGAGATAATCTATGTCCAACGAAGATGACGGGGTGGGCGACGTGAAGCACCCGCAGAGTAGGAGGCCACCGCTGCAATCCACGAGTATGAAGCCATGGGTATAGCCGCCGCCGCGCAGGAAAGGGAGGGACGGGTCGACCAGGGGCCGACGGCCTGAACTGCCGCCCGGGAAGTTGAGGAAACGCACGTCGTGNGAATTTCCCGCGAACACCTAACTTTTTCGAGATGTTTGCCACATGCTTCTGGGTCCACTTAGCATAATCCTCAAGAACACAGACCATGAGCAAGGTGCAATCATCATATTGTTTTACTAAGTCTATAGTGTGCAGGCGACCAAAAGGATGGCCTCCAAAATGCCTGCCAAGTCTTGCCGTCCATGTCCACCGTGACGATCAAAGTATTGTTGGCCGGCAAATGCAGCACACCATTCATAAAGACAGACACTGATTCCTCAGAATTATCGAAACGAATTCCTTGACTCCATCCAATATGCTTGGAAGCCCATGTTCTGGTCTCGGACGAGTAGATCTTCAGTCCGGTGAGCGTGCCGCCATCATAGAGATCCTGCTCGAACAAAAACACCGTGAAGCGGGAGGGATCGGCCGGGTCGAAGCCCAGACGTATGATGCTCTGCAGGTTCATATGTTGTGTGCGAGGAAGCACAGTCCACTCCTCGGTTGCCGGATTGCACACGAGATAATCTATGTCCAACGAAGATGACGGGGTGGGCGACGTGAAGCACCCGCAGAGTAGGAGGCCACCGCTGCAATCCACGAGTATGAAGCCATGGGTATAGCCGCCGCCGCGCAGGAAAGGGAGGGACGGGTCGACCAGGGGCCGACGGCCTGAACTGCCGCCCGGGAAGTTGAGGAAACGCACGTCGTGGTGGTTGTGGAGGGCGTGGCAGAAGAAGCCGGAGAGGGTCTGCGGCGACCGCCTGACGAGGCCGGGGTCGGAGCAGAGGGCGCGCCACGACGGCGACACGCACCTGAAGCGGCACAGCGACCTGTAGGGCACCCGCGCGAGGACCTCCACGAGGAGCTCCTCCGGGAGGCTGGCCGCCGACCAGGTCATCTCTTCCATCCCGTCTCGCGGAGACTTTGCCGCCGGCGGCGGCGGCGGCGGCGTATGGGTAGGTGTGGGGGATTTCGGGAGGAGGAGGTTAGTGGGAAAATGTGAGCAGGGTCTCGAGAGGTTTTCTTGCCCTAGTGCTTTTTTACAATGGATTTTGTTTGTATAAAGTTTTCTTTTCTCCTCAAGCCAGAAATGTTTTGTGCTCCTTTTTTTCCAAAATACTAAATTTTATTGTTCTATTTATAAATAATACACTCTCCGTCAGTGCCAAGAACGCTTTTCATATTATAAGACGGAGAGAATCCAGAAAAACGAGACGCGTCGAAACCCCTGGCTCCTCAGCGATTTGGGCCTCCTGGCCGTCCGATCGAGTTGCTTGATGTGTTCTCAGCCGTCGGATCGAGCCTCCGACGGATCTCGTCCGTCCGATCCAATCCCGCCCTCCTGTAGCCCTCCTGTAGCACGTTTGATCCCGCCTGGCTCGCGCGTCGGTTACTCCTTATGCCTGGCCGAATCTCGCTGACCTGTGGGGTCCCGGCTGGAGGGCCCCGTCCGTCAGCGAGCGGGTGCGCGGGTGCGGCCGGTGCGTCCAGTTCCGCGCGCGCGGGCGGTAAATATCCCGTGCCACCGGACGGAAATATTGCCCCCCGCCGAGGGCTTTTTTGTCTTTTCGCGTCCAGGCCGCTTGCGTGGTGAGCGGTGGTTGGCGCGGCGCGGCTATGTGGTGGGGGGTCGGCTGGCTCCCTTCTCATCTGTCCCCCTCGTTCCCCTCTCTCTGTCTCTCGTCTCCTTTCGCCGCCGCCGTCGCCGACGCTCGCCCTCCTCGATCTGGCACCGTTCGTCGGGTGGTTCTCCTCTACCTCTCGCAGGTCTCTTGAGCACCGGCTGGAACCCTAGCCATTCCCGCACGTCTCTCTCTCTCAAGCCGCCGCCAGCTATCCTCCCCGTCCCACCTCTTCTCGTCCTCCCCGTCCCACCTCTTCTCCTCCCCATCGTCCCACCTCTCTCGCTCTTGCATCTCCCGAAGAGGCGCCGTTGTCGGGGGCGCCGCCGCTCCACCGTCGAGCTCGAGGTCCCCACCACAAGGAGGAGCGGAGGTTGCTGTGGCGCCGCTGCTCCCGCCCCCTCTCGCCCACCGCGTCCCCGTCACAAGGAGGAGCGGAGGTTGCCGCTGGCGCCGCTGCTCGGCCCTCTCTTCCCCACCGCGCTGATCCGAGGCGCCGCTCCTCTGCGCGCGGCCCCGGCTAAACCTAACGCCACGGTCGTCGGTGCATGGCGTCGCCATGGACGCTGGCGCTGCGCCTGCGCCTCCGGTTGGTCCTCCCCCACACCGTCCGAGCCCTCTCTCACCGCATCACCTCCCTTTTCTCGTTGATTTGTTATCTTGTTTGTTTGTAGGCCTGGTTAAAATCCAGTTGCTTCGCCGGATCTACTGTTGTGCTCATCGATTTGCAGGTATGTGTTTGTGCATGCCCTGTTCTTGCCACTGGTTGCTGCTGGTGTCTGATTTTTTGTTGTTTTCCCTGCAGCTTCGTCCGCTCCTGTCGATGCCTCTTCCGATCCGAGTCGGTTGCATCCTCGTTCGTGGATCTTTGGGTCATCTGCAGGTCAACCCCTCTTCTCCACATACTTTTCAATCTTCCTTTAGGGCTAGGTGTATGCTGGTATGGTCATGTGGTTTTTTATGTTTGCTATATTATGTTGTCATGTGTGGTGGCGTGTAGGCTGGGAAGTGAGGGCCTTATGTTGGTTTTTCTTGACTTTGGTAAAAGCCAAAAGTGCTACGGCTTGTTATTGGTGGAGCATAGATTTATGTATTTTATTATTTGTCTGGATCCTTGTAGGTCGCGTGATCCTCTATTGGTGGAGTGTTGGTGTTTTTGCTGCTTCCAGTCTAGCTAGGCTCCAAGGAAGGGCCTTTTTGGATCTGTCTTGTTTTCTTATTACCTTGTTGTCCAGGAGAGCATTGGATCTAGGTACGTTCTTAATGAAACGTGCCTTTGTTGTTGTGGAGAGGTTTAGGCCTACAAGTTTGCCGGGGTTGTATGATAGTGAGGAGTACGCCATGAGATGCTTTACTGTTTTGGTGTGCCCTTTATGTTTGGTGTTTTTGGATAAATAAATGGACCTGCTGAGATACTAAGGCAAAGTTAGAGGAATGGAGTTTTGGATCTGTCTTGTTTTGTTGGTACCATGTTGTCCAGGGGGGCATTGGATCTAGTTACATTTTTTGTAATAAAGTATGTCTTTGTTGTTGAGGTGGGGGTTCAGGCCTCACACGTGGGTCATACGATAATTAGATGGATTCATATTTTTTGGATGAATAGATGGATCTTGTGGGAGATGAAGGCATCTACTTTCTTTATATTCATTTAGATATTTAGTTCACCGCATAGTGCCGATTTTTTTGTTCCAAACTGAAGCCCTTATGGACTGCATATTATACTAGATGATATGAAGGTGTCCAAACATGTGGCATATCAAGATTGTCAGGCTCTGGTGTTAGATCCTGGCAGATTAACTATATTATTATCTACTTCAGGTTTTTTGTGCATTTGGTTCTAGTTGTTTTGATATGACTAAGTGACACCTAGGTTCGTTTAAAGGGTTTAAGCCGATTGTGTGTATGTACTTCTCAGTTGACTGAATAATTAGTGGCTCACTAATTAAACAAGCAAGGTGTCACTTAAACCGTTTGGCATCTACGCTGGTGAATCTGTTGCATCGGTTGCCAGGTCTGCTCAGGCTAGCAGCATTGCTATTGTTCTTGCAACCCCCGCTGGATCCAGGAAGGGTTCAAGCTTTGTTCTTGCAATCGCTTCTGGTAGTGCAATACTCTTGGGCCTTGTATTCTTTTCTTTCGATAGGATAGTTATGGAAGGCATTGACTTGATACTGGATTGTCTTCTGCTAGGTTATTGTATACTAAGATGTGTAGGGCAAAAGATCGGCCTCGCCTAGGTTATTGTAGTTAGTTGGGTTGTGAACACCTCAACTATCGCAACATCATCTATACTTGACATTTAGTTGGGTTGTTATGCTGCATTGGATGGTTCAGTTACCAACAAATTAGATAATATTTATTGTTTATTTCTTATATTCTATAAAAGTGTCTTCTGATGCTCTTAAGCTACACAATCCCATTATTGTCAACTTGTCATATCATAATACAACAAACTACCTTTTTTTACCATATTACTATGCTCGTGTATGTTGCTGTCGTCACTACCTCCTCTGATCGAGATGTCGTCGTCCCATCTCTGTGTGTTACGAATATGCTCCTTTATTTTGCAAGAACAAACTTGATTAAGATTTGTGTGATCAAGTTTATGTGTTTCCTGCTATGCAGCGTCCCTGGCAAGAGGACCGAGTGTGGGCGGGTGGGCATTGGCAAGACGGGCGTTCAGGCGCAACCCCGGTGCCCACTGAGTACTGCCTCGGTACAACCTCCCACGGTGAACTCCATCTTCCTCCTTCTCATCTGCTTCGACTACTGTATTGGACATGGCCATGGCTATATTGATGTGGTGCTCGTCTGGTTGATGCTCTATGCCCTACTCATGCATTGGTCCCTACTTGAGCTCTGTAGTTGTGGATGCATGCTATTCTAGGGTTTGCAGGCTGCTGTACTTGTTGAGTTGCTATCATAGGAGCTCCTGTGATGATCTGGTTTACATGTGGATGCCCTGGTCGTATAATCATGCTCCTGGATTTGGTAAATTGATAAGTGGCGTGCGTGCTAGGGCGATGATGATTAACGGCTGAAATAAGTGTGCCTTTGAGCAATCGAGGTACCTATGGGTATCAAGTTGGATCCTCCCTCTTGTCTCTAGAATCCTTTTTGATCATGTGATACTTGTTGTTCTGCCCTTGGATGGTCATTCTTGTTGAGTGATAACCAGGGTAGCTCCACTGTATGAACAGATTGATCTGGCGATTAGAGATGACGGGGGTAGGTTATATGATCGAGGAAAGCCGAATCTGAGCCCACTTCCATCCAGAAAAACAAGACCGCTCGAAACCTGAGCGTTCTCAGCGATTTGGGCCTCCTGGCCATCCGATTGAGTTGCTTGATGTGTTCTCGGCCGTCGGATCGAGCCGCTGGCAGATCTCGTCCGTCCGATCCAATCCCGCCCCCTGTAGCATGTTTGATCCCGCCTGGCTCGCGCGTCGGTTACTCCTTCTGTCTGACCGGATCTCGCTGACCTGTGGGGTCCGGGCGGGTGGGCCGCGTCCGTCAGCTTGAGCTTTGTAGTTGTGGATCCATGCTATTCTAGGGGTTTGCAGGCTGCTGTTCATGTTCAGTTGCTATCGTAGGAGCTCCTGTGGTGCCCTGGTTTACATTTGGGTGCCCTGTTCCTATGGCTATGCTCCTGGATTTGCTAAATTGATCAGTGTCGTTCGTGCTAGGGCGATGATGATTAACCTGTGGGTATAAAATTGGATCCTCCCTCTTGTCTCTAGAATCCTTTTTGATCCTCTGATACCTATTGATCTGTCCTTGGATGGTCATTCTTGTTGAGTGATAACCAGGGCAGCTCCATTGTATAAACATATTGATCTAATGATAAGAGATGACGGGGGTAGATTATATGATCGAGGAAAGGTGAATCTGAGCCCACTATGCAATGATCCCTTGACCCTTTTTATTTGTATTTAAAGGTGTTGCTTATTTATGCTCCAGTGTTTACAGCCGTCTTATGTAAAGATTTCTTCTCTGTCATATCTGAAAGATCGAGGATGTCGCCTAGAGGGGGGGGGGG
>LR880968.1:57914767-57943376 GCA_904067115.1 Aegilops sharonensis | reverse complement strand
AACACATGGACAGATAACAAAACCCCCCCGCTTGTTCGCATTAGCCACTACGAGGAAATCTTTCAAACCCGTAGTGAACTCGCCGGAGAGTCGGTTACCGTACATCCATTGCCGATTCATCTGCATTATTATAATATAAAATATATAATTAACCATCATGCATTTGTTAAACTAACTAGCTACAAACAATATAAATTAAACAATGAACTACACACATGCATATTGACACATCAAAGGTTCATCAAGTTGCTAACCGCGATCGAAGAGTGTGGCTCCAACACTTCATGTCATGTTTCTTTCATGCTCTTGGGGCATTTCATCAAACACCTTATGTGCATAAGAGGAACCAAAAGCAAACATACACCCACTTGTGAAGAGAATGGCTCCAAATGGCTAAGTGTTGGCTGCTGGATGGGTATATATAGGGGAGGGGCTTTAGTTGCGGTTGGCCTGGCAAACCGTGACTAAAGGTGCCCGGAGGCCTTTAGTCGCGGTTGTCCTGGCCAACCGCGACTAAAGACCCTCACGTGCGCCAGCTGGCCACCGAGCGCCCTGGGCCCAGGCCTTTGGTCGCGGTTCACCTCCAGAACCGCGACTAAAGGTCCCATTAGTCGCGGTTCCTACAGCTTCGCGACTTATGGGGCTGGACGGAAGCCTGTTTTTCCACCAGTGTGAAGTGTGCGTGCTCCGCTCTCGTGTATCAGCTATGGATGATGATGGCACGTGGGAGCTTCATAAGATACCCATCCAGCACAAGGAGCATCAATACTTGAGACTCGTCGATTGGTCGACTAGCGCTGTCACCACGTTCAACAACCGTATTTGCTGGATTTCCTACTACACAGGAGGTATTCTATTTTATGATGTATTCGCAGAAACGCCTACCATCTCTTATCTAGGGTTACCTACCCATCACCGTCCTGGATGCCGAGAAAGAGGTTTCCTTGAGGTGAACCGCAGCATATGTGTCACTGGTGGGGGTGATGTTCTCAAGTATACTTCTGTTGTTCGCACCGATGGTCGGCTCTGTGGCCCACTTGAACATCGCCAGGGTTACAAAATTATCACTGATGTTTTGAAGGCAACGGAGAGTGTTGACATGGAGTGGGACCGGGATACGTTTGTGACAGCTTATGAATTCTGGCGTCACAACACCTCTGAGCGTCTCACGCGCGATGCTGTCCCCGAGTACCCTCTTGTCAGCATGGACGACCCTAGTATTATACACTTTTTGCTGTCTGGGGAAAGAGAGAAGATTAACAAGGTTTCGGTTGTTACGATGGATATGGTTACCAACAAAATGATTTCAGTTGTTCCATATATTAAAGGAGAGGAAGACCTCGATGGCGAAGATGCCGACATGGTCAGAGAAAAATCACACCTTCTCAAGTCCTTCCTTACATCGGAGTTCCCCAAGTTTCTGAATCTCACAAGGTATTGATCTGTGCACTGGATTTATTTTTAACTGTTAAAACATTTTAGATACAAGTCAATGATAGTCTAGCCTTTGTAAAGTTTAGTTTGAAGCAGCCCCATGTGACACGATATTTCTAGCGCTATCTATTTCATTTATAGTGTAATCTCTTGTCATGCCACATTTTGAAGTTATCAGGACAATTGCAGCCTAGAGCTTGTCAGGGCCTATCTCTTTGGAGAAGATACTTGTTTGGAAGTTTAGTTCACTCTGAAACTAAAGCTATGCTAACTTAGTTGCGTTAATTATTATGAAATTTGCAAGGATCAATTTATGTTAAGGTCCAAATCCAGTGTTAAATATTCTGTACAAATAGCATTTGGTGACTAAAGTTGTTTTCTTTCAGGGATAGTTGAAACATCCAGAAGCTTGGGGATTCTGTGCAANTCTGTTGTTCGCACCGATGGTCGGCTCTGTGGCCCACTTGAACATCGCCAGGGTTACAAAATTATCACTGATGTTTTGAAGGCAACGGAGAGTGTTGACATGGAGTGGGACCGGGATACGTTTGTGACAGCTTATGAATTCTGGCGTCACAACACCTCTGAGCGTCTCACGCGCGATGCTGTCCCCGAGTACCCTCTTGTCAGCATGGACGACCCTAGTATTATACACTTTTTGCTGTCTGGGGAAAGAGAGAAGATTAACAAGGTTTCGGTTGTTACGATGGATATGGATACCAACAAAATGATTTCAGTTGTTCCATATATTAAAGGAGAGGAAGACCTCGATGGCGAAGATGCCGACATGGTCAGAGAAAAATCTCACCTTCTCAAGTCCTTCCTTACATCGGAGTTCCCCAAGTTTCTGAATCTCACAAGGTATTGATCTGTGCACTGGATTTATTTTTAACTGTTAAAACATTTTAGATACAAGTCAATGATAGTCTAGCCTTTGTAAAGTTTAGTTTGAAGCAGCCCCATGTGACACGATATTTCTAGCGCTATCTATTTCATTTATAGTGTAATCTCTTGTCATGCCACATTTTGAAGTTATCAGGACAATTGCAGCCTAGAGCTTGTCAGGGCCTATCTCTTTGGAGAAGATACTTGTTTGGAAGTTTAGTTCACTCTGAAACTAAAGCTATGCTAACTTAGTTGCGTTAATTATTATGAAATTTGCAAGGATCAATTTATGTTAAGGTCCAAATCCAGTGTTAAATATTCTGTACAAATAGCATTTGGTGACTAAAGTTGTTTTCTTTCAGGGATAGTTGAAACATCCAGAAGCTTGGGGATTCTGTGCAAGTAGGTATCAATTCCATGGTTTGATTGCTATACTATGTTCTGCTGTGGAGAATAGAGTGGGGACTTGGTGAGGAGATGGTCTGGAGTTTGCTGAAGTTTGGACTTTGTGTGTGTTCTCTACTTGTTGTGTCAGTCTTCTTAGTTTTGCAAACTTATATGGTGCCCCAGGTTCGTTGGCCGCTAAGAGATATGAACTTCTGTAGTTTGATCAACTTAATGATTAATTGTGTTTTGAACTTCTAGCTAGTTCTAAGTATCAATAGTTCCCTGAGTTCTTGAATCTCATTAGGTGTTGGTTTAAGGCCATATTAATTTATTATCCCAGTTATTATTAGGAAGCAAACCAAGTTTCGGCATCCTTGACAGTCCTCACGCCACTGTCATGTCCTATTACATCTTTTCTTTCTAAACTCGCTGTGAACAAATCATGGGGCTGTNGTCAATGATAGTCTAGCCTTTGTAAAGTTTAGTTTGAAGCAGCCCCATGTGACACGATATTTCTAGCGCTATCTATTTCATTTATAGTGTAATCTCTTGTCATGCCACATTTTGAAGTTATCAGGACAATTGCAGCCTAGAGCTTGTCAGGGCCTATCTCTTTGGAGAAGATACTTGTTTGGAAGTTTAGTTCACTCTGAAACTAAAGCTATGCTAACTTAGTTGCGTTAATTATTATGAAATTTGCAAGGATCAATTTATGTTAAGGTCCAAATCCAGTGTTAAATATTCTGTACAAATAGCATTTGGTGACTAAAGTTGTTTTCTTTCAGGGATAGTTGAAACATCCAGAAGCTTGGGGATTCTGTGCAAGTAGGTATCAATTCCATGGTTTGATTGCTATACTATGTTCTGCTGTGGAGAATAGAGTGGGGACTTGGTGAGGAGATGGTCTGGAGTTTGCTGAAGTTTGGACTTTGTGTGTGTTCTCTACTTGTTGTGTCAGTCTTCTTAGTTTTGCAAACTTATATGGTGCCCCAGGTTCGTTGGCCGCTAAGAGATATGAACTTCTGTAGTTTGATCAACTTAATGATTAATTGTGTTTTGAACTTCTAGCTAGTTCTAAGTATCAATAGTTCCCTGAGTTCTTGAATCTCATTAGGTGTTGGTTTAAGGCCATATTAATTTATTATCCCAGTTATTATTAGGAAGCAAACCAAGTTTCGGCATCCTTGACAGTCCTCACGCCACTGTCATGTCCTATTACATCTTTTCTTTCTAAACTCGCTGTGAACAAATCATGGGGCTGTCTGAAGCATATACGCGGCACTGTCTCTTATTTCTAAACTGGCTATGAACAAATTATCTTTTCTTTCTAAACTGGCTATGAACTGCCTCTGTCCCAAAATTCTTTCATAGATTTGTCTAGATACGGATGTACCTGATACTAAAACGTGATCTGATACATCCGTATTTAGACAAATGTAAGACAAGAATTTTGAGACAAAGGGAGTAGACATCAAGGGTTGTCCCTAGGCAGCAATCTGGGTCGTCCCACCGCCACAAGATCCGCGTGATGTATATATTGATCGAGGAGAGACCCATCTCTCGATAGGTTACACAAGTTGGTAGCTAGGCTAACCGAAGAGATACTACAGGAGGGAGAGAGATAGAGACAGAAAGATAAACACCTAACTTAAACTAGAAGATCTCCCTCTAACTACTCCTGGTACAAGCTTGGCGCACAAGGCCGATCTAGTCAAGAACGTAAAATGGACCAACACTAATCCTGGCCACCTAAATTAAAACAAGAAAACACACACCAGGGGTGCAAGGCAGATAGTAGCATTTACCGCCTACATGAGGAGCTAACAGCGACCAAAAGCATCAAGTACTCGAAAGTACATGAAGTAAAATAGTCATTTAATAGGTTTATATAGTACTAGCAGTAGAACAAAAGGATTTGTCTTCTTGCGTGAAGACACAAACACGAACACCAAATCGAAGTAGGCACAAAACATTTCCAAGCAACTTGCAGAACATTTCCAAGCAACTTGCCCCAGACCTAGAGATCTGACCCATATTCAACTTATGATTTTTATGAAGGCGCTACCAATGACTACTAATAATTGAGCAGTTTGCGAAGTCATTTGCCTTCACAAGAAGGCACGAGGCTCCTCCCTACACTAGAAAATAAACATGAAATGAAAAGAACACGCCAATCTACCTCCCTTCACTTAAAAAGTAAGTTTGTCCGATGTTTGTCTTGGTGAATACCGATTTAAGGAGCCCTGTTGGCGAGTTCTTATTTATACCTCTGGATCCCGAGCACCCTCTTTTTTTTACTGAGATGCGACCATTCAGCAAAACAAGGAGTATAAGAATGATACGGTCCACCGTGGTATTCTCCTTTGTTGTAGACAACTTGTACCTTCTGGCTATCCATGTCGTATGACATAAGTCTCTTTTCTAACCCATCTACGAAGAACACCAAATCACTGTCTGGATGGATAGTTATCAATGTATAAGACTTATCACGTTTGTGCAGATGCCTTCCTAACAGTTCAGATATGTTTACTGAAAAAGGTTTTGCCCCGCTTTATATATAAAGCACCGAACAACAACACCCGATACAAACGCACGCCCTCAAAACACACGCACACCCACCCAAGGAAAGATACATAGGCGCTGAGCACAGCAACACCATCTCTAGCACTATAAAAGGGCTATGGCCGTGAACACGTCACCGCAAAGAAGTGAAGCCACACATGACGAACCGGGGGCTCCAAGGAGGCGCCTTCAGGAAGGGGACGACACAGGAGCACCGCCACCGCCCGATCCGAGGATTAGAGTTTTCCCTGGAGCAACATGACGTGCAATGAGAGCCTTGACGACGCCTTCAAGAAGGGAACGAGCTTCGCCGCCGCCGGTCCGTCCGAGGATAGAGCAGGTTCAGATATGTTTGCAGTATGCTTCGGAGTCCAAGGTCTAGGAGCAAAATCCTCAAGAACCCAAACTGAAAGTAGGCAACCGTAATCATTATAGCAATCTATCTGCATAGCGTGCAAGCGCCCCTGAGATTGCCCAATGCATCCGTCATTGCGGTACGGGCTCGGAAATTGCCGCCAAGTCTTGCCATCCATGTCCACGGTGACAATACAAGAATCACAAGTGGCCAAATGCAGAGTGCCGTTCAGACAGACAGAAGCCAAAGCCGTATCCCCATAATCATTCACACTGATTCTTTTACCCCACCCAATCTTCTTTGAAGTCCATGTTCGGGTTTTGGACGAGTAGATCTCCACTCCAATGATCCTGCAATTTTTATCATGATCCTGCACGGACACAAACACCGTGAAGCGGGAGGGATCGGCCGGGTCGACGCACGGGCGGAGGATGTTCTGCGGGTGCAGCTCCTCGGTACGAGGCAAGACGGCCCACATCTCAGTAGCCGGATTGCACACGAGATAATCTCTGTCCATCGGAAACGACGATGGAGGTCCTGACGTGGATCACTCGCAGACAAGGAGGAGGCCGCCGCAGCAATCCGCGACGACGAAGCCATGGGTATAACCGCCGGCGCGCAGGAAAGGGAAGGACGGGTCGACCAAGGAATGGCTGCCTTAACTGCCGCCGGGAAAATTGAGGAAACGCATGGGAGCGTGTAGCAGAAAAAGCCGGAGAGGGTCTGGCCACGACGGCGACACGCACCTGAAGCGGCAGAGGGACCGGTAGGGCACCCGCGTCAGGATCTCCACGAGGAGATCTCCGGGGAGCATTGCAGCCGGACTGGACATCCCTGCCATCCCGTACGTACGTACGCACGTCCTGGAGCGACGACGACGTAAGATGTATATTGGAGAATTTGGGGTTGGATTTGGAAACTCTTCCTATGTTAAGTAAGCCCGATTCTTTCTTTTTCCTAAGAAGACGGAGTTGATACTACCAGATTGTGATATATACTAACAACATGGACCACGTTCCCCATCCTCCACGGAAACATAACCACTCGCCACCATCGTGCCGATCTGATGAGATCACGCTGGTTATCCTACGCCACAACACATTTTTTTTTTGCGGAGGAAAGCATATCATTTAATCAACCAGGGCCTTACAATCGTTTGAAATGATAATACTAATCTCCTTTGGGGAGTTTGCTAACCAACAAGCAGTGCGTTGGTGACTACGACCTAGAGCTGCCATAGCATGAGCAGCATTATTTTGTGATCTACAAATTTTTCAAAAATGTACAAGTCGTTCCTTCGCCATCTCAGCGACCTCAGTCACCTGATATATGTTACTTGAGCGATCTGTAGGACTAGAGTTAAGCAGCTTGATGATTTCGGAGCAATCCGTTTCCACCTGAAGCAGTAGTTGAGTCCAGTATAGCGCCAGTCGTAGGCCCTCATCACATGCTGCAAGCTCAGCCTCAAGAGCACCCGAGCAGTTCAAGAGCGACATGCAAGCCGCATAAATTACCGTACCTTTGTGGTCTCTGAGTATCATTCCAGCGCCCGCCGTTCCATCCGCTTGGACGAAGGATCCGTCGATGTTTAGCTTGGCAACACCACATGATGGGGGAATCCAATTTACAATCTCCACTGGCGTCGTCCTTGCTCCCTTATGACTTGCCTGGCCTGAGAAAATAACACCATGTTTACCCTTCAACACATCCACCTCCTGGTGTTGTTTAATCAGTAGCAACGATTCCATATAGCTGCATAAGGAATTTCTTCGAGGCCTCAACCGGGATGATTGGCTTGTTATGGGTAAGTTCATTACGGACATGCCATATACGCCATAATAACATGAGGAACAACATCTTTTGTGTCACATTGAGCTGCTGAATACACAACAGCAACCATTCTGGTTCTGTACCTTTGAGAAGATCATCAGCTGGAAGGTCCCAGACCGATCTCATGACAGTCCATAAGTTACGAGCATGTGGACATCGAACCAGCGCATGAAAATTTGACTCTGTTTCCAGACCGCATATGGTACAAATCCCATCATGCTCCAATTGTCTACGTCGTTTATTTTCCTATGTAGCCAACGCCCCCCTTGATGCCTTCCATGCAAACACACACACCTTTGGAGGAGCACCGTAACTGCATAACATTTTCCACGCCGGTCTTGACCCATCTGGTCGTACACTTGATTCACCTACACCATGCACATCCATAACTCTATCACGAGCCATGTTATAAGCCGACTTGACAGAGAAAATTCCGTGCTTATCTGGGTACCAGGTAATACAGTCAGCGTTCATTCTTCTCGAGGCCTTGACTTTCAGAATCTCATCTACGTCAACCTGGAAAAAATGCTGCCTGAGTAATGGAACGTTCCATGCTCCATCAGCCACCAAAAAATCTGCAACCCATTTAAGTCTACATCTACGCTTGGGAGTGATCGGCCTACAGGCACTAGTAGAAAAAGGGTCAAATGTGAAGCACAATAGTGTCGGTTTGAATTTCAGCCGGCACTAATGTGTACACTAGTGTCGTTTCGTGGCGGCGATCAATAGCACCGGTTCGTGGCGAACCTTTAGTACCGGTTCATGCCACGAACCGGTACTAAAGAGGCTGTGTCAGCCTGTGGTCAGGCTATGGCCCCACCATCACCATTTAGTGCCGGTTCGTACCATGGACCGGTACTAATGAGGTTATGGCAAGCTGTTTTTAGTCTCACCTCGCTCCTCTAACAAGCCTTTTACCACCTTAAATATGTTATTTCTCAAAATATCACAAGCACTTGGTCTTCATTGAACTCTATGTGTAGAATTTGTGGCTGCAATATGAGTCTTCATCGGTTTATAAATCGTTGATGACTCGTATTGACAATTCAGATTGTACACACAAAGATCATTGATGATCAAAGTATTTTTGATGTTATAAGATCATATTGACAATTTAGACTGTAAAGAAATATAAGATCATGATCTAAATGCTCTTATATTTTTTTGCGTTCAGTATGCACCATTCAAAGCGACGCCATCAACTTTCAACCGTTTATGCCTTCATTTGCTATTTTTCATGCATTTAATGATTTGTTTTGAGAACTAAATGACCTGGAAATTGAAAAGCACTACAAATGAACTCTGAAAAAGTTCAAACTTGGCATGGTATCATCATTTCACCCACATATCATGTTCAGAAAAGTAGAGAGGGTTACGGCAAAAACTGGATGCACTTCGTTTACAAACTGGACAATCTCTTTCGAAGTATTCGGGTTTATGACGAAATTAAACTCATCTGTTACAAAACCATTTCATTTTTTAAACTTATTACAACTCCAGACTTTTTGTGCATTCAGTATGCACCATTCAACTGCTAGGCGGGAGGAGCTCTTAAGTACCGGTTCCAACTGCTAGGCGGGAGGAGCTGTTTAGTACCGGTTCGTGGCGAACCTTTAGCACCGGTTCGTGCCACGAACTGGTACTAATGAGGTTGTGTCAGGTAAGGCTGGGGCCCCACGAGCACCTTTAGTACCGGTTCATGGATGAACCAGTACTATAGTTTCTTATTAAGCTGTTTTTTAGTCCCACCTCGCGAAGAGAGAGGGACTAGGAGCGGTTTATAAGCCCTGAGTGCAGAGACGATGAAGAAGAGGCTTAATGCTCACGTTGCTTAGCTTCAAGCCTTCAGGAATATGGTAGACTGCACGGAGCTATGCGCAGTGCAGTTTACATTATTCCGAAAGGCTTGAAGCAAATTAACGAGCATTGCACCTCTTTTTTATTTTTAATAACTTATTACAACTCCGGACTTCTTCTGTTATGGCAAAAACAAATTGCACGTCAGCATTTTTTTTAAACTTTGGTTATAACTCCAGACTTTGACCATCAAGTTTTGCAGAAAAGAAAAAATAGCAGAAAAAAAACTATAGCTGAAAAGAAAAAAACTATATAAAATGACCGTGAAATTGAAAATCACTACAAAATATTGAATTTTGGCAAACTAGATTAAAAACTACTCACAAATAAATAGAAGAAAATAAATATAACAGAAAAGAAAAAACTATACAAAAAACTACACAGAAATAAATAGAAGAAAATAAAGCAGAAAAGAAAAAAACTATAAAAAAAATTGGGGCGCTGCCCTGTGGGCCTGCTAGGCCACGGGCGTGAAGTTACAGGCCTTAAAGACCCAGCAGACTCACAGGGCAGCGCGCAGAATTTAGGCCCAAAAGCCTGCTATATAGAGGAGTTCAAAGAGGTAGCCGCGGCTGGGTTTATAAACCAGTGCGGCTGCCCTTCGCCCGGCGAGGTGGGACTAAACTTTGGGGTGGCAGCGCGAGGTCTTTAGTACCGGTTGGTGGCTCCAACCGGTACTAAAGATCACCCTTTAGTACCGGTTGGAGCCACCAACCGGTACTAAAGGCCTACTCTTCCCGCCTCTTGGCCTGGCCAAAGTTGGCCTTTAGTACCGGTTGGTGGCTCCAACCGGTACTAAAGGCTCATCCTATATATATAGCACTTACGAAAATTTCAGTTACATCTCCCTACTTCATTTCCAACCTCTCGCGACATCGCCGCGCGCCGCTCGATCCCGTCGTCGCCGCCCGTCGCCCGTCGTCCGTCGTCGTCGTCGCTGTCCCCGCCGCCGCCCGTCGTCGTCGTCGTCTCGCGCCGCCGCCCCGAACGCCGCCGACGTCCGTCGTCGTCGCCGCGGTCCCGTACGTCTCTCGCGCCCCCGCCCCGTACGCCGCCGCCCCCGCTCGTACGTACGGGGCGGCGGCGTACGGGGCGGCGTACACACACATACACATATACACACACATATATATATACACACATACACACACTACACACATACACACACACACACATTTTTTTACTTATTTTCTGTTTTCTGTTTTTTAGAAAATTTAATTAGATATTAATTAGCTAGGTACGTGAGATTTGAACTAGTTGAATAATTAATAGAACTAGTTTATTTTTAGTAAGAAAATTGTCGAACTAGTTTATTTAGATATTTGAGATTTGAACTAGTTGAATAATTAATATAACTAGTTTATTTTTAGTAAGAAAATTGTCGAACTAGTTTATTTAGGTATATGAGATTTGAACTAGTTGAATAATTAATAGAACTAGTTTATTTTTAGTAAGAAAATTGTCGAACTAGTTTATTTAGGTATTTGAGATTTGAACTAGTTGAATAATTAATATAACTAGTTTATTTTTAGTAAGAAAATTGTCGAACTAGTTTATTTAGGTATATGAGATTTGAACTAGTTGAATAATTAATAGAACTATTTTTTTTAGTAAGAAAATTGTCGAATTAGTTTATTTAGGTATTTGAGATTTGAACTAGTTGAATAATTAATAGTAATGTCAATTGTTAGAGATGAATATAGTTAGATATATATTTGAATTGGCTAGATATTAATTAATGTTAGATAGTAATAAGTGTTTAATGTTTCACCTATATGAACATATAGGAAATGTCATCTGACGACGAAAAAGATTTCATTATGTGCGAACACTGTGAAGACCAGCGCGGCCTGTGCGACAGAAATTTCCTTGTTGATGGTAGGCGCTTCAACATCAAGCTGAATGAGACATTCGAAGTGGATACAGTAAGTCATAACGGCAATTATTATTTGAATACAAAACATATGCTTCATTTGCTTCAACTTATAATTTTAAAGCATGACTTATGCTTCATTTGCTTCAACTTATAATTTTCAATTTTCACTATTCTACTAGCGCATCCCCTGCCATGCAAGAATTTTTGTCTTGGATAAGATAGGTTTTAGTGCTATAGATGATATGGAGGTAAAGAGAGTTTACTTGAAGATGGAGCATGGGTATACTTTCAACGTCAAATTATATAATGGAGACACATACACCCATTTTGAATGCAAAACTTGGCAAGCACTATGCAAGGCTTATGCATTTGAGCCTGATATGGTTATCACCTTTGATATTCGTCCGGAAGATGATATTGAAGGTAATATAGACATCTGGGTTGATGTGCAAACGCCTCCAGTTCTACCATTATGTGAGTTTTTCTCAACCATGCATGCATATGTTTATGTCTTTAATACAGTTTATTCAAAAATAGTTGACAACTAATTTGTATTGTCAGCTTATTTCGGTTCAAGCAAACATGTCCGGCGCTTGGTAGACAGGACCTACTACTGCCCTGGGGCTCAACTAAACTGCGAGGAGATAAGTCATTATGTTTCATGGCTTGAGAATCTTAATACTGTCAAGACAAAAAAATTTCCTAAACTTAGAAATGTTAGTACTCAAAACGTGCGACCAATGATGATCGTATTGAACTACGATCACATCTATAACCGAAAGATGGTAAGATTTTAACTATTTGTCCTTAATTAGTGCATCTTTGTATACATTATTTTTGAAGCTAAACTTTCATTGCTTAGTATATTAATTACTATACGATGTTCTTTCATCAACAGGGACTTCCGATGACAGTTGTGCCTCAGTGGATCGAGACAAAAGGTCGCATGTCAATGGTTAGCTTACGACCAAGATTTCCTACATTACACATGAGTGCATTCAGGATTTCTGAAAGAGAAGAATGCTTAATAGTGAAAGATTGGAGCAAAATTGTAAACGATCGCAGAGAAGTACTAGGGGGCAGCAAGGAGAAGCGCAACCCAAGATTAGGAGATAGATTCATCTGCATGCTCCAGTATGATGAAGATGGAGAGCTATACATGTTCTATGCTATTTTACCTGAGAGGGAGCAACAGGAGTAGCTAGTTCATGCTCTTAATTAATTAGTACTTGTCCTCTCTCATGCATGTCCGTATTGTCCTGAACTTCGATGTTGGTGATGATTCTGTTGAACTCGATGATATCTTTGCTTCTGTTACAAAGTGAACTCGATGATTATGTTGGTGATTAGATAGCTAGCGGTAATGACTATAATGATTAAATAGTAGTGGTAACTATAATGACGACTATGATGATTTGTAGCTAGCTAAAGTTTATTTATTTATTAATATGCGATGATGATGATGATGATGATGACCACTACAACTCACTATAACGTAAAACAATCCTAAATTAAATTGATAACACAAATTTAATTGAAAAATAAAAAATAAAACAAAACCCACAAACATTTAGTACCGGTTGGTGTTACCAACCGGTACTAAAGGCTCCCGGCCCCCGGAGCTGCCTCGTGCCACGTGGTTGGCCTTTAGCACCGGTTCGTGCTGAACCGGTACTAAAGGGGGGGGGGGGCTTTAGTGACCACACTTTAGTGCCGGTTGTGGAACCGGCACTAAAGGGCCTTACGAACCGGTACTATTGCCCGGTTCTGCACTAGTGAGGTCGGTCCTCTAGGGATCCAGGGATCTCTCCAAACAGGGATACTTGCCCCATTCCCTACCCGCCATATGTACCCTTGTTTGACCAGCTCGAGTCCATGCTCAATAGCCTGCCAAGTTGTTGATCCGTTACCTGTAAACACAGTATCAGTAATGACACCCTCAGGGTAATACTTGGCTCGTAAAACTTGTGCGCATAAACTGTCCGGGTATTGGATCAAACGCCAGGCTTGACGTGCAAGAAGCGCTTGGTTGAATAGTCTAAGATCCTTGAAACCCATACCACCTCTCTCCTTGGGACACAGCATGATATCCCATCCAATCCAATGTGTTTTTCTTTTCCCTTTTTCAGCACCCCACCAGAACCGATGTATCATTTTAGTGAGGTCATCACACAGTCCGGCAGGGACTTTAAAGACACTCATTATGTAAACCGGAAGAGCTTGAGCAATGGCTTTTATCTTACTTTCCTTTCCACCCATTGACAAGTGATTCTTGCCCCACTCCATAAGCGCTTTTGCAAGTTTCTCTTCCAAAGTTTTCAGCTTACCTCTGCTCATACGACCTTCTGGAGTTGGGAGGCCCAAATATCTTGCCTCAAATGTAACTTGGGATATGTGTAGAATTTCCTTAATATTCTCTTGTACCGCTGCTGGACACGCCGGGCTAAAAAGGATTGAGCACTTTTGTGGATTGATAAACTGCCCAGTACCCCTTGCATAAATTTCCAACACCTGCTTAACTCTAGTTGCTTGGCCAGGCTCAGCTTTGAAAAACAACAATGAGTCATCAGCGAATAGTAAATGTGATATACCAGGCGCCCTTCTATAGACCTTGATTGGTGTAACAGTTCCATCGCGAGCTTCTCATTGCAGGAGGGAAGAAAGACCGTCAGCAATAAATAAAAAAAGGAACGGAGATAATGGATCACCTTGGCGAAGACCTCTGGTTGGGGTGAACGAATCAAGTAGGGTTCCATTGAATTTCACGGAATAGCTCACCGAGGTGACACAAGACATTATCCAGTCTATCCACTGTTGAGCGAAACCCAAACTCTGCATCATACTTCTGAGAAAATCCCAGTCAACCCTGTCATACGCTTTTAAAAGGTCTAGCTTGTAAGCACAGAAAGTCTCCGTCTCCTTCTTACTATGTTCAATAGTATGGAAGCATTCAAAAGCCACGAGCGCATTATCCGTAATCATACGTCCAGGAACAAATGCAGTTTGGTTCGGCGATATGATATCCCTAAGAATTGGCCGCAATCTGTTCACCAGACATTTAGCTACAATTTTGTAAAGCACTGAACACAAACTTATGGGTCTAAAGTCTTTCAGGGACTCCGGCTGATCAGACTTTGAAATCAAAACAATTGAAGTAGAATTTGTTTCAGCTGCCATATTTCCGGTAGCAAAGAATAACCTTACCGCTGCCACAACTTTCTCCTTCAAAACTGCCCAATTTCTTTGATAAAAGCGCGCCGGAAAACCATCCGGTCTTGGGGCCTTTAGGGGGCCAATCTGGAACAAAGCGTCCGATATTTCTCTCTGAAAATTCCTTACACAACTCCTCTTTCATATCATTTGGTACTTTTCTCATCAGCCTGTAATGATACGCCACAACACATTCTGCGCCAAAGCAACAATTTTTTTCTGTTCCACCACAAAAAAAGGGTGTCTGCGCTACACGTCAGGACACGTCGGGAGCCATCGGAACTGGCGCCATCGAGGAGCCGAGCGGCGCCTTCGCCGTATGTTGCAGCCTTTGCAACTGAGGTTATGTTGCATAACCTTTGTAACAGAGATGACTGTTGCCACCGCAATGTGGGTGATGTTGGCAGGCAACGACCGCGACACCGACGATTTTGATGGGTGGTGGCTGAAACACCAGTGATGTTGCGATGCCTCTTACGCATCGGCGATGCGCGATGGCATCCGGCATGAAATCCTGGACCGGATTGAGAACAAAGAGAGTCGGGGAAGAGAAATGGAGTGGAGGGGATAGGAGGTATGATGCACTCTCAATATGGCGGAGGGCGACTAGCACCCAGATATTTCTAGAAACAAGGGCACGTGGTATGCTGGGTCAAAGCTAGAAACAAGGGCACGTGGTATGCTGGGTCAAAGTGACCGAGCCGCGTGATTTAAATGATTGTTTTCAATTTTTGAAAGAATTCTTGCTTAAGTGTTGTGTAGGCAGGGGCATATATGTTGGTAAGGGCATCTCCAGCCGTTCGGCCCCTCAGGGCGCCTAAATAGAGCGGCCTGGGGGCGTGCCGGCGCTAGTTCGGTCCCTGGGGGCGACCTAGCTCCCAGTCACACCCCCACGCGCCGGTCCCAGGATGCGGGAAATTTAAACTTGGTCGTTCCCGCTCTCAAAAGACGTCGCAAATCCAGCGATCGGACGTAGTCTGGCGTTACAAAAAACAGAGGAGTCGGCGCAATCCGGCGATCGTGCGCAACGATTCACTCGGCGGGGTCGGCTCCAGGCGTTGGCGGAGTCGGCGTGCGCGGTCTCGGCGGCGATGGAGCTGCTTCGGTGCTGGGCTGCGTCGGCGCGGCTTCGGCTCTGCTGGGCGGCGATGTAGAGTCGTCATTCGGGCTTGGCGTCCGTGTGGTCGTGGGCGTCGTCGGCGTCGTCGGCGTTGCCGTCGGCAGCTCGTTCAGGATGAGGCCGCGCTGCACCAGGTACCACGCCTTGAGCTTCTCGTCGTTGCTCTGGAGGATGTCCGCCCCACCCATCAGAAAAGCCATGTCGGTGTTCCTCTTCTTCGCGGCGACGTTCGTCCGGAGCAGCTCGAGCTTGATGGCGTTGTTCTTCATTAGCGACGACCACCGCGCCTCGGTCTTCTCTTCGCGTAGGACGGCCCGGGCCTGGGCGTCGGCGAGGCAATGCTCGATGGACTCCTGCACTCGCGCGGTTGCCGCGTCGGCGTTTTTCCCCTTCTTTGCCAATTTATGGCCGTCCGGCCGCCCCTCTGACGCGCCCGGAGTCGTCGCGTCCGTCTTGTATGTCTCCTTGGCCTTGTCGAGGGCACGTCGGACTTCCGCCCACTTCTCGCACTTGTCAATGCGCTTGTAGACGTGGAGGTGCTTGAAGTCGGCGTCTTGGTTGTTGCCCCGATACATGGCGAACATACGCAGCAGCTGATCCTCAACGCTGGCGCCGCTCTCCGGGCGAGCCGCGACCTCCTCGACGATTCCATGCCATTTGTTGCACGCCAACTGGATACACCCCCAATGGTTCGCCATCGCCTTGGAGCCGCGCTGCATGTAGATGCCTTTGAAGTAGGGGTCGACGAGCTTCCGCTCGTCGAACTCGGCCTTGATGCGGTCCCAGTACGTCTCGAAGCTCTGGTTCGTGCCGGTGGTCGGGTCGAGGCAGACGACTTTTCATGCTTCGGCGAGGCATTCCTCCTCCTTGGACGTCCACTTGATGCGCGGTTCGCCTGACCTAGCCGCCCGCTTCTTCTTCTTCTGGCGCCCCTTCGTCGGAACAGGAGCCGGCTCCTCCTCCTCCTCCTCCTCCTCCTCCTCCTCGGGTTCCTGCGCGTCGTCGTCGTAGACATAGTAGAGCTCGGCCTCCATGTCGCCACTGAGATCCACTACCTCGTCCTGGGTGGCGAACTCAGGAGACGCGGCGGCCGCGGTCGATCCTGTCGCGATGATGTCGTCCATGTCGGCTCCCGTGTCGTCGGCGTCGCCGAGGTGCGAGAAGGGTAGCAGTCCATTGTAGAGATGGGGCGTCGGTGTGGACGCGTAGGCGGCGGGTGGCGAGTAGTTGTATGGAGGGTACTGCACGCCGACGAAGGCGGGCGAGGGCGTGCACGTAGCGGGGTGACCATGAGGGAAGGTCACGTTTGGGTTGAACCCACCGTGCGCGTCGCCGTCGGCGTAGCCGGGCGACGATGAACCCCATGGAGATCCGGCGCCTTGCTGTCCCCAGGGCACGTACTGGGTGTGGCTGACGACGGGTGGATTCATCCCCGCCTGGTCGACCGATGAGGAAGACGCCGCCGCGCACGCCGCGTTGTCGCGGGCCTTCTTGGCTATGGCCCTGTTCCGCCTGTCGGCGGTGACTGCTTCGCGCCGCTGAACTTCCACCCTCCACTCGGCGTTCGACAGGCCCGGTCGCTTCGATGGCGGCGCCCTCGGCTTCCTCTGCTTCGGCTGGGCCACGGCGCCAGTCGCGGTTGCCGCCGCGCGCGGCATGGCGTACTTCTTCGGTGGCATGGCGGCGACTGGAAGGCGAGCGGGAGGGGGTTTGGCGGGAGAAAGGGAGAGATTGGCGGGAGGAAGGCGAGCGAGCGGGAGAGATGCGAGGGAAAAGCGTCAAGAAACGGCGGGAAAAGGCCCTCGGGTCGCTTCCAGGGCGGGCCCGCGCGCCTTTTCGCTTGTGCCGGCTCCCCAAGCGCCCCCCAGGGAGCCGGGTCCGGCCTGGGTCCGCCGGCACCAGTTTTGGCCCGAGCCGGCGAAAAACGGGCTTCTGCGGGCGCGACTGGGGCCTTTTTTTTGCGCCGGCGCGGCAAAATCGCCTGGGAAGGGCCTGTTGGGGGCGCGGCTGGAGATGCCCTAAGCACAATGAGTATCAAAGAGGCGAGGGTCGCAATTTTGAGTGAAGAGGAGAAACGATGATGTACATTGGATATGATGGTGAGAAACTCTGAATTAGCGGTGGATACTGGATACAAGTCTAAGTTGTTAAACAAATTTCAGGAAAATCGCATTAAAGTGTGTCCTCAATTCTAAAGTACTCACTCTGTAAAGAAATATAAACGCTCTTATATTTCTTTAGAGAGGGAGTATCTTTTACTGTCAAACCCGAGTATATGTTTGTTTTACATATGAATACATCATGCACCTGTTTGTGAAGAAGAGTGTTGTACCTTGCTGGCACTAATGACAATATTTTGCTTGGCTATATTCAAAGTCATAAACGGGCAAACACCCGACCTGAACATCTACAACAGAAAAGCCAAATCAAAGTGGGCGCGTAACATTTCCATGCAACTGGCTCTAGAAGTAGCTAGAGATCTGACTCATACTCAACATCTGGATTTTAGGAAGGCAGGCACGAGTTCCATGCATGTTCAGTTACCATCTGATAACCATTCAGCGAAGCAGGGAGTGTAAAGACGATACAGTTGCCAGTGGTATCCTATATCGCCGTAGACAACGTCTACCTTCCGGCTATCCATATCGTACGAGATAAATTTCTCATGTTCCATGTCTACCAAGAAAATCAAATCACAGTCCGGATGGATACCAACAACTCTATAGGGCTCATCAAATTCGTGAACATGCATTCCTATCAGTTCTGAAAGATTTACAGTGTGCTTTAGAGTCCAATTTCCACCAGCATCCTCAAGAACCCAAACTGAGAGTAGGAATCCATCATCATTATAGTGATCTATGTCCACAACATGCAAGCATCCCTGAGACTGCCCAATACATTCTCAACCAGGGTATGCCCTCAAGATTTTCCGCCAAGTCTTGCCACCCGTGTCTAGCGTGACGATAGAAGAATCTTTAGTGATCAAGTGCAGAGTGCCATTCATAAAGAGAGAATTTAAAGCCTGGTAGTGGTGCACCCTAGTTTCTTGAGCCCACCCAGTTTGCTTCGAAGTCCATGTTCTGGTTTCCGACAAGTATATCTCCACTCCAGTGATTTCACTTGCATTGTCGCCATCCAGCACGATCACGAAGACCGTGAAGCAGGAGGGATTGGCGGGGTCGAGGCCGAGTAGGATGATCTTCTCCGGGCGTAGTTCCTCAGTGTGAGGCAACACGGTCCAATCCTCGGTAGCCGGATTGCACACGACGTAATCCATGCCCGGGGGAGATGACATGAAGCACTTGCAGAGGAGGAAGCCGCCGCAGCAATCCATGACTTTGAAGCCATGGGTATAGCCGCCGCCGTGCAGGAAAGGGAGGGATGGATCGACCAGGGGCCGCTCGCCTGACCTGCTGGCTGGAAAATTGAGGAAAAGCAGGTGGCAGATGTTTTGAGAAGTGCCACAAAAGAAGCCGGCGAGGGTCTGCGGGGATCGTCTGAGGAGGCCGCGGTCGGAGCAGAGGGCATGCCATGATGGCGACACGCACCGGAAGCGGCAGAGGGAACGGTAGGGCACCCGCGCCAGGATCTCCATGAGGAGCTCTTCCGGGAGGGTCGCCACCGGCTGGGACATCTGTTCCATTCCTTCCTAAGGCAACGGCGGAATTTGGGGACGAGAAGAAGAGTTGTTTTCTAAGGGTATATTTTTAGTACTACAAAAATCAAATCTTAAATATAATCCAAATTTGAGAAAAAAAACAGCCTCTGTTTTTTGACTTTTTACTAGTTGATGGTTATATTTAGTAAAAAAAATATCATCCAAATCTTAAATATAATCTGTATTTTATTATACAAATTTTAGCAAGAATTTAGTAAAACTTAATTATCTGAAACTTAATTATAAATTGAAGTTTAACAAGAAACAATGTCAGAAAATCGGTCTCTGGTTTTGATTTCGAGGTGAAGATCTTACTCATCGATGGTTATATTTAGTAAAAAATATCATCCAGATCTTAAATATAATCTGAATTTTATTATACAATCTTTTAACAAAAATTAATGTTAGAAAATATGTCATTGGTTTTTTTACTTCTAGATGTTGATCTTACTCCTTATTGGAATTTTATTATTCAAATCTTAAATATAGTCCGAATCTTGACAAGAAGCAATGGTAGAAAAATAGTCTTTTTCCTTCTAGGTGTACATATTACTCATCGATGGTTATATTTAGTAAAATTTGATTATGTAAATCTTAGACAATCTGAATTTTATTACCCGGATGTTAACAATAATCAATGATATGAAATCGGTTTGTTGTTTTCACTTCTAGGTGTAGATCTTACTCGTCGATGGTTATATTTAGTAAAATTTTATTATCCAAATCTTAAATATAATTTTCATAGATCAAACATCACTTGGTGAAATTTGACGTTTGATTCTACGTCCCGCCTTTTTTTCTTTTTGAGTGCATTGTTGTTTCTTGGATTTTCTTGAATCCTTGGCAAAAGGCTGACACACATGTGGCGATCCATCGGACGGCTTTTATGGGCTCCATCCAACGGCTAGGAGAGGCGGTCGATCTTCTCAAATCAACACCGGGCTAACACGTCGCCCCCACCCCGCAATTGCATTTTTTTACTGTCAAGCACGAGTATATATTTGTTTTACATATTTTGTTACTTTCAACAATTGGTGGATGTTATTGGCTATTAAGGAGCATCAAGTGGATACAAACTCAAAGAGTACACAGCCAGCCTCTGTATAGTTATGATGCACATAGCCAATACTAATGCACACATATAAAAATACACCAACAAATAGCAAAGTCACATAAGACCAAAGCTATGTGTAGGCGAGTAACAAAAAAAATAAAGTGGTCAGGACGTGATCGGCAAACTACAACAATGAACATATTTGCACCAACCATCTTTACACCACGCAGACAACGAGACTCTTCAATGGTAACGCCTTCAAGAAGGAAACAACATTCAAATGCAGAAGTCGCTGGATCCAAGTAGCATGGCCGGAATTTAGGCTTTCACCCTGAAGAATCAATCCGAGCATATCCGAGAAATGACTCCAACAAGGTAACAACAATAAAACATCGCCATCGCCAGGTATAACCAGCTCGGGTGAGGGCTAGCCTTTCAGCACAGAGCTCACGATCTCTTCCTTCTCCAAATTTTCTTCTATCTCCATTAGCAATATTCTCTGCCTGTCTCCCACCTCGTCAGTGAGAGGGCCTAACCGCAGCAATTCCAACTCCGCCTTCAGCTCCTTCAAACGCCAATGGGGAGCCTTGAAGATCGAACGATCCCATTCATGAATGGTGGCGTGTACACTTGTTGTGCGCTCTGCAATGGGTGCCAACGGATTGGTTCGGTCCCAAGCTTCGGACACAATTTGCATAACATTCTCCTCTTGTAGCCACCTAGATTCAAAGCACCTCTGATGGGTTCGCTGATGGTCCCCCTGTACATCTCCCTCCGTATCAATAAATATCGGTCTGTGATCAGACTTGGTGTGTGTAGCATTAGTAATCTTTGCCTCAGGAAAAACTCCATGGAACTGACCATTACATACCGCTCTGTCAAGTCGTTCTCTAAGCCTCCTCCTCCTCCAAGTATGTAAATCACCACTACAACCCATGTCCTCCAATTGGCAATCAACAAGGACATCTCTGAAATTTTGCATCATGTGCATTGGCCTCGGTGCACCGCCCTCCTTCTCGTGGGAGTATAAGATCTCATTAAAATCCCCGGCTATCAACCACGGGAGTTTTATTCATTGATGTAGATCACGCAAACATGACCATGACATATGTTTATCTTCCCTCTTCGGCTCAGCATAAAACCCTGTAAACCTCCAACCTCATGCGTGCCATCCCCCACGGTAACATCTATGAAATTTTTATCCTTATCTTTGAGTTGAATTGCCAATGATCTCCATCAAAACGAAAGCAAACCACCACTCGCCCCATTACTTTCATGCACCTCCATGCTGTCCATCTTTAACTTTTTTCAGAGTTTTTCTGCCTTAGCTTTGTTCAGATGCATCTCAGACAGAAAGACGACATCCGGCCCCCACTGCCTCCGGACGTCTAGAAGCGTTCTTTCTGCCGCGCCACTAGCCATGCCACGGCAGTTCCAACATATGAGTTTCATTATTCATGGCGATCACCCACCAGTCAAACAAGCCAAAACGTCGTACGTCCAAACCCTAACTCGCAAGGAGTAGAGTAGACGGAAATCAAGACTGCACGAACCTTGCCGAGGGATTGGCCAGAGCTGCAGGACAGAAAACCGATCGTTGCCGAAAACAACGACGGGACGAAACACCGCTCGCTGCCGAGGCCAACGCCGGGACAGAAAACTTGGACGAACTTGAAGTTGTCTCCTGATCCGGTCAGCAGCCAAGTTCCTGATGCATAAGCACCAGAAGGACCAAACGCAGCAACGCCGTGGTAGTAGCCATCATGATGAAGAGGCAACACGCGAGAAAAAACGGCCTGCGCCGGCGCAGCCCTAATCGCCCCTTCAACTCACGGCTGTAGCTCTTTGCTTGGCCAGTATATTCTGGGATGGCAACATGACTTCTTTTCTTAAAAATAAGATAAGATGCAAGTAAGAAGTCTTCAAACCCCACGTCCGAAAAGTGTCCACATCTCAGATCGCGATTTGGTGCGTTAGTTGCAGGAGAAGAAAGATCTGACGGTAAAGTAGCTCCAATCGCTGTGCAATGTCTCTTAATTAGATCGAGAACGAGATCGAGTGTCTCGCAGATATCCCTCCAGCGCCGCCCTCTTTTCTCGCGAAACCTAACCCACCCCACCCCACCCCTGCGCCGACCCATCATCCATGGTCATGGCTGGATCCGACCAGGCTGCTGGCTGGATGATGCTGGACCGTTTCGTCTACCGCAGGGACGAGGACAACGATGGCGGCGGCTGGCGCTTCCCGGACGAATCTAAGGCGCCCCTGAGGGCCACCTCGTTCACCTCCCTCGGCAGGCCTTTCGACGTCGCCATCCTCCATGCCGAGCCGCCCGCCGTCTCCCGCCTCTACGTGCGGTGGCCCGGCGGCACCAAAGGAAAATACGGCTCCAGCGCCGGCACCGCGCTCATGGCCGCGCACCGTGACCTCATCCTCTTCCAGCTCGTCTCCATGGAAGGTCGTATCACGCATGACCACTTCGTCTGCATAGCATCCTCGGATCCTGCAGCTGGGCCGCACATCGAGCTCAAACGCCTCCCCGTCTGCACCATACCCATGGTACCTCTGTACGCGTGTCTTGAGGAACAAGACACGGAGGAGGAAACTCCGTCTTGTGAGGAACAAGACACGGAGGAGGAAACTCCGTCTTGTGAGGAACAAGACACAGAGGATGCCACTATGCGGCGAGTGTTTTTCCCCAACACTGTAGGGCTCATTCGCGGCCGTGAAGAAGAGTTTGCCGTGGCACAGCTGGCTATGGTCACAAAGATA
The DNA here is from genome assembly GCA_904067115.1 of Aegilops sharonensis. NCBI lineage: Eukaryota > Viridiplantae > Streptophyta > Magnoliopsida > Poales > Poaceae > Aegilops > Aegilops sharonensis. Next base: position 57,920,376 of record LR880968.1, on the reverse strand, counting down.
CGAGGCGCCCACCGGATGGAAGCTGAAGTGTGCGTGCTCCGCTCACGTGTGTCGGATCCTGACGACCATGGCATGTGGGAGGTTCAAAAGATACCTATTCAGCATCAGACTCATGAATACTTGGCCCTGGATAATTGGTTGACGGATGCTGTCGTCACATTCAACAACTATATCTGCTGGATTTCCTACTACGCAGGAGGTATTCTATTCTACGATATATTTGCAGAAACACCTAACATTTTTTATCTTCGGTTACCTACAAGAAACCGTCCTACAACGACTCAAGAAAGAGGTTTCCTTGAGGTCAACCGTAGCCTCTGTGTCACTGGTGATCTTCTCAAGTACACGTATATTCTTCGCAATGATAAAAGACTCTATGGCCCACTTAAACCTCGTACGGGTTTTACTATCCTCACTGATACTTTGAGCATAACGGAGACTGGTGACATAAATTGCTTCCACGAAAGGGTCAAGATAGCTAATGAATTGTGGCATTACAACACCTCTGAATGTCTCCCGCGCCAAGCCCTGATGTACCCTCTTGTGAGCATGGACAGCCCTAATACTGTCCACTATTTGATCTCTGAGGAAGGAGATAAGATTGACAAGGTTTCCATGGTTACGTTGGATATGATTACTCAGAAAGTCACTTCAATTGTTCCATATATTAAAGGAGAGGAAGACCTCTGTGGCCAAGATGCTGACATGGTTAAAGAAAAGTCCCACCTTCTCACGTCCTTCCTTCCATCCGAGTTCCCCAAGTTCTTGAATCTCACAAGGTATTGATTAATCTGCACACTGTATTTTATTTTCCTTTTGATTAAGATACAATAAGTCAGTGATCGATAGAGTGCAGACTTCGTAAAGTTTAGTTTGAAGCAGGAGCTCGCTATTAGTGTGACACGATATCTCTGTGGCGTTATGTATGCCATTTATAGTGTGTAATCTCTTGTCATGCCACCTTTTGAAGTTATTGGTACATGTACATACTTGTTCGGAAATTTAGTTCTACTCCGAAGCTAAAGCTATGCTAACTTAGCATCCTCGAGAAATTTGGAAGAACCAATATATATCTTCAGGCCCAAATTGATCCAGTGTAAAATATTCTGTACAATTCATCTAGTTACTCCTATTTGGTTAGAGCATTCGGTGACTAAAATCGTATGCTTTCAGGGGTCTCTAAAACATCCAGAAGTGCTGGAGGATTCTGTGCAAGTAGGTGTCNATCCTCACTGATACTTTGAGCATAACGGAGACTGGTGACATAAATTGCTTCCACGAAAGGGTCAAGATAGCTAATGAATTGTGGCATTACAACACCTCTGAATGTCTCCCGCGCCAAGCCCTGATGTACCCTCTTGTGAGCATGGACAGCCCTAATACTGTCCACTATTTGATCTCTGAGGAAGGAGATAAGATTGACAAGGTTTCCATGGTTACGTTGGATATGATTACTCAGAAAGTCACTTCAATTGTTCCATATATTAAAGGAGAGGAAGACCTCTGTGGCCAAGATGCTGACATGGTTAAAGAAAAGTCCCACCTTCTCACGTCCTTCCTTCCATCCGAGTTCCCCAAGTTCTTGAATCTCACAAGGTATTGATTAATCTGCACACTGTATTTTATTTTCCTTTTGATTAAGATACAATAAGTCAGTGATCGATAGAGTGCAGACTTCGTAAAGTTTAGTTTGAAGCAGGAGCTCGCTATTAGTGTGACACGATATCTCTGTGGCGTTATGTATGCCATTTATAGTGTGTAATCTCTTGTCATGCCACCTTTTGAAGTTATTGGTACATGTACATACTTGTTCGGAAATTTAGTTCTACTCCGAAGCTAAAGCTATGCTAACTTAGCATCCTCGAGAAATTTGGAAGAACCAATATATATCTTCAGGCCCAAATTGATCCAGTGTAAAATATTCTGTACAATTCATCTAGTTACTCCTATTTGGTTAGAGCATTCGGTGACTAAAATCGTATGCTTTCAGGGGTCTCTAAAACATCCAGAAGTGCTGGAGGATTCTGTGCAAGTAGGTGTCAGTTCCATCATTGGATTGCTCTACTATGTTCTGCTGCCGAGAATAGAGTGGCGAGGTGTTCATCCATCTGATGATAATAGGATTTAGTGAAGAGATGGTCTGGGAGTTGCTGAAGTTTGTATTTTGTTAGTTTTACAAATTTGTATGGCGCCGGTGCCCCAGTTATTGCAAACTTGTATGACGCTGGATCGCTAATTAAACCATCCAGAAGCTCGAGGATTCTGTGCAAGTAGGCGTCAGTTCCATCGTTGGATTGCTATAGTATGCTCTATTGTGGAGAATAGAGTCGCGAAGTGTTAATCCATCTGATGATGATCACATGAAGTTGGTGACGAGATGGTCTGGGAGTTGCTGAAATTTGGATTTCTTGTGTGTTCTGTCTCCTTGTTGTGTCAGTCTTCTTAGTTTCACAAACATGTATGGCGCCCAAAGTAGAAGGCTATTGTTTGTAGTTATATTAGTTTATTTCCTCTATATACAATGACACGGTTTATTGTGTGTCAAAGAGGAAGGGAAAAAATAANCGGTGCCCCAGTTATTGCAAACTTGTATGACGCTGGATCGCTAATTAAACCATCCAGAAGCTCGAGGATTCTGTGCAAGTAGGCGTCAGTTCCATCGTTGGATTGCTATAGTATGCTCTATTGTGGAGAATAGAGTCGCGAAGTGTTAATCCATCTGATGATGATCACATGAAGTTGGTGACGAGATGGTCTGGGAGTTGCTGAAATTTGGATTTCTTGTGTGTTCTGTCTCCTTGTTGTGTCAGTCTTCTTAGTTTCACAAACATGTATGGCGCCCAAAGTAGAAGGCTATTGTTTGTAGTTATATTAGTTTATTTCCTCTATATACAATGACACGGTTTATTGTGTGTCAAAGAGGAAGGGAAAAAATAAATATCTAGGTGTTATGTGACTTACCTTTTAAAAGAAATAACTTCAATCTACGGAGTCTTCACTATTTGCTTCACATAACAATTGTAGCTATAATAAGAAAGTCCATCATGGAGTATATATAACCTCGTTTTTCTATTATTCTGCAACTCTATGAACCCCTAATAAAGCGTACTTCTATTTTAGATGTTGAGTTAATGAAATTTATTCCCTAAGGTATATGCGGTAATTTGGGATGAACCCAAATATCTCATTTTCCTTCAAATAAATTATCCTCGGAAATATCTGTTTCAAGTAAACATTTTGTTGTAGGCATATTTCAACCGCTAACCAAGCCTGGTCACCATCACATGTTTAGTGCGTGAATTTTGCCAGTGTCATAGTATTAACATAATTGACACATGTGAGCCATCTTTAATCTACGAGATGGCCAAATGGAAAAGGTTGTTTGGAGTTGAACAAGATTCTCAGTATAGTTGTGCAAGGTAGGGGGAAAAACACATAGATTGGGGGACAGTGGGAGGAAGGAAGCAAATTGTCACGTGGTGGCTGAGAAGATGGAGGAGAGGAAGGCGGTAATCAGATGCATTTGTCTACAACATGTCGAATATGAAGTATCATCCCATGTGGATAGTCAATGACCCCACCACACAACATTTCTCTTTCTAGACATTTGTTAGCCATTGGCAACGCATGGGCATTGAACTCAGATTCATTTACTTCTACACTTACCCATGGTTTGATGGATCGAGAAATTTAGTGACATTAATTGCAATGAGGAATATCATATATCCATAAACATCAGATGTTTTTTTCCAGTAGAACATGATCATTGATGAACCAGTGAGATTTTTAAAAAGCCTATGGCAACGCACGGGCATTCGAGTAGTCTTTAGTTTTGCAAACTTGTATGGCGCTGCAGTTTCGTTGGGCGCTAAAAGCATTTCTAACCGATCCCCTATATCTATTTAGTGGAGTAAATTTGGCTTTTTACCCCACTAAGTTTGACCTAGCCGATCCTATATACAACTTGGTGGATAATTTTTTTACTTCATCCCTAAAAATCTGATTATATTTACTCCATCCCTACGTGGCCGAGTAAAATCGGAGCCTCTTCTCCCTGCCTCCTCTTCACCCCTCGCACCGCGGCCGTCACGCCCCGCTCCACCGCCCCTCCGATGGCCGGACGTGGTGGCCACTGGTCCCCGCCGCCCATCCGCAGCATAGATCCGCCCGCCATGCGCGCAGGCCGTCCTCCGCGGGCTCTTGATCGAGCCACTGTCGCCGGTCGCCCGATCTGCCCACGGCACACCACTACGCCTGTTCGATGACTTCCCAGTCCTTCCTCCGCACCGGCCGCCGACAAGGACCCTCGGGGTCTGGCAGTGGCACTGGGGGACGTGGGCGGTCGAAATCACGGATCGGGAGACCCACACCCGGCAGTGGCTCGGGACCTTCCACACGGGCGAGCTCGCGGCATGGAGTAGGACCACTGGCAGGTCCGCTTCCACGGCTCAGCGGCTCGGCTCAATTTGCCCCCAGGCACACGTCCAGTCCAACTCGTCCTGCCAGAGCCGGGGGTGGTGTAACGCCCCGGATTCGATGCGCCAGGTGTCTGCCAGTTATTCGCCGTCGTTGCCATGTCATGTGCTTGCGTGTCTCTCTTTGCCATGTCATCATCTGCATTTCATATCATGTCCTCATGTGCATTTCATTTTGCATACGTGTCCGTCTCATGCATCCGAGCATTTTCCCCGTTGTCCGTTTTGCAATCCGGCACTCCTATGTCTCCCGGCGCCCCCTTTTACCTCTTTTCGTGTGCGGGTGTTAAACGTTCTCGGAATGGACCGAGGTTTGTCAAGCGGCCTTGGTATAGCACCGGTAGACCGCCTGTCAAGTTTCGGATCATTTGGAGGTCGTTTGGTACTCCAACGGTTAACCGGGTAACCGCAAAAGCCTCTTTTGTTTGCAGCCCAACACCCCTTTCTAAGTGGCCAAAACCCAGCAAACTCCCCTCCTTGCTCTCGGTCGTTCGATCACGATCGCGTGGCTGAAAACCGCACCTCATTTGGACTCTCCTAGCTCCCTCTACCTATATAAACACCTTCCCCTTCAAAAATCGCAGCCAGTGAGAGGTCGCCACGTGGCCACCGGCCCCTCCCCGCCGCCGCGGCCCGCCCAGGCCCGCGCGGCCGCCCGCGCTGCCCCGCCGGCCCCGACATCGCCGGCGTCGACCGCCGCCGCCGGCCGCCCCCTGCCTCCCGCGCCGAGAGCCGCCGCCCTCCGCTCCGGCCGCCGCTCGCCGCGGGCCGCCGTCCCCTCCCGCGGGCGCTGCCCCGCGCCTTGCGCCGGCCGCCTCCTTCGCCGCCGGTGGCCGCTGCCGCCGCCTGCCGGCCTCGCCTCGTGTGACGCCCTCGATTCAATCGTACACTAATCATGCACGCAAATGTGTACGATCAAGATCAAGGACTCACGGGAAGATATCACAACACAACTCTACAAATAAAATAAGTCATACAAGCATCATAATACAAGCCAGGGGCCTCGAGGGCTCGAATACAAGTGCTCGATCATAGACGAGTCAGCGGAAGCAACAATATCTGAGTACAGACATAAGTTAAACAAGGTGCCATAAGATGGCTAGCACAAACTGGGATACAGATCGAAAGAGGAGC
>LR880968.1:57814151-57830100 GCA_904067115.1 Aegilops sharonensis | reverse complement strand
ACCCCCGCGCAACGCTCACTGTTCATCCCAGAGGCAGCATCGATCGGCTTCAGTTAGCAGCAGTAGCGAAGGAATCGCTCCATCGGGTTCAGTTAACAGCCATCGATCGATCGCTCGGGTTCAGTAACGCGTAGCCTGCAGTGCAATCGCTCGGGTTCAGTTAGAGCCCAACGCCTCGCTCGACTTCAGTTAGAGCCAACGCCTCGCACAAAAGCGCGTACGTACGAGAGAAACGCGCATCGCTCGGCCCCCGACCTCCCACCGTAACCGGCAACTCCCCGAAATTTTCCTCCCCCTCGCTTCTACCACAGTTTTTTCCGTCATGGACGGCCCAAAGAATGTCATGCAGCTGCGTCTTCGGCCCGCCCAGGACGAAAAGCCCATTTTCTGTCATGATTTTTTGTCATAGAAGTAGGAGCCCACCACATCTATGATGATACCGGGTTTTGTCACAATTATCGTCATAGAAGTGTCATATGTATGACAGAAAAAAATTTCGTTCGGCCCAAAATGTCACGGATGTGTCTTTTTTTGTAGTGATTGTCCGGAGATCCGAAGACCACTTCCAGTGTGATTGAGCCCGTGCATCAGGCCTCTACACCTGGTATGATACCTTTAAAGGTGGTTTTTGTGGGGTTTATCCTTGAGGGGTTGATGCCCATTTTGCACACTGTATCCTGGTAAAGCAGGTTCAGGCTGCTGCCTCCGTCCATGAGGACTCGTGTGAAATGGAATCCGTCGATGATGTGGTCGAGGACCAATGCGGCCGAACCGCTATGATGGATACTGGTAGGATGGTCCCTGCGATCGAAAGTGATCGGGTAAGAGGACCATGGGTTGAACTTTGGGTCGATTGTATAGACCTCCTTTTGTGCACGTTTCCACTTGGGAATGTGGCTTGCGCATATCATATTCACTGTTTTCACCTAGGGAGGGAATTTCATATATCCTCCTATATTCGGTGATCGGGGCTCTTCATCGTCGTCGTCACTTTGAGACCCCTTCCCCTTGTTTTCAACGTCTGACCTGCCAGCTTGTCTCAAGACCCAGCATTCTCTATTGGTGTGGTTGGCTGGTTTTCCAGGGGTGCCATGAATTTGGCATGGACGGTCGAGTATGCGGTCGAAACTGGACGGGCCAGAATTATTTTTGTTGAATGGTTTCTTCCGCTGACGGACTTGGAGGCGCAGAATCCAGCATTGACTGACGTGTCTTCGACATTGTCACCGTTTTTGCGACGCTTGTGTTTGTTGCGCCGTGATTTGTCATTGCTATCCTTGGCTTTCGATGTGCTGGGATTGCTTGTTGTATTGTTGCTACGAGCCAACCAGCTATCCTCACCCGCGCAAAAGCGGGTCATGAGTGTTGTTAGGGCTGCCATGGACTTTGGCTTTTCCTGCCCGAGATGTCGGGTCAGCCATTCGTCATGGATGTTATGCTTAAAGGCCGCTAGGGCTTCGGCATCCGGGCAATCGACAATTTGGTTCTTTTTGGTTAGGAACCGGGTCCAAAATTTCCTGGCTGACTCTCCGAGCTGCTGGGTTATGCGACTTAGATCATCAGCATCCGGTGGTCGCACGTAAGTGCCCTGGAAGTTGTCAAGGAATGCGTCCGCCAGGTTCTCCCAACTCCCTATGGAGTTTGCCGGCAAGCTGTTCAGCCAATGCCGAGCCGGTCCCTTTAGTTTTAGTGGGAGGTACGTGATGGCGTGTAGGCCATCTCCGCGGGCCATGTGAATGTGGAGGAAGAAATCTTCTTCCATAAGGCGGGGTTTGTGGTACCATCGTATGATTCAATGTTCACGGGTTTAAACCCTTCGGGGAATTCATGATCCATTACTTCATCAGTGAAGCCTAGGGGATGTGTGGCGCCTCTGTGTCGGGCGTCCTTGTATTCGGCCCGGCCGGATTTGTTAGTGTATCTGACGTGACGATCATTGTCACGCGTTGCGGCGCGTCCCCGTGATCCGTAGATTGATCTTGACTGTCCTGCTTTGTTTTCCAATACATCTCGCAGGTCCTTCGTGTAGCCCCTGGCCTTAGTATTATCGTTTGGTTGGCGGCGGGGTGCGGTCTGGACTTCGGGCTGGTACGATGCTTTGTCTCGGCCACAGGGTGGCCGGTCAGCCGCATCATGCGCTGGTAGCGTGGGCTTTAAAGCCTCCTCCTCGAGTGGAGGTAGCAGCCTGCGCTTTGGGTAGCTTTTGCTAGGGTGTTCGAGTCCGTATTCCTCGGCAGCCAGGACCTCGGTCCATCTGTCAGTTATCAGATCTTGATCAGCTTGAAGCTATTGCTGCTTTTTCTTCAGGCTTTTTGCAGTGGCTATAAGTTGGCGTTTGAAGCGCTCATGCTCGACGGGATCCTCAGGCACGATGAATTCTTCGTCGCCAAGGCTTACTTTTCATCTTCGGAGATTGGCATGTAATTATCGTCCTCTGATTCTCCATCAGTTGCCTGTTCTTTAGGGCTAGCTTGCCCATCCTCTTGCTCAGCCTGTTCGAAGCTTGCCTGGGCAGGATTGTCTTCATCTTCGGCACCATCCGGATTGTTATCTCTTGCGCCGGTATCACTATTTCTGCTATGGCGGGGCTCGGAGCGATGCCGATGACGCTGGTGTCTAGATTGCTTCCCCAAGGGGTTATCTTCCGTTGCCTCATCGCCATTGTTTTCTTTAGGGGTGTCCACCATGTAAATATCATATGATGAGGTGGCTGTCCAGCGCCCTATAGGTGGTGGTTCCTGTTCTTCTCCTGCATCGTCATCCATAACGTCGATCTCTTCGGAGTCGAAGTCAAGCACGTCGGTTAAGTCATCGACAGTGGCTATAAAGTCGGTGGGAGACGAATTTCTTCGTCGTCCACTCCCCACTCGAGCCGGACATAGTTCGGCCAAGAATCTCCTGAAAAGGAAAGTGACCTTAATGAGTTCAGCACATCACCCAAGGGTGAGTGGTGAAAAATATCCGCGGCGGTGAACTCCATGACGGGTGCCCAATCCGATTCGGGAGGCACAGACGTGCGCGGTTTGGATCCTGTAGCCGGAGACGAGTCCGAGGATCCGATGACACCACTTTCACAGGAGGTGGAATCAGTGTTCGGCTCCGACGCCGATGAGTGTGCGGCTTTCGTGACGGGGTCCATCCACCCGCCCTCGGAAGGCACGATCTACTCCGGATTGATTGCCGGCGCCACCGCAGGCGCGATCTCCCGAATATTGTCCGACGGCAGATCAAAGTCATACCCTTCGTGACCATTCGGTGCGCCTGGCATGGGCTTGAGTCCGTCGAAGATCAAGTCTCCGCGGATGTCAGCAGTATAGTTTAAGTTTCCAAACCTGACCTGATGGCCAGGGGCGTAGCTATCGATCTGCTCCAGATGGCCAAGTGAGTTGGCCCGCAGTACGAAGCCGCCGAATACGAAGATCTGTCCAGGGAGGAAAACCTCCTCCTGGACCGCATCATTGAAGATGATCGAAGGGGCCATCAAGCCTTACAGCGACAACACAGTGGAACTCTCAATGAAAGCACCAATGTTGGTGTCAAAACCGGCGGATCTCAGCTAGGGGGTCCTAAACTGTGCGTCTAAGGCTAATGGTAACAGGAGGCAGGGGACACGATGTTTTACCCAGGTTCGGGCCTCTCGATGGAGGTAATACCCTACTTCCTGCTTGATTGATCTGGATGATATGAGTATTACAAGAGTTGATCTACCACGAGATCGTAGAGGCTAAACCCTAGAAGCTAGCCTATGATTATGACTGTTCTCGTCCTACGGACTAAATCCTCCGGTTTATATAGACACCGGAGGGGGCTAGGGTTACACAGAGTCGGTTACAGAGAAGGAAATCTACATATACGAATATCTAAGCTTACCTTCCACGCAAAGGAGAGTCCCATCCGGACACGGGGCGAAGTCTTCAATCTTATATCTTCATAGTCCAACAGTCCGGTCAAAGTATATAGTCCGGCTGTCCGAGGACCCCTTAATCCAGGACTCCCTCACCCCAAACCAAGGTTCAAGTACATGTTCTACTGCCTCCAGGCATCAAAAGATGGATTTCTTGCTAGTTGTAGGCCTTTCATTGGTAAATTTCAATGATGTAATCCTGTTTGAAATGTAAGCAAGTTATGCAATATGGCCCTAACTATCTCTGTTTATGCAGGACTTGATGGTTGCTTCATCAAGTTATCCACAGGCCACCAGATATTGGCAGCAACTGGGAGAGATGGGAACAACGATGTGTTCCCAATTGCTTTTGGGGTGGTTGACAAAGAGGATGGGCCTAGCTAGACCTAGTTTCTAAACCAACTTAGAGTCTGCATAGGAACCAGCAGCAAGTGGGGGAACTACACCATCATGTCTGACATGCAGAAGGTATTTTCTCTGACTCTGTACTATTCTTATGCACATAGCCATGCTGTTATAGTTATCTTATTACTAGCTTATGTAATCAAACAACATGGCCTTCTTAAAGCAAGTAATGAAGTATTTCCTCAATCCTCACAAAATATATTGCCTTAGACACATATATGCCAACTCCAGTCAGCTGGCTTTAGAGAAGAACAACTAAAGAAATGGGTTGACAAAGCTAGCTATTCTTTCACTGAACATGGTCACAAAGAAGGAATGGAAGGTTTGAAAGCAGCATGTGAACCAGCCTACATGTGGTTGAATGGCATCCCTAAGGAGTGTTAGGCTAGATATGAAATGGATCATGTGTGCAAGACTGACTTGGTTGTGAACAACCTTACTGAGGTTTTCAACAAAATGATTCTAGATGTTAGGTCCAAACCAATTAAGACCATGTTTGAAGGGTTGAGGACCAAACTAATGCAAGTACCAGGGCATCAGAGAGAAAACAGAGAGCTGTAGGTGGGAAATAACCCCACATTACATGGAGAAGCTTGAAGAGAGCAAGAAGTGGGCTAAATACTGTGAAGCAAACATGGCCGGTCCTAATATCTGGCAAGTAACTAGTGGAGAGAACACATATTGTGTGAAGCTTGATGAAGGGAGCTGCTCTTGCAGGAGATGGGACATGACTGGATCACCTCGCCACCATGCAATATCTGCAATGCAGAAGATAAAAGTACACCCAGAAGATTATGTGCATCCATGTTTTAAGAAGCAAATGTATAAGGCTGCATACCAGCATATCATCTACCCTGTCCCTGGTCCTGAATTCTGGCCCAACACCAACACACCTGACATAGAACCTGTCGGAGTAATGGGCCACGGGTAGGCCAACCCGAGCCCCAGGACCTTTCAAAATATCGGGGCAGCCTGCGCCCCTCAAGACCCCGAGACGAAGGGCCGCCTTCTGAGAGTCGGCGACGGAGTCGCCGACTGCCCCTCCCAGCCGAGTCCCAGAGGCGGCCTCAAGACAAGCCGACTCCAAGCTAGCGACTTCCGATGAAGCCGGCTACAGGGAGTCGGCCCGCGACTCCATCCACCTCCTGCCTGAGCGACCACGAGCGGGATGGGATAAAGCCGCCTTGCGGCCCGTCCCTGCCCCGCTCATAAAGAGCTGGCATGACCACAGGGCGCCGTACCGACGGAGATCTCCGTCCAGCGCGGCACTGTAGCCACGCCGGCCCTGACGTCAGCCCCGTGGGCAGATTCCTGTACCCACGATGGCCTGTCTGTACGACCCGAAGACGGCGGGACCTGCCTGTCGGCGGGAGTGCAGAAGACGGCGAGAGCACCCCCAAGACGGACCCGTTGGAGTCGGCCTCCGAGAGTCGGCCGGCCCCTCCCACGGGCTCCAAGCGCCATTAACCTGACAAGACAGGGAATGGCAACAGTGAACGCCCGCCAGGCGGCGGCACTGTTGCCATGACCCCACGACCAAGCTCGCGTCATTAGAAGCGCGGCTACAGTAACCTGCAGCCGGCAAGACCCGCCCGCGGCGGACAAGGGCTGGCACCAGCTGGGAGGTCGCCCCGCCAACTCGCCGACCGCGTAAGGCGGCAAGTTGACCCAGTCGCCCTCGGTGGCGACGTTCTTGACGTAGAAGTATGTGCGCTGCCACATCTTCACCGATTTGATGAGAGGGATGGCAGGAAAAGGGTTCTCGGGCACCGGCCTCCTCTTGGCGATGAACGTGCCGCACAGAGTCGGCACGCGAGCGACGTGGGTTCCGATTTTAGCTTGGAAGAATTCCCCCCACAGCTCGATGGTGGGGAGAACGCCAAGAAAGCCCTCGCATAAGGATGCGAAGGCGGCCAGCAGCACCACCGTGTTAGGAGTGAGGTGGTGCGGCTGGAGCCCGAAGAACTCCAGGAACACGCGGAAGAAGTCGCTCGCCGGCAGCCCTTGCCCGCGCATGAGGTGCGAGCGGAATATGACCCGCTCGCCCTCCTCCGGCGCCGGCGTGATTTCGCCCTCCGGCGCGGCGTGGGTCCGCACTAGGTGGCTGCTGGGGATGCGGCGCGTTTGGCGGAGAAACTCGATAATGTCGTCGTCGATGATGGAGCCGTCCCACACGCCGGAGCGCGCGGTGGGAGGCGCGGCGGCGGAGGAGGAGCTCATCTCCGCGGCGCGGCGAGGTCCGGCGCGGCGGAGCGAGGAAGAAGATGGAGCAAGGAAGAAGAAGAAGCGAGGAGCGAGAGGAAGCGGGGAAGAATGGGTGCGCGTGCGTCGCCGCCCCCCTCCCCCCACCTACTTATAGGCGCCTAGGCTAAGAAGCCGAGGGGGCGGGCGTGGGATTAACTGCGCCCACGTCCCCACGCCCCCACGATTTAACCCACGATGTTACTGCGCGCAGTAACGGCGTGGGGAGCCCAACCGCCCGCACGGCCGCAGCGGATCCGCCGTGCCCCGAGGCGCGGTAGTGGCGGCCCCCGCCTGACGGGCCTGTCTAGTCGCGCGCATGGGCTGGCAGACTGGCCCTGCCGCGTGGCGTCACGTGGCAGGCCCGCAACGGGCAGCTGCCTGGAAGCTTATCAGGCACGCCGCTCGAACCCCGCCGCAACCTTCGAAACCTCAGAGGAGCAAGACGGCCTCCTACAAGGCCGACTCCATCTAGTCGGCTCAAGATAAAGACGGCAAGACCAAGCCCAGATTCTTCCACTAAAGGGATGAAACTGCTGAGGCTCCTCGACATGTTGCCCTCGGTGCCTCACCAGCTTCGGGGACTACTGTCGGAGTAATGGGCCACGGGTAGGCCAACCCGAGCCCCAGGACCTTTCAAAATATCGGGGCAGGCTGCGCCCCTCAAGACCCCGAGACGAAGGGCCGCCTTCTGAGAGTCGGCGACGGAGTCGCCGACTGCCCCTCCCAGCCGAGTCCCAGAGGCGGCCTCAAGACAAGCCGACTCCAAGCTAGCGACTTCCGATGAAGCCGGCTACAGAGAGTCGGCCCGCGACTCCATCCACCTCCTGCCTGAGCGACCACAAGCGGGATGGGATAAAGCCCCCTTGCGGCCCGTCCCTGCCCCGCTCATAAAGAGCTGGCATGACCACAGGGCGCCGTACCGACGGAGATCTCCGTCCAGCGCAGCACTGTAGCCACGCCGGCCCTGACGTCAGCCCCATGGGCAGATTCCTGTACCCACGATGGCCTATCTGTACGACCCGAAGACGGCGGGACCCGCCTGTCGGCGGGAGTGCAGAAGACGGCGAGAGCACCCCCAAGACGTACCCGTTGGAGTCGGCCTCCGAGAGTCGGCCGACCCCTCCCACGGGCTCCAAGCGCCATTAACCTGACAAGACAGGGAATGGCAACAGTGATCGCCCGCCAGGCGGCGGCACTGTTGCCATGACCCCACGACCAAGCTCGCGTCATTAGAAGCGCGGCTACAGTAACCTGCAGCCGGCAATACCCGCCCGCAGCGGACAAGGGCTGTCGGCCCCATGCTGGCCTGCCGGCTTGGCCCACTAGTCAGCGGGCCCCAGGAGTCGGCGGAGAAGACGGCGACTAAAGAGACTGACGGCTGGGACCCGTGCCCAGCCAGATTACCATTGTACCCCCGGGGGGCAGGCCTATATAAACCCCCCGGGGCACCCATGCAAAGGGTTGGAACCTAGTAGTTTGACACACACCTATAGAGGGAAGAGAAGAGCCAGCCTTGCCCTTCTCCTTCCTCACCCCGAACAGCTCAAGGAGCAATCTTGTACTCACCTTGACATAGTGACCATGCGGAGACCCCGCAGAGCAGCAGTAGGGGTGTTATCTCCTCGGAGAGCCCTGAAGCTGGGTAAGATTCGCCGGCGTGCATGTCTACGCCTCATCCCGCTTCCAGGCACCGGCGACGTCCTACTCGCCCCCTCCATGATAAGCCATCCTTTGGCATATGTCACACCCAACCCCCGACAGAACCACCAGTTTTTAGGGAGAAGAAAGGCAAGAAGCAGACAGCTAGGAGGAAGGGTGAATTTGAAGTGCCAGCTCCAAAGGATACATCAAGGATTGGCACAATAACATGTAGTAAATGTGGGAAGCAAGTCCACAGGTGGACACTATGTGAAGACATGCTTAAGGCCAAGTTTATGACAAGGAAGAACAATCACCAGGTAAGTAAGCCAATTCATCTTTGAAATTCCGACTGTTGTTTTTAATGCATCCATCTTTTCAGCTGCTACTTGTCTTTAATTGTAGGAAAATAGGGCATCCTACCCAGCAACTTCAGCACCACCCATGCCATCTCCAGCTAGGGCCACATCATCAGGTCCTGCTCCATCTTCAGGTCCTGCTCCAGCTTCAGGTCCCAGCACCAGCCAACAACACCAGGTCAAGTGCATCATCTCCAGCAAAGAACACCAGATCATCAAGAGTTGCAAGAGGTTTCAATGCTCCAAGGGCAGCATCAACATTAGGTCAAGATGATGTTGGTTCTAAGAGGAAGAGAAAGGCCCAAGTAAATTAGCTTTGTATTTCACAGCCAGTGGCGACCATTGAATGTGTTGCACTAAATTCTGCTTTATGTCTTGAACTATGCTTGTTAGGCATGCTTGCTATCTGTGTTATTTGCAGTGAACTATGTTTTCATTTGAACAATTAAGTTATGTGGTGTGTGTTTGAACTGCTTGGAATAATTAAGTTATCTGCTATCATGCTCTATTTTGATTTGATATTTCCTAGGTTATGAATTATTTCATTTGAAATTATTTCTTATGTTGAATCATTGTTATGTAGATCAATTGATTTATTTTGTTGATAACTGATTGATATGCTTAGGTCACTTTGTCACTTTGAGTGGCCACTTGTCGACCACAACCCTAAAGCCACCCAAATTTGGCCACTTTGGGTGGCTACTTGTCGACCAACCCCAAAAGTGGCTAGTTTTCGACCAACCCCAAAGTGGCCAAATTTGGTCACTTTGGGGGGCAACTTGTCGACCAACCCCAAAGTGGCCAAATTTGGGCACTTTGGGTGGCTACTTGTCGACCAACCCCAAAAGTGGCTAGTTGTCGACCAACCCCAAAAGTGGCTAGTTGTCGACCAACCCTAAAGTGTCCAAATTTGGTTACCTTGGGGGGCAACTTGTCGACCAACCCTAAAGCCACCCAAATTTTGCCACTTTGGGTGGCTACTTATCGACCAACCCCAAAAGTGGCTAGTTGTCGACCAACCCTAAAGTGGCCAAATTTGGTCACTCTGGGGGGCAGCTTGTCGACCAACCCTAAAGCCACCCAAATTTGGCCACTTTGGGTGAATACTTGTCGACCAACCCTAAAGTGGGCATCTAGGACCAAAACCTAACATATCAAACCTAAAACATCAAGATTTGCCCATCTAGGCACCAAACCCTAAGAGGTCAAACCTAAAACAACAATATTTGGCCATCTGACCAGACCATAACATATCTAACTTAAAACATCAAGGTCATCAGATCAATTCATTCATACATACAAATATAGATAAAAGATTAACTCATAAATTGCATCATAGACAGATTGATTCATCACATAGATAGATCATTCAACATTTTTCTTTCACCAGCTTCATACATTGCATCATAGGCAACTTGATTCATCACATACATAGCTCATTCAACATTATTCTTACACCAACTTGAAACATCACATAGATAGAAAGACAGATCTAGGAACAAAGAAACATAACAACACCATCATGGGTACAGAATCCTAGTCCACCTCTGCCTAGTGACCAGAAAAGGATGGAAATTTTCCCTCCTCCTTGCCCAGTAGACGATATCATCATCACTAGGGTTGGAGCCAGGGCGAATGCCTCCAGGAACTGCTCTATGTCATTGCGGTTGCGTGCTGCAAGGATCATCTCAGCAAGTTGCCTTCTCACCCTCCTCCTTGCATCCCTGTGCATGTCTTGCCTGGGCACCTCTTCTTCTCCATCTATGACCTCTCCACGATCCATCTCTCCCTGGGATTCTAGGGTTTCTTTGGAGGGTGGGGGTGGAGAAGGGTGGGGTGGGGGATTGACTGCAGTTTCTCCCAAGGGGTGGGCTTTATAGACTACTAATGGTTGGTATAGGTAGACACAAGAGTAATAAAGCATGCCAGTCTAGGCCTACAGTGTGTACATAATGGTTTTAGGCCCAAAAATAAACTAGTACAACATTGCTAGTTTCAGGAAAACAACCTAAAGAAATAAAACAGTTCTTCACTGCATTACTTAAGATAGATAGGTTCTTAACAGTACAATAACATAGGCCAAACTTAGCAAAGGTTCTCCACCACTCCAGTTACCATAACTTAAACAATTCATATAGGACTGCACAAAATATACTCCTACCATCATCTTGCAAGGCCTGTTATATGTGTAGGCCACCTTACTTACTTAACCACCATTGTCCAAATCTTCAAGCCTCCAGTATGGCCTTGATTTTCTCAAGATTTTCCTTGCTCCCATGGCCAGCATTCAGCAGATCAGCAACTACGTTCTCAAGCTCTGTCTTCTCTTGTGCAAGAAGATCCCTGTCCACCTTTATCTCTTTCATTGCCTTCCTGGTGTTGTGAATTATGTCTGCCTGGGCCTGAAGGATACACCTCTGTTCTTTTGCTAGCCTTAGCTTCTCCATCTTCATCTCCAGCTCTAGCTCTTCCTTCTTCTTCTCATATTTCTCAGCATCCATTGCTTTATGGTAGTCAATCTTGCCAACACCATCCTGCCAGTTAAACATCTTGCTAACATCATCAACCATTTAATGATACTCAGTGCAGAGATGATCATAGTCCTTCTTCAACTTGGCAACCTCATCCTCATATGCATGCTTGTCTTGATCCTTCCAAGGTTTTGCTCATGGAACATTTCCCACAGCTTGATGAGGCAGTTCTTAAGTAAATCAGGCCAGGCATGATAAACCCACTAAACTACACCACAATTCACACCTCCCTGTAGTTTGATCAGAGAACACATACTTCAGAAAATGCATAAATTCAGTTCTAACTTCAATTCAAAAAGAGGATTGGTACACACGGAGGACATGTATCCATAAATTCAGTACTAAATTCAGTTCAAACAGAGTTAATGTACAAATTCAGAAAAATATGCAATTCAATACAGCATAACAAAAATCAATCAATATATCCATCTATTAGGCAACGTAGTAATTTCAAAAAAATTCATACGCACACGCAAGATCATGGTAATGCATACCAACGAGAGGGGAGAGTGTTTTCCACATACCCTCGTAGACCGAAAGCGGAAGCGTTATGACAACGCGGTTGATGTAGTCGTACGTCTTCACGATCGACCGATCCTAGTACCGAACGTATGGCACCTTCGCGATCTGCACACGTTCAGCTCGGTGACGTCCCACGAACTCCAATCCAGCAAAGTGTCGAGGGAGAGCTTCGCCAGCACGACAACGTGATGACAGTGATGATGAAGCTACTGACACTGGGCTTCTCCTAAGCACCGCAACGATATGACCAAGGTGGATTATGGTGGAGGGGGCACCGCAGATGGCTAAGAGATCAATGATCAACTTGTGTGTTCTAGGGTGCCCTGTCGGTGTCAAAACCGGCGGATCTCGGGTAGGAGGTCCCGATCTGTGCGTCAAGGTTGATGGTAACAAGAAGTAAGGGACACAGATGTTTACCCAGGTTCGGGCCCTCTCGATGGAGGTAAAACCCTACTTCCTGCTTGATTAATATTGATGATATGGGTAGTACAAGAGTAGATCTACCACGAGATCGTAGAGGCTAAACCCTAAGAGCTAGCCTATGATGGTATGAATGTAATTGTGATCGGTCTTCTAAGGACCAACGTCTCTGGTTTATATAGGCACCGGAGAGGGCTAGAGTTTACATGGAGTCGGTTACAAGGAAGGAAATATAATATCTAGATCGCCAAGCTTGCCTTCCACTCCAAGGAAAGTCCCATCCGGACACAGGCCGAAGTCTGGAGTCTTGTATCTTCACGCTTCAATAGTCCGGACATTGTGCACAACCCGGCTATCCGGATACCTTCTAATCAAGGACTCCCTCAGTAGCCCCTGAACCAGGCCTCAATGACGATGACTCCGACGCGCAGTCTTGTCTTCGTCATTGCAGGGCAGGTTCCTCCTCCGAATACTCCAAAGTGGTCATCGAACACGTAGACCGTGTCTGGCTCTGCGAGATGATCTTCGTATGGTATAGATCTGATTTGCTAGCAATCTTCGTGCGTCATGCCCCTGCATCAGGGCTTGGTCCAACGCGAACCGACATTTCCTGCCCCACCACGACTCGTATTGCGAGGCGGTTTTATTGGCACGTTCCGCCGAGGCAGAGATCGTGTTCCTCTTATTACGGGATTTTCCATCAATATGAGCACGCGTGACCCCACGACGGCTGTTGGTATAACCCGTGTTTTTTTAGATAAGCCTCAAACGGTCATACCAGGGACTCTTGATATTCACCCTCTTTATAAAGGGGTCGAGACCTGCGCCTCCTTTTCCACCTTCATCGCGCCTTCTCGCACCTCGAATTCTAACACCCAAAACCTAAGCTCCACCCCTCCGGAATCCTCCAATATGTCCGGATCTGACCCTCAGGGCCGGTGGGTGGTCTCCTCGATCGAAGAGAAGGACATTTTCAAGATTAGGGAGGTCGGATACCCGACCGCAGATATCCAACACAGGCTCCCTGCTCCAGGGCAGGTCATCCCTACGCCAGAGCCCAATGAGTGCATCATTTTCGTCCCACACTTCCTCCGCAGTCTGGGTTTCACCCTTGATCCCTTCGTGAGGGGGCTCCTGTTCTATTATGGGTTGGATTTTCACGATCTAGCTCCCAACGCTATCCTCCATATCTCGTCGTTTAATATCGTGTGCGAGGCTTTTCTCCATGTTGCCCCACACTTCGGCTTATGGCTCAAGACCTTCAAGGTGACGCTGAAGATGATCGAGGGGAGACACGTGGAGTGCGGGGGTGCCGTAATAAGCAGGAACGGCGACGCCCCGTGGCCAGAGGGTTCTTTCCCAGAAGTGTCCGATGTATGGCAGCGGAGGTGATTTTATGTCACGGCTCCCAGAGGCCAAAGCGGCTGCCCCCGAGTTTCGTTCAGGCCCTCCGTCACAGTTGGCGTCTTGGACAGACGTAGGGCGGAATTGGGGACCCGCTGGTGGTATACCAGTTTTGCAGAATCGCATCCGGGAGCTTCTTGCAAGGGACATTGATCTTGTCAGCATAATGCAAGTGATGTTGATCCGACGGATGTTGCCGTGCCAACGCCGGCATCTCCGGATGTGGGAGTTCAATCCGGAGGGTCCGCGGACCGTCAAGCACTTCTTCGGCCTGAAGCTCGAAGAGATGTGCAAATTATTCTTCGGATGGAAAGTAAAGTGTCCGGACACCACCGAGGATGCGGGCCTAAGCTGCAATCGCCTAGATACCCAAGTAAGTAAACTTGATACTGGACACCGTGTTTTGTATTTGTTATGATTGTTTATTCTGAAAATCATCCGCGTCCAGGAATGGCTCAGCAAGGCGGAGAGAATTAGGTGTCCGGCGCCACTTCCCCAAGGCTCGCCCGCCCTCACCATGGCCAAGATGCTTGACCGAGTACTCAGCAGGATGCCCCCGGGGAAAGACAAGGGGAAGGATGAAGAATCCGAACCCCACACGCTACGCATCCAAACCAGGGGAATTGTTACCTCTCCTAAGGAGGATAGTCGGGAAGGAAAGGCTAAGGCCTCCTCCCCGCGCGGGAAGAAGAGGGCCGCTTCCGAAGACTCGGATACGGAGATGCCCAGACCCGAGAAAAAGATAACAGCAGGGGGCTCTGCCCCAACGGGCACCCTCACCGCATCATGCCCACTAACGGGCCAGCCCTCCACCGAGCCGTAAGTTAATTTTTAATTCGAAGGTACTGCGTTCCTCCTAGATCAATAACCAGGATTCGTCTTTCGCAGTTCGGCTAGCAGCCTCTCAACAGAGTTCGTCTTAGGGGGACCTTCCTCCGGAGATGATGGAGAGCGAGACCCCACCTACCTCTCCGGCTCGCGAAGCGGGCGACACCGAAGTGTCGTCACGGAGGAGTCCGGATCTGCTGAAGCCGGAGGCCAACGCGTCAGCCGCCCTGAGCTCGGAGCGTTTGGCTCCCGCGAGGGGCGATGGGAAGGGTCCGGCACAATTCGATGTCCGGCCGGACGTACTGACGGGCCTACTGGAGCGGGTTGCGCTCTCAGAGGAGCACCACTCATTAATGAGCACGGTGCTCCAGAAAATTTCATCCGCTACAAGCGGTTTGAATGAAGCATTTACAAGTCTGCTCAAAGGCTTTGAGGTATGCAGTGAAGAATACACTGTTTTTGGCTGTGAGGCACGCGTTAGGTGTGCTCCATATAGATAGTAGCCCCTGAGACACTGGTTGCCCGCCCTAGGGGGCAAACGGGGGATCATAAATCAATGATTGCACTATAAATGTGTGCAGGTACCTATGAGTCCGGCTGCCGACCAGTCCGTGGAAGTTTCCGAACTGACCAGGCAGATCCGATCGATTGATGCCAATATCACGTTGGTTAACGAGCGGCTGGACAAGTCACAAGGTATGTGCTCTGCCTTCCTTTAATGTAAGATGTTCGGACTGCAGATGGTGCTGCTGCCGTGGAGGCCCTAAGGGCAGAACTTGTTCAAGCCAACGAACAAGCTCGGGTTAGCAATGCGGCTGCCCTAAAGGCGACCGAGGAACTGAGAGCCGAACAAGCAGCTCATCGCTGAAGCGAAGAAAAGATGGCCGAAATGGCTATTGAGTTAAAAAAAATGCCGCTGACCGGTATGAGCTCCTTGAAAGGGAGCATAAGGATAGCTTGGCCGAGCTAAACAAGGCACGCGATTCCACCAAGGAAATACGGACCGAGCTCAGGTGTGCGCGGGAGGAGCTTCAACAGGCCGGTAAAATCGTGACTGGAGATTCCTACTTGTTGCGGATGAAGTTTTTCGATCCGAAGTATGCTCCCCTGTATGGGCGCTGGAGTCCTGCGGACGCGTATGCTGATTTGGCAAAGAGTACGGCTGACGTTGTCAAGTTCTTCGAGGGTCAGGGTGATAGGGAAGTGGAGAAGCTTTTCTGGTCGCAATTCAATGCTCCCACTCACCCGCTGCCATTAAATGAAAAGATGGCTGCTGTGGCGGAGCTTCACAGGCTGTCCGGTCTTGCAATGCGGTCTGTGATAGACCATCTTTGGCCTGAAGGGCTTAAGCTGGGCAATTACTTTGGATTGGTGCAACAATTCCTTGGGGCCGTGCCTCGGATCAATGCCATGAGGAGGTCGGCATGCATAGAGGGTGCATGGATGGCTCTTGCCCGTGTTAAAGCCTATTGGACAGATATGGAGGCCAATATTATAGCGACCCAAGATCTGGCGGGGGGCCAATATCCGGCCGAGCACTACTTGGCGCAGGTCACAGAAGGTGCTCGCCTCATAGAGGCGCAGTGCTCGAAGAATGTATTATTCGAGTGATAAATCGAATTATTGTAAAAACAATGTTATTTTGGTTATAAGGCTATATTTATACTTTTTGCCCGAAAGTATTGTTGTGTCCC
>LR880968.1:57787699-57800040 GCA_904067115.1 Aegilops sharonensis | reverse complement strand
TCCCTCTAATCATCTAAGTGATCACGTGATCCAAATCAACTAAACCATGTCCGATCATCATGTGAGATGGAGTAGTTTTCAATGGTAAACATCACTATGTTGATCATATCTACTATATGATTCACGCTTGACCTTTCGGTCTCAGTGTTCCAAGGCCATATCTGCATATGCTAGGCTCGTCAAGTTTAACCTGAGTATTCTGCGTGTCTAAAACTAGCTTGCACCCGTTGTATGTAAACGTAGAGCCTATCACACCCGATCATTATGTGGTGTCTCAGCACGAAGAACTGTAGCAACAGTGCATACTTAGGGAGAACACTTATACCTTGAAATTTAGTAAGGGATCATCTTATAATTCTACCATCGAACTAAGCAAAATAAGATGCATAAAGGATAAACATCACATGCAGTCAATATAAGTGATATGATATGGCCATCATCATCTTGTGTCTTTGATCTCCATCTCCAAAGCACCTTCATGATCATCATCATCACCGGCGCGACACCTTGATCTCCATCGTAGTGTCGTTGTCGTCTCGCCAACTATTATTTCTACGACTATCGCTACCGCTTAGTGATAAAGTAAAAACAATTACATGGCGATTGCATTGCATACAATAAAGCGACAACCATATGGCTCCTGCCAGTAGCTGATAACTCTGTTACAAAACATGATCATCTCATACAATAAAATTTATCATCATGTCTTGACCATATCACATCACAACACGCCCTGCAAAAACAAGTTAGACGTCCTCTACTTTGTTGTTTGCAAGTTTTACGTGGCTGCTACGGGCTGAGCAAGAACTGTTCTTACATACGCATCAAAACCACAACGATATTTCATCAAGTATGTGTTGTTTTAACCTTCACAAGGACCGGGCATAGCCACACTTGATTCAACTGAAGTTGGAGAAACTGACACCCGCCAGCCACCTGTGTGCGCGGCACGTCGGTAGAACCAGTCTCGAGTAAGCGTACGCGTAATGTCGGTCCGGGCCGCTTCATCCAAAAATACCGTTGAATCAAAGGATGACATGCTAGTAAGAAGTATGACTAGTATCGCCCACAACTCACTTGTGTTCTACTCGTGCATATAACATCTACGCATAAACCTGGCTTGGATGCCACTGTTAGGGAACATAGTAATTTCAAAAAAAATCGTACGCACACGCAAGATCATGGTGATGCATATCAACGAGAGGGGAGAGTGTTGTCCACGTACCCTCATAGACCGAAAGCGGAAGCGTTATGACAACGTGGTTGATGTAGTCGTACGTCTTCACGATCAACCGATCCTAGTACTGAACGTACGGCACCTCCGCGATCTGCACACGTTTAGCTCGGTGACGTCCCACGAACTCCGATCCAGCAAAGTGTCGAGGGAGAGTTTCGTCAGCAAGACGGCGTGATGACGCTGATGATGAAGCTACTGACGCAGGGTTTCGCCTAAGCACCACAATGATATGATTGAGGTGAATTATGGTGGAGGGGGGCACCACACATGGCTAAGAGATCAATGATCAACTTGTGTGTTCTAGGGTGCCCCCTGCCCCCGTATATAAAGGAGCAAGGGGGAGGCCGGCCAGCCTTGGGGCACGCCAAGGAGAGGGGGGAGGCCGGCCAGCCTTGGGGCACGCCAAGGAGAGGGGGGAGGCCGGCCAGCCTTGGGGCGCGCCACGGAGAGGGGGGAGTCCTCCTCCTAGTGGGAGTAGGACTCCCCTTTCCTAGTCCAACTAGGAAGGAGGAAGGGGGAAGGAAGGAGAGGGAGAGAGGGAGGAAAAAGAGGGGGCGCCCCCCCTCCTTGTCCAATTTGGACTCCGAAGGGGGCGGCGGCCAACCCTAGGCCCTCTCCTCTCTCTCCCACAAGGCTCATGTTGGCCCATTAGTTCCCCCGGGGGTTCCGATAACCCCCCGGCACTCCGGTAAATATACGGTGACCCCCGGAACTCATCCGGTGTCCGAATATAGTCGTGCAATATATCAGTATTTATGTCTCGACCTTTTCGAGACTCCTCATCATGTCCTTGATCACATCCGGGACTCTGAACTATCTTCGGTACATCAAAACACATAAACTCATAATACCAATCGCCACCGAATGTTAAGCGTGCGGACCCTACGGGTTCGAGAACTATGTAGACATGACCGAGACATATCTCCGGTCAATAACCAATAACGGAACCTGGATGCTCATATTGGCTCCCACATATTCTACGAAGATCTTTATCGGTCAAACCGCATAACAACATATGTTGTTCCCTTTGTCATCGTTATGTTACTTGTCCGAGATTCGATCGTCGGTATCTCAATACCTAGTTCAATCTCGTTACCGCACTACAAAAAAAGACACATCTGTGACATGTTGGGGCGAACGAATTTTTTTCTGTCATACTTATGACACTTCTATGACGATAATTGTGACATAACCCGGTATCATCATAGATCTGGTGGGCTCCTACTTCTATGACAAAAAATCATGACAGAAAATGGGCTTCTCGTCCTGGGAGGGCCGGAGACGCAGGTGCATGACATTCTTTGGGCCGTCCATGATGGAAAAACCGTGGTAGAAGCGAGGGCGAGGAAAATTTCGGGGAGTTCCCGGTTACGGTGGGTTGTCGTGGGCTGAGTGATGCGCGTTTCTCTCGTACACGTACGCGCGTGTGTGCGAGGCGTTGGCTTGAACTGAACCCGAGCGAGGCGTTGGGCTCTAACTGAACCCGAGCGATTGCACTGCAGGCTACGCGTTACTGAACCCGAGCGATCGATCGATGGCTGTTAACTCAAAAAGATGGAGCGATTCCTTCGCTACTGCTGCTAACTGAAGTCGATCGATGCTGCCTCTGGATGAACAGTGAGCGTTGCGGGGGAGGGGGGTTGGATGAACAATGAGCGGTGGGGGTGGATGAACAGGACCCCGATCGATCGAGCCGGTTGGGGCTGAATGAACAGGACCCCGTGGAGGGCTGGATGAACAGGACGACCCTGTGGAGGACTGGATGAACAGTAGACGGTGGAGGGGTGCCCATGGAGGGGTGGTTGAACAGTAGCCGGTGGAGTAGCACACAGTGGAGGCTGGATGAACAGGAGCCTGTGGAGGCTGGAGGAGGTCGACGGTAGCCTGTGGAGGCTGGAGGAGGTCGACGGTGGAGCTGAACAGTATCCCGTGGAGTCCCGTTTTGCAGTACGCCACACCCCTCCCGATGAACAGGACCCCCGTTTCGACCGTAGCGCTCCAACACAAGTCCGTTTCATCCGCTTTGCGGTACGCCACACCCCTCCCTATCAACAGGACCCCCGTTTCGATCGTAGGAGGTCCGTTTCCTCCGTTTTGCGGTACAGCAGACCCCTCCCGATGAACAGGATCCCGTTTCGAACATGGCCGGTCGAACACAAGGCCGTTTCCTCCGTTCTGTGGTACGCCAGGCCTCGTTTCCATCGCATGTTCCCTCCAAGCCCTCCCGATGAATACGACGACGCATTCCGTTCTGACCCAGCCGGTTGGCTCCCCATGAACACGACGACGACGTTGTTCCGTTCCGACCCAGCCATGTACATGAGCCATGGCCATACGTATGAGCGATTAGGCGTTCGAGACCCCGCCCATATGTACACATACGTGGTCGTATTTTCTTTCTTGCACACTCGCCGCTGTACGTATGTGTACATGCTACGTGCGCGTCTCTACTACGACACGTGCGGGCCTCTACATCGACCAATATATATGTACGTACATGTTCGTGACCAGAATGACAATCCTACGTACGCTTCGACCAGGTGGGTCCTGACTGTCAGGCACTTCCTTGCGTGCGAAGATGTAGCTGGTGGGTCCCAGCAGTCAGGGGGCGAATTGTTTTTTTTGCCCGGACGCACTTCCTTGCGTGCGAAGGTGTAGCTGGTGGGTCCCAGCAGTCAGGGGAAACGTTTTTCGCGTACGGTGGCCCATCCGGTGGGTCCCTGCTGTCAGGTAGAGGAATAATTATTTTGCGCGTAATAAGGAGGCACTTCCTTGCGGCTGCCGTGGACCCAGCTGTCAGCCTCTCCACGTACAATACTCTTCCGATGGAAGTCAGTCATTGACCACATTGACCATGCCGCGCCGAGAGCACCACGGCGGTGGATGACGCCGAGGCCTAGGAAGGGGACGACACGGAGCCGGGGAAGACGCAGTAGTGGATGCCCATGCGAAGAGGAGTACGAGGGTTCACTGGTTCGGCTCTGGTGTGAGGCTGCCATCTCTGCAGAATAACAGGGGGTGTGGGTGAGTAGAGGGATCGCATGGCCAGTGGTGGGAGTAGTAGGAGGCGGTGAGGCATCCGCGGCATAATAGCCGGCCACGGGAGGCAGGAGCACGCGGCATGACTAGCGCTAGTTTGGCCGCTGGAGCAAGAAGACCAGAGGTTGAAGAAGCACTACGGTCCTTGGATGAACATCGTACGGTAACAGGAGCTAGAATCGTTCATATTGACTAAGTTGACAAAGCCCTCCGTCCCCGTCAACTTGGTAGGCCCACAAGTCAGCCTCCCACTATGCTGGGTTCCAGCTGGCAGGGGGAGTATTCATTTTTTTGTGCGTAATAAGGAGGCACTTCCTTGTGTGCGAAGCTAGCTGGTGGGTCTGACCTGTCAGCGGGGGGCACCTTTTTTTCGTGAAATAAAGAGGCCCTTCCGGTGGGTCCCAAATGTCAGGTGGAGGAATCATTATTTTGCGCGTAATAAGGAGGCATTTCCTTGTGTGCGGCCATGGACCCAGCTGATAGCCTCTCCACGCACAGTCTACTTCCGATGGTGTCGTTCATTGACCACGTTCACCACGCCGCGCTGAGCGCATCCAAGGTGGTGGACGACTGCGAGGCCCCGGACATCGACGAGCTGGAGATGGGAAGACGCGGGATTAGAGTCGCAGACGGAGAGGTGTACGAGGTTAACTGGTTCTAGTGCGGTGTGGTTCGGCAGTCGGTGGAGAAGAACATGAGGTGTGGAGGGGTGGAGGGATGGCCTGGCCAATGGTGGAGTTGTGCTTCATAGCGAAGCGTGCTAAGCAGAGATGTTAGTAGAGGAGGCGGGAGGTTGTCCCGGCGGTGCTGGAGGAAGAAGACGAGAGATTGAAGATGGATGCCGGTCGTTGGATGTAAATCCAACGGCTAACATGTCAGAATCTGTGTTGACTAAATTGACAACAACTTGCGTTGGCTTTGACCTATTGTCCCACATTTCGGCCTCCAAAAATATGTCACGTATTCAACCCATTTTTTCGGAATTTACAGTCTTTTTTTTGCGCGGTAGAATTTACAGTCAATTTGATCTTCTTTTTTTGAATTACAGCCATTAGCTGGGCTGAGTGAACAAATAATGTAGTGTCCATGCGGCCCATTTATTTTATTCCCTAAAAAATTACAGGCCATTTGCACTTTCTCGAAATACACGATTTTGCTGGGCTGATTCTGATTACAATGTTGGGTTGGGCTAGCAATGTTATCAAAAAATAAAAGGGGGCTGAGCATTTTATTATAAATATATTCAAATAATAAGTGATATTATTACATTCGTCCTTAAATGTTACCAATCTTTTGTACACAATCACTAGGATTTTCATGCCAAAACAATCCATGATTTTATTGTTAAGAAATTATTTTTATAAGTTAATAAGATGTGGGATATTGTTTTCTTACATATGTAAGTATCTGCTAAATATATGATCACAGTAAAAATAATATATAATAACATATAAAATAATTTAAATATATATAATATAGTTAGAAGGGAAACATAAGTTGGACATGGCATTCCTATTCTTATATAGAAAAATAGAACAGACCTCTGCGTTTTCTTCAAAAAAATACATAAATTGGGCTGCCAATATTCAGGAAAATAAAACCTCGGATGGGAGGTCTATAGGCCGGTCGATACATGACGGCCCTCAAGAAAATACAAACAGGCCTATGGAACTCCCATCCAAGGTCATGGGCTGCGCATGTTAAAAATGAAAACCTAGATGGGGCAGCCCAAAACCCAGCTGATACTTGCTGCCCCAGTGATAATAAATGATACCTGCCAGGTCCCCGGCTTCGTTGTGAATTTATCTCCTATAGTAACTACGTTGAAGCACCTAAAAAAAGTAACTATGTTGACAAACACGTGGGCCCCAATGTCAGTATAGCATTAGGAGGAAGTATTTTTTTCGATGAGGCACTTGCTTGCGTACGGCCATAGACCTGGTGGGTCCCGACTGTCCGCCTCTCCACGTACAGTCCTCTCTAGATTCCTCTCGTTTGTTCAGCATGTTCACATTGGCAGACATCTCACTACTAGGAAAAGGCCTACTAATGGCGCACCTGTTTTGCCTACTAATGGCGCACTACAGGTGCACCATTAGTATCACGCCACTAGTATTTTTTACTAATGGCGCACCACTGGTGCGCCATTAGTATCTGGTATACTAATGGCGCACCACGCAGTGCGCCATTAGTTTTGCCCACAGTGCGCCACTAGTGTCTGCTATACTAATGGCGCACCACATGGTAGTGCGCCATTAGTAACAAGTTTTTTTTAATTTTTTTTGTTTTTTCTTAATCTCAGGTCACTATTTCATATATGAGATATCCAACACATAAATATACAACAAGCATCCATATAACAATCATAGCCAACACACAAGTTCCATCATATATACATACATAGCCAACACATAGTTCCATCGTTACATATTACAAAAGTTTCACATTGTTCATCCAACACCGTTATCCATCAATTCACAAAAGTTTCACACTGATACAAAATAAAAACACAAATGGAAAAGAAGCACTCCATCCATGCAAGCTTCCATGAATTAAATCAAATCTGCAAAATGATAAACAAGAAGTTAGAAGAAGAAGAAGAAGAAGAAGACTAGAAGAATACTAGAAGAAGAAGAACACTAGAAGAAGAATAAGAAGAATTTTTGAGCCAACTGAGGTAAAATGAAGCTAACCTATGTCATTTTGGAAAAGAAGAAGAATAAGAAGAAGACTATAAGCTTATTATGTAAACTTGATCATTTAGTGCTAACATAAGTTATTTTGGAGCTAACCTATAGGAAACTAAGCATATAAGCTCTAAGTTAGCATATTAGAGCCAACTTAGGTAAAATGAAGCTAACCTATGTCATTTTGGAAAAGAAGAAGAATAAGAAGAAGACTATAGGCTTATTATGTAAACTTGATCATTTTGTGCTAACATAAGTTATTTTGGAGCTAACCTATAGGAAACTAACCATATAAGCTCTAATTTAGCATATTAGAGCCAACTTAGGTAAAATGAAGCTAACCTATGTCATTTTGGAAAAGAAGAAAAATAAGAAGAAGACTATAAGCTTATTATGTAAACTTGATCATTTTGTGCTAACATAAGTTATTTTGGAGCTAACCTATAGGAAACTAAGCATATAATAAGCTCTAAGTTAGCATATTAGAGCCAACTTAGGTAAAATGAAGCTAACCTATAGGAAACTGAGCATATTACAGATAACATAGGTAACTAAGTTTATATATATATATATATATATATATATATATATATATATATATATATATATATCATTTTATAGATCTGACATACCTGACATAGTTCAGTTCTCATTGTTCTTCTTCTCCTTCCTCAGCCTGATGCGCTAAGAGCGGCGAGGCGGTGGAGGCAGTGGAGGCAGTGGGATGTAGTCTTCTACCACAATTGGCGTGGTCATGTCGCCCAGCTATGGGATCGCCGGCGCCACCACCGGTGCGTGGTCATTGTCAGGCACCACCACCATCGCGAGGCCACCTTCAGGCAGGACAGGCACGACCATCACTAGGCCATCCTCAGCCACCTCCATCTCTTGCCCATGGTCAGCCACCACCACCATCTCCTGCCCATGGTCAGCCACCACCATCTCTTACCCTTGGTCAGCCACCACCAGTGCTAGGTCATCCTCAGCCTGATGCCCATCGTCATCCTGCAGCTCCTCATCCCCACTTTGCTCCTCTTCTCCCGCACTCCAGTCCGGATCATCCTTCTTGTTGTCTATGCTCCTGCCAGAATCGCTGCTGCTTTCGCTACAGCCAGAATCGTTGCTGCTTTCGCTACAGCCATAGTTGCTGCTGCTTTGGCTGTAGCCAGTGTCGCTGCTGCTGCTCCCATTACCTATCCAAATGCAACAATGACCGTTAACAATCGATGTGAGACAAAGCCAAATGTAGAGGAATAAGAAGAGGCAGAACGTATCGGCATCATCATCGTCAGCCTAGCGCATGCGACACATAGTCGCGTTGAACACCTTCACAATGAGCATGGTGGCATCGTCGTCGTACCTGAAGAGAAGGAAGTACCCCAGCCGCAGGTCGTAGGCACGGTAGTACTTCTCCCACCCACGAGACAAGTACATGTGGCCCTCCTTGATCACCAACTCCACATCCCACTGCCTGCGAAACCCGCTGCCGGCCTGTCGCAGCTTCACATTATTTGGCGGATCTTCACCCATCAACATGTTCATAAAACTGTCAGGCAACCTCTGCAGTTTGGGACAATGAGTGATGTAGCAAACAACAGATATCATAATGAGATGGGTGAAGGGGAGATCTCTCGTTTTATATACCTGCGTCATGGATGATACTGAAGTTCCAAGTATGATACTGAAGAACTCGGAAGCATCCAACTCGTACTGCGGTGTCGCAGAGCGGTGGTGGCTACTTCCCCCCATCTCTGATAAGCAGCAGAAGAGACCAATTAGTACCCTTACAACAGATCATAAAACATGCATGATAACAGGCTATACTGAAAGGCCAATTGTACTGGACTATAAATTAGGGTAAAAATGACACAGAAGATGGGAGCACCTAGTACACATTAGCAAAACAAAAAGGTACCACGCTTAAAAGGAAAGACCACTTGGCTCTATTGCCACCTATGGTTTAATGCAGCAAGAATAAAGGGGCAGTTGATCCTACTTAACTAAGTACTAAGATACCTCGGCCCATGCATTAGTCTCAAGTACCCCATATGTCCTATTTTTAGCAAAGTCATGCTAAAATTCACGGAAAATTTCAGCATGAGCTTTGCTGAAAATAGGACATATGGAGTACCCGAATTTGCCGGAACGGAAGTTAATCGACATTCCGGCAAACTCAAGGGCCTCTCGGGGTACAGCAGCAGCATCACAAGTTGACAAATTAGATATAAAGGCCGCAAAGCTTAGTCCGGATGCCTTAAATCTTAACCACATTTTGCTATTGCTAATTTCTAGAAGTGAGCTCTGACATCTTTCTATAATAAATTAGTCAAGATAAGTTCCTAAGCTCCTGATATGACGAAACTAGCGTACATATACCAATAAATGCAATTTGTAACAAATTGTTGTACAACAATATATCTTCTAGCCATGAAACCCTATCTTGATTCTCCTTTCTCCCTCTTGCCGAAGAAAAGTTGGCTGCAGAGGATGGTCCAACTCAGATCAGCCTACAGAAGTTCATTGTATAATTCTGTTTAGTTCCAAGCAGTAGTTCAGGAAGTGCAAATTGCAGAAGTTTGAGAAAGCACTAACTGGAAAGTCTGGTGTTTCCTTGAAAACATGAAAGGGCCTGACTATGCAAACAATTTTACAAGAAGACATCCACCATACAATATATGTACACCTATCTATCATCATTTTCATTTCATTCTCATTTCTTTTCACGTATATATGTATGCTATCCTCTCCACAAACCTAGATAGCCCATTTCTTACTCTAGATAGGGTACCCAATTCACAACAGCTTAACTGATTGATTTTAACTATCCACCTGCTTGTATCATGGGCTAGGATTACAGTACCTGGGGAGGAATCAGCAACGGAGAAGAGAGGGGTGCTGCTGGTCACCGGCCTGCCGCTCGTCCCTGACCTCCACTGTCAAATTTCATTTAGGGCAAAAACTAAATACTGTTTGGACAGTTTGGACAGTTTAGAGAGCAAAATCTAAAGATTTGTGAACATTTGTTAATTTTGAAAATTTAGAGAGAAGAAAAAAGGGGATACCTCGAGCTTGGATAGCCTGGGCTCCGGCTTGGGCTTGGGAGGCGGGGGCGGCGCGTAGTCCGGCGGCGGCAGGGACGGGGACGTCTGGGACTTGGTCGGCCAGTGGTGCGCCTCGTAGGGCGTGGGGGCGAGCCTGAGCTTGGGCGCGGGCGGCGAGTTCGGCGCGAGGGCAGCGGGGGGCGCCGACACGGCCTTCTCGGGCGCCGGCGTCGAGGAGGTGGTGGGCGGCGATCCGGAGGAAGGGGCCGCCTTCTTGACCTTCTGAGCAGAAGAAGGCACGGGCGGTTAGAGGAGGAGGAGGAGGAGAAGCTAGGGGGAAGGGAGGAAGGGGAGGTACGTGCTGCGGCGGGCCGGCGAAGGAGCGGCGGGGGACGACGACCGGGCGGCGGAAGGACGGGGGAGGCGTGAGGGTGGGCGGCGAGGCGGCGGCGCGGGGGAGCTGCAGTGGTGGGGGGCGCGGGGGCGCGGGGGCGGGTGCGGTTGGTCGTCGGCGGCGGTGGAGTGGGGGAGGGTGCGGGTGGTCGTCGGCGGCGGTGGAGTGGGGGAGGGTGCGGGTGGTCGTCGGCGGCGGTGGAGTGGGGGAGGGTGCGGGTGGTCGTCGGCGGCGGTGGAGTGGGGGAGGGTGCGGGTGGTCGTCGGCGGCGGTGGAGTGGGGGAGGGTGCGGGTGGTCGTCGGCGGCGGTGGAGTGGGGGAGGGTGCGGGTGGTCGTCGGCGGCGGTGGAGTGGGGAGGGTACAGGGGCGTCGTCGGGGACGAAGACGTCGACTCTGTGGTTGTTTCCGACAGGGGCGGCGAAGAAGTCGGAGATTTGGGAAGATGACGCGCACGCGAAGGCCAGGGGAGTAAAGGCAGGAGGGGCGAGGGGGAAGGGAGGAAGGGGAGGTACGTGCTGCGGCGGGCCGGCGAAGGAGCGGCGGGGGACGACGACCGGGCGGCGGAAGGACGGGGGAGGCGTGAGGGTGGGCGGCGAGGCGGCGGCGCGGGGGAGCTGCAGGGGTGGGGGGCGCGAGGGCGCGGGGGCGGCGGGGGTCGGGGCGGCGGCGGGGGGGGGGGGGGTCGATCTGGCGAGGGAGAGGGTGGAATTAGCTAGGGGGGAGATTACTAATGGCGCACCCCACAGCGGTGCGCCATTAGTATGTTCTTTTATTACAGTTCGAGCCCTCGGGTTATATTCCACCTAACCCAGTCTAGATCAGAACCCACCCACTAGCCCGACTGATCAGCACGCAGCACACACACTAGGAGGTCATGGGTTCGATTCCCAGTCTCCCCAATTTTTATTTTTATGCATTTAAAATGTTGTTTGATATTTATTTGTGTTTAAATATCTCCAAACTTGTTTAAATCATAACGGTAATATTTTTTTTTATAAAAACAGTAATAATTTTTTAAAAAAGTATGTTCAAATTTGTTATTTGAAAATATTTATGAATATGAAAAAGGTGGAGTGGAGGGTGCGGCGGGTCATCGGTGACGGTGGAGTGGGGGAGGGTGGCAGCGGCCGGTGGAGCGGGGGAGGGTGCGGTTGGTCGTCGGCGGCGGTGGAGTGGGGAGGGTACAGGGGCGTCGTCGGGGACGAAGACGTCGACTCTGTGGATGTTGCCGTCACGGGAGGCGATGCAGTCGGAGATCCGGGACGGTGAACTGCACGCGGAGGCCAGGGGAGTCAAGTCAGTTAGGGTGAGGGGGCTTACGAGCGGAGGAGGACGGGCGGAGGAGGAGGGGGCTTACAGGCGGCGGCGCGGTAGGGGCGGCGGCGCAGTGGGTCGGGCAGTGGGTCGGAGATATGTGAGATTGGGAGAGAGAAGGACGAACGCGATCGAGATGGACAACACACACAAGGGAGAAGGTTAGTAATGGCGCACCATCTAGGGGTGCGCCATAAAAACACTGATAGCAATGGCACACCACCCTCGGGTGCGCCATTAGTAACTTTTTTTTCTGATAGCAATGGCGCACCCTCCTCTGGTTCGCAATTAGTAACTTTTTTTAATTATTTTCTGTTGCATCTAATAATTTGTTTTTTATCAAATTTGTTATTTTCATGAGGAATAGAACAGAAGATATCATCAAATTTGTTTTTTTAATATAATCAAAAAAAATTATTTTTAATTGAAGATATCATCAAATTTGTTATTTGAAAATATCATCAAATTTGTTATTTGAAAATATCATCAATATTGTTTTTGGATTTTTAGTTGCATTCATTTTTGAATTGGTAAAACATTTATGAATATGAAAAAATATCATCAAAATTTGAAAAAATATTCATGAATTCAAAAGGTGCCCATGAAATTTAAAAATATTCATGAGTTC
>LR880968.1:57742251-57787251 GCA_904067115.1 Aegilops sharonensis | reverse complement strand
CCGGTGGAGCGGGGGAGGGTGCGGTGGGACGTCGGCGGTGGTGGAGTGGGGGAGGGTGCGGGTGGTCGTCGGCGGCGGTGGAGTGGGGGAGGGTGCGGGCCGGGGGTCGGCGGCGGCGGCCGATGGAGCGGGGAAGGGTGCGGTGGGACGGGGGGTCGGTGGAGGGTGCGGTCGGCGGCGGCGGCCGTTGGAGCGGGGGGTCGACCCTGGTACCATTAGAAGTTTTGCAAAAAAAAAGTATATATTCTAATGGCGCACTCTGTGTCGAGTGCGCCATTACTAGTTAGAACTAGTAATGGCGCACTTCGCTCGGATGCCCATTAGTATGTATGGAAAAATGGAAAAAAAATATTTATTACTAGTGGCGCACCGTGTGTCTGGTGCGCCATTAGTGTCTTCCATACTAATGGCGCATCAACAAATGGTGCGCCATTAGTATATAGTAGTGGCGCACTACCTGACAGGTGCGCCATTAGTACCCATCCCATCTATAGCCCTTTTCCTAGTAGTGGCTGCGTCGCGACGAGCGCACAAAGGCGCATGAGGGGATCCGACCACCTAAGGAAGTGCCTTATTATTAACGAAACTACTAAACTAGCCTAGTGGCCAAGTGACACTACCCGACAGCTGTTCCGCCCGGGTTCGATTCCACCTGTCCAGGGAAAATATCTCCAAATTTTTTGCCTCTGCCTTTATTGACAGGTGGGTCCCCATTGTCATCTACGCACACCACGTCCAACACTTGCCAAAACTTCGTCCCTCGTTTTCTCTGTATTTCGCACACTCGACATTGTGTGGGCATTTTGACTGTGCATCATATGAAGATGTGCTATGCGTGAATGTTGATCAGCATGATGTTAACTGGTTGGTAGTTCCATTTTCGACCATGAATAAAACTTCCAACATGATATTAACCCTGTTTGAAAAGGCCGTGTTAATATAAATGCTCTGTCTCTGAAAGTTGCAGTTTCTTATCTGAAACTGAACTTGCAGTTTCTTATCTGAAATTGAAACTTGTAGTTTCCTCTCTGAGAATCACGTTGTCTGCACTTTTATACTCCTATGAAACTACATTTTTTAAGTGCTTAAAATAGATCTCTAGAATTCATAAAATACTTCATATGCTCAATACTGCAAATCTGAAATTCAAAAGACATTCATATCTTAAAGTACTCTCAAAATACACAACACAAAACACAATTCACAACCTGCAAATACTGACAACCCTAAGCTCCTACTGACAATTCACAACCTGCCCGACTATTGGGCTGGGGGGGGGGGGGCAGTTCCCTCCTATTCCTCGGCGGCAGATAGCTGCCCCGTGAGATGATGTGAATGGCGAGGGAGAGGATGGCGGGGAAGCGTCCTCGGGCCAACTGCTTTTATCCTCTTGCAGTTGGGTTCGGTCGACGAAGACTCCACCGGCTCGCTCTGGCAGGACACCCTGACAAACGGCACTCTGTAGATGCTCCATCCTTCAATCTCTGGTGGCTGCTCCATCTAGGATCGATACTCCCGCCACCGCTCCCTCACGATCGGATTCGGTGAATCTGTTTGCTCCATGGCCCAGAGGAGCAGCTCTATGTACTCCCGTGCGACTCCCTCCGGGAGTATCGCCGCCTTTTCGCTCTGTTGCATATATTTGGCCATGGATGTCGCCGTCGCTGCTAGTTGGTCCTTGTTGTCAAACCAAGATTGTATCTCCAACATCCTAGCTAGCTTCACAGGGTCACCATTTGCGATCCTTACGTATCGGTTGTACTCCTTCATCGATCTACTTCTCCACAGCACCTTCACTCGCCGGCGGTGGTTTTTGAATGGAAGAGGAGAGGAGCAGCGCTGGTTTTGGATTAGAACGGGAGAGGAGCGACGCTGGTTTTGGACTGGAACAGGAGAGGAGGGGCGGTGGTTTTGAAATGGAAGACGAGAGGAGCGGCGCTGGATTTAGATTGGAACATGAGAGGAGCAGTGGTGGTTTAAGAGGAGAAGAGCGGAAGAGCGGCGCTGGTCTTGGAAGTATTTCTTTGTTGTTTTGCGTATTTTGGGTCAAAGTTTGACCATGTACTGTATTTCACAAGCAAAATGTGAATGCATGTCACCAAAAATTGTATCGTTTGGTTCGTATCTGAATGCACTTTCAAATTATATTATTTTTGCAACGTATAACCTATATTTTATGTGCGAAAATCATGGTCAATTATGACCCGGAATAAAAGGGAGACTAGTTAATGCAAGGTCGCTTTCTTAATTGAAGGGTAAATTGATTTTGATTTTGATCCAGTCACAGCGCGCTGGCCCTCTCGTCCAATCCTAAATCACTGCCGCACACTCCTCTCCCTCTTCTCCATTGCAAAACCACCTCCTCTCCTCTCTCATCTCCATTCCAAAACCACCGTTTCGCCTCTCCCTCTTCTGATCTTCTCCATTGCAAAACGACCTCCTCTCCTCTCCACCATCTCCATTCCAAAACCACCGTATCGCCTCTCCCTCTTCTCTATTGCAAGACCACTGTCTCTCCTCCCATCTTCCAAAGCTAGCACCGGACCACTCAGAAGGAAATCTATGGAGAGGATGCAGCAGCAAATCAGGCAGATCGCCGGCGGCGACCAAGCAAAGTTAGCCAGATTGAAGGAGATCCTTACTTGGTTTGACAATGAGTGGGAGATTTTGGGGACGGTGCGGGCCATGTGGAAATGTATGCAAAAGAGCGAGACGGCGGTGATGAGGGCGGCGATGTACATGTACTCCTCGGCGGCAGTCATGCCGCAGTCCTCCGAGTTCATCGAGTATCTCCTCTGGGCGATGGAGCAGATAGATTCGCCCGAGGCAACAGTCATGCGGAGGTGGTGGGCGTACAGGTCGAAGGTCGAGCACCCAGAGGATAACGAATCGATCAAGTATGGTGTGTCGTTCGCGAGGGTGCAGAGCCAGCCGGAGCCACATGAGTAATCGTTCTCCCACCGCAAGAGGAGGTCAGATGGTGCGACATTGCTTCCCCGCCATTCTCCACGGTTCCCTCGACACTCACCTCGTTTCAACGGTGGCGGTAGGGTTTAAGGTAAGCTTCGCACTAACCTAATCTTCCACCTACTCATGCTTACAATCAATGTGACAGCTAATGAAAATCATGCTTACAATCAGTCTCCGAGTACTACGCCAATCACCCTAAAATAGCTCTGGACCATTGGGTCAAAGTTTTGACACAGTGTACAGATAAAGAAAAATAGATTGGCGCTTCTTTCAGAAAAGAGTACTCCCTAGAAAACTGCCAATATAAGCTACTAGTATTTGGTTAGAGGATTTGCTGCCGAGAAAGATCCGTCCATAGAGAGCGCCACACATCCCACTGGTGGTGATGGATGCCAATGCGTGCATGCAGCATGGTTGGTGTCGGTAATTTTTTACTTGGCACACCTCGCACTCTGCATATATGCCGGTTCCATACGTACATTTGTGCAGTTCCACCAAAATGCAGCTGAATAACCTTGTTTGCACAAATAATGAAAAAGCGTGATTACATTATAGTGGCACTAGTTGATGAAACACAAAAAATAAATAGAAGAAAATATTGCGATAGTATCATAGTATGCCATGCTGCGAGGGCGAGATGGGCCCTGCGACGCCTCATACGGTACGCCTCATACTGGACATCGTCCCAAGTCTCCCAGATACACCTTCTGCCAGTGATGAACATCAGTGTACAGCGGTAGTACAAGGAGGCACCTTGAGACATTCAAATGTCTATTTTGTACAGACCAACTAAAATTAAGCACCCCAGTTTGCAGAAACGCTTAAACATTAACAATGGGACTAGTTGATGAAACATACATTAACAAAGAGAAGCACTTTCTTTATCTACATTGGAAATGAAATGATAGAGAGGACACTCGCTCTAATTTAATTGTATTATTACTTCATTTTATCAGTGACACTAGGGTCGAGCAGGTGGCAAACGAGGTGTACCGTGCATCGCAAGGATGGAGGCCGGGGGTGCTTAGAGTGGGATGTTGAAGCTGGCTCTTTCAGTCACCAACATGGATGATTCAATTCATGGGACCTTTTGGTGCAGTTCACCTAAAATGAAGCAATGTCCCGTGCTAGCAGCTTCTTCTTCAATTTTTTTAAAGAAAAGGGCTCCAGCCCCGATTCCATTTCCATCAGAAAACGAAACCCACAGAGCTTCTTCTTCATTAGTTGCAACAAAATTGAGCAACATCAAGGTTGGTTGTGAAGCTCCTGGAATGCTCAACTATAATTTGGATATCATTTGTGCAGTTCAACTAAGATCGAGCGTGAAATGTATATCTTTGTTTGCACAAAAAAGGTGGAAAGGAGAGTGAGTAACAAGTGATGAAGCATGCATCAAATGAAAAGAAGCATGGTCCTTATCTGAATGGCAATCCTACAAGGACAGTAGCAATTTCTAAAGCAGTGGCATTGCTAGATATTAGTGTGGCCATTAGGATTAACTATGACAACCGTTAAATACGACATTACTTTGGGCACGGGAGAGTAGGCGGACCAGGACAGTTGCATTTCTAACGAAAAGAATCAACTTATCTTAACAGGAAATTTAACAGGACATGTAAAAAAGTGCCATTGATTCATATTACTGGAGGCATTACATTGAAAACAACATTGGTTTAACATGTCCTTACTTTTAACAGTGCGACTGCTACATTTTACCAGTGGCATTACATAAGAGTGGCTCGGGGCAACAAACATCAGAACAGGATATCTGGGTTGGTCCCATTTTTTTTTGTATAGCCACCTTATACTGTGTGAGGCTAGCAAATCTAGTGCTGGACTTACTCTGTTGACTTGTCCCCCAGTCCCCACTTTCTTTCCTTTTTCAACCAATAGATCGGGTTTATATTGAGTTTGTACTGCGTTTCCCTTTATTTCCCTATTAGACCTAGAGACCAGTTGGATAGCCAATCTCTGCTACTTTTCACCCCCATTATTTCCTCTTTCGACCAACTCCTAGATTCAGGTAACAAATCCTCCCCCACCCCCACCCCCTTTCTTCCTTGTTTGAACCAAGTAGTACTAGATTCGAGTGCATGAACTAGTTTTACCTCTTAAACGTAAAAAAAATTAGGTGGTTTTCAAACAGCCGATCGATCCTATCTACGAGGGGGCCTGAGAAATAGTAAAAGATACAAGCGACGTCAGGAGCTCGGGAGCCGGTTTCGAAGGAAGTTATACCTGATGGTCGTCGGGATGTCACTAGGTGGGCGGCGGGAGGCCGGATCTGCCCACACTATGGCAGCGAGGAAGAAGGGGTCGGAGGCCCTCCCTCGCCAGTGGTGCTTGGGAGAGAACGACAAGGCAGACTAATCGGGACGCACCAGCAGTGGGTAAGAGCTATCGCCGAGGACGACCGCGTGAACGTTGCACCTTCTCACCTTCCCCGGCAGAGAGGATCCGGCTGGATCTGTGACCAGCATTGAGCAGAGAGAGAGAGAGAGAGAGTGTGGCCACCGCTGCCGTGTTTAGATCTGGAGAGGTCGAGACAGTGTGAAGAGAGCAACACTAGCAAGCAGGCGCATAGGCTCCTGCCTATATAGTGGAGTAGTACTAGTTTTCTTTTGTCTACCGGAGCTGGCTTGACCTCGTCAATGACTGTCGAGAAGTCTTCATGCATGTGGCCCGGAGGCGCAGTTGTCGTCATTTTGATCTGAAGCGCCGGATTATAACATATAACACGAAACAATGCCACATGACAAGAAATCATAACCTCACTGCCCAAAGGAGACAACATGAATCCCGCGGACAAACTAGACGAGGAACAAAGCTTAAATTAAAGATAAACTCGTAGAAAAGGGGTCCGTCGATATATGTCCTAATTAACATAGGCGGCTTGACCTAGATGGCAGCCGAGTAGTCTTCGTGCATGTGCCCCCAATGACTATCCCAACTCAGTTGTCGCTGTTTAACCCTCGCAATGATCCGAAGCACATGACACCTAATTTTGTAAGATGACAAGAAACCTTTTTTTAGATTTCTCACCACAACTATAGCCATGTACAACACAGCCTGCACGATACGTAGACGATAGCCAATCCAGGTGTGTCTGCTGGAGTCTGGTCACATGCATGGACGAATTGATCTTCCGTGTCTTGCGGGGATCTTCCAGGAACCAACGTAGTACAACACTTCTCTAGTACTATCGCTCGTCTCCCTCTTCTATTAAGTCACCCGACTTGCGGGGCCGGGGAGTGTGCCTATGGTCAGTTCTCAATTTTGTTCCCACATGTGTGTGCAAATGCAATATGACGCGCGTTCCATTCCGAGAGCAGCGTGCCAGACCGACCGACCGTCTGGGTGCGACGCGAACGTGATGGGCGTGTTGTATACTCCGTACATGTGTACCGTTGTTTTCTAGAGGCTTTGCTCCATGGCGCAATCCATGGATACAATATTAGTATACTGTACTATTTAAAAGTCGAGGGAGGGGCTTTTCCTGCACGGTAGGCGGGGCAGTTCCGCCTAGTCGGTTCGACAGAGACGCGAGAAGGCGAGGGAGTAGGCTGCTGCAAGCGTAGGGCTGTGTGATTTGACAGGGAGTTACTGCTGGACAGGTGGGTCCACGCGATTTGACTTGCCATTATCATTTTAACTGCAGCGCTACGACCGGCGTGAGTCTCCTGATTCCTGACCACCTCCATACAGGTGCCTCTCCCAATGCTCCACCATGTAGTAGAGGCTGGCTCTTGCATGAGAGCCCACTTCTCCACTTTTTCCTTGCCTCTCTTTCCTCCACATATGCAAAAATGCCATGTAAAGCACACTATTGTACTTAGGTTGGTCGTAATGGAGAGTATCATATACTAGTATCATGCATATGATACTTTTGTATGATACTACATCTATAATGCATTGTATCATGTGTTGGTATCATAGGATAGTTTATTTATTGTCATGCATGACACATAGTAGCACATCATTTAATATGATACAGTATCATATTATGATACTCAACTCTCTCTTTTCTTCATTTAATTCGTAGTCACCTCATCAAGATTGCATAGTTGGCATGCATGATACTGCCTATGATACTCCCATTACAAGTAGCCTTACTTGCTCCTACAGGTGCTAAGCTTGCCACATAGGTATAAAGTCTGATGTGGCAAGTTAATCAAGAAGAGAGAGACTAGTTTGGTGACCCAAGGAAGAAACGGTGCTAAGCGCCTGTACCTAGGTGAAAAGACAATTTTGAGTCTATAGCTAATTAAATGAAGCAAACTTAGC
This sequence comes from Aegilops sharonensis, assembly GCA_904067115.1. Lineage (NCBI taxonomy): Eukaryota > Viridiplantae > Streptophyta > Magnoliopsida > Poales > Poaceae > Aegilops > Aegilops sharonensis. Next base: position 57,779,997 of record LR880968.1, on the reverse strand, counting down.
AACAAAAACCTAATAAGCACACCATTTCATTGGAAGAGGTCACTCCTTGGCAAATACAATAAATACTAGTACTCCCTGTGTCCCATAATATAAGAACGTTTTTGGCACTACACTAGTGTCAAAAACGTTCTTATATTATGGGACGGAGGGAGTACGAAGAAAGAGATAGAGAGAAGTAAAGAAATACACTTATAGCCAACCTTATAGCTGACCATGTTGTAGTATGAGTGACTAAGTGATGACTATGTATGGCATGCCAGCATCAGATAGCCTAACGCACCGTGTTAAATATTCAAGGGCACGACCGCGCGAGCGACGCGATGGTCGTGGTAGGCGCAACCATGATACAGGCTGCTGGCAGCCCTTGGATCTGAGATCAAACGGTCGCATGCTAAGTTGCTGAAAATTTACAGAATAACCCTCCAGGATAGGATATTTACCCATAGGTATGGAATCACGCCATGCAACCGTTCGATCTCAGATCCAAGGGCTCTCGGAAGCCCATATCATGGGAGAATGGAAAGCCACTACCCTGCCGTTCGCACGCTGGCAGTTCGCTCCTACTCGTCCCCGCACGTCCTTTAATACTACGTCGGTTCGCTCCTAGTCGTCTCGTCCTTTCACATTACGGCAGTTCCACTAATCCTAACCCTCCTCCCAAATCCATGGCGTCCCAAATCTCCATGATCGGTGGTGAGTACAAGGTTAGAACCATCACCGGCGTTGAGTTTGAAGTCATCTACACATGTTCTTCCACGACGGTGAAAGGAAGCCTTTCTCGCTTCAGAAGCATGTTCGAAAACTCAGATGATGAGTGGGTCGCTGGGCTAGATGTTGAGTACACCACAGTCCTGGGACGAGAGAAGGATCTAAATGACGAAGAGAGGAAGAAGCCCGCCGTGATCCAGGTTTGCGTGCATGACTTATGCTTGGTTTACCACATATGCCATGCCGACGTTGAATGCCTGGATTTTAAGAACTTCCTCGAGAGCAAGCTAGACAAATTCGTTAATGTAGACTTTAGGAACGACAAAGAAGTCCTGGGTCGGATAGGCCTCGTTGTAGGCAAACCCTTCGACCTCCAGAAGAATCGGCTGGTATCCTCTCGTCAGCCTTCAATGCTGACCCTGGCAGGAGCCATGGTTCATCCTTCGTACGATAAATTGGAGAAACCTCCATACACGTTTCATCGTTATGCATGGCAGCGGAATGTACTAGATATAGACCACATCCACTATGCTGCAATGGATGGCTACCTTTGTTTCAATATCTACAAGGGTTGGATGAAGAGCCCCCGGCAAAACTATGTTATGTTTCTTCTCGTTACTTTAACTCTTCAGTACGTACATACTAGTATTTCTTACATTTCATCTTTTAGTTGGTATAGTACTACCACTCGTTTCTTCACATTATATACGTACAATATATATGGCCAACATCATATAGCCAGTAGTTTAGTTGTCAAAGAATTCCAGGATGCTTAGTTTTATTTGAGGGGTGAGTTGTGCTGGACACCATTATTGTGACTAGCCTTTTTAATAGTACTATATGGATAATTTGGCGTCGAGCGCTCTCTATATGTACCACCTTTTTTTAATTTCAAGTTTTGCTCCATGGCGCAATCCATCGATACTACTACTGTACAAAAGTATACATTTTTTAAAAGGCTAGAAGGTGGGGCAGTCTAGCTTGGTCGGTTTCACGAGAGGCGAGGGCTTTTGTGATTTGACGGCTCATTACTGCTGGAAGGCGGGGCCTTGTGATTTGACTGCTTGTATAAATGCGCCGATGACCTAAGGAGGAGCAAAGAACCGTGCGGTATACTCAAGTTTTCCACTGGAGTAGTACTACAACGGAGGAGCACGAAACACGACAGCCCAGTGCCATATGGCCATAAAAAATGATCTAATTTGCTAGTCATCTCATTATTAGCATTGTTCTATTCATTCCCTCGAAAAAAGCATTGTTCTATTCATGCCTCGCAGAGAACGTGACACGTGCGGCGAAACACCCGAAGCAAAAGATGAAACACAGGAGCAAAAGAAGAAGGAAGATTATCACCCCAAATGATCTAATTCGCCGCAGAGTCGTAACTACTTCTTCATCGCCTCCACAACCTCCATCTCCTTGCGCGTCTCCTCTGCCATCTTCTTCATTCTGTCCATGACGCGGGATTTCTCGACGCGAGCCTTCATCATCTGTTCCACGGCCGCATTACGTACCTTGACAACAGCCAGGTTCTTGATGCGGAGCTTCGCCAACTCCTCCTTCTGTTCCATGACGAGGGCCTGCAGCATCTTCATCGAGGAACTACTATTCTCATGCAGCTTCTTCCATCCGGTGTTCTTCTCCTTCAACAGGTCGATCTTGTGGCAGAGCATCGCCTTGTCCTCCTGAAGTCGCAGGATTTCGCCGGTCGCCTTCTTCTCCGAGGCAATGCTCTTCTTCAGCAGCATCACCAAGCCGGCGGTCAACTCCCACTGCTTATTGAGCTCAGTGGGGATGTCGTCGAGGCTCTCCTTCAGCAGCTCCACCAAGCCTTGGATGAACTCCTTCTACTTATTGAGGTGCTTATTGAGCTGATCGGGCATGCCGTCGAGGGATAACAACTCCAGCGCCGCCGGCTCGACATGTTCGCCTCCGCGGCTAGGGCGCTCCTGGGAGCCATCGCCTGCCCGTGAGAGATCTTTCGAGGTCTCTGCGTGGCGACGAGCCCTCTTTTTCTTTCCACAGCCTTGGTTGCCGCTCCCTTGTTACGAGTAGTTCTCGACATAGAGCTCTGCTCACTGGCCATGGCAAGGACGGACGAAGAAGAAGCAGTTATGAGGAGGAAAGGTAGAGTACTTTTCGGTTAGGTAGTTCCCCTTTTTATAACCTAAGTACTAGCAGTAGTACTAATACCTGCATAATGGGAACACGTTCAGGTTTGGTACGTACTAGTAGGTGTGAGCAGGCTTTCGAATGGGATGGGAACAAGGTAAATATTAATTGATGGTTTTTGTTTCGAGGCCCGAAACGGCGCCCGATGAGTTTCGTGGAACATAAATTTCAAGTAGACTAAACTGCTCAAATGCGTAAATATTGTGTTGCTGTCAAAAATTGGCACAAAATACGAAGGAGACCAATGGAAGTACTACTTGCAACCCATGATTTAACTACTCGCATGCGCGAAGTGGAGTAGTAATGTCTTTCTTCCGCCCTCACGTCCAGTCAATTTGCATGCGCTGTATTAATTGACCATCAACGAAGTGAACGACTTTACACACGTCAAATTATCACATGGGGTGGATCTTGGTACAAAATTGCGTCCGCCCGTGTACCCGCGTGTGCGTGCGAGGGAATGAGTGTGTGCGTGGCGTGCGTGCACATCTTCACTTCGTGCATGTACCGACAATATGGCTCAGGGAGGACGAGTACATTCTTCTGGAACCAACAGCACGTCATTGTGATCAATCCACACGAGGTCACGACAACGCCTCCACATGTGCCACGTGGCTTCTTGAATGTAGTGTGCCATTGGAATTCTAATTTACGTGTTTTGCACATACTTGAAGTACTAGTAAGGTACACGTGCATTGCACGCATCAGATTTTGCAACCAAATTATGAATAAATACCACACTATAGAATGCAAGCTCTGAGTCATATATGCCTGATGTAGACCTTCTTTTAATTCTTATAGTTCATCTCATTCAAAATCAATTAGTTTTTATAAAAAAGTTAGGGCCTCTTGGATTCGTAGGATTTCCAAAAGGCGGGAATAGGGAAAACATGGGATTATAGTGGAATGTCGTCTTGAATCCTAAAGGATTGTACGAGTGTTTGATTGTGCATAGAAAAAACGCAGAATTCTTTCAAAGAGGTTTGACTGGATGGGATGTTTCCTATGAAATCTAGTGCAAATGAATCATATGAAAAAATTCCTATGGTTTACAATCCTACGAATCAAACAACCAAGATAGGAAAAATTCCTAAGGATTAGAATCCTCCAAAATTCCTTTGAGAATCCTTTGAATCAAAGAAGCCCTTACTCTATTTTATGATTCATGGAATTGTGCGTTGTAAAGCATGAAGTAAAAACAAATAATGGCAATTCAACTAGAAAAAAAGTTTGGGCAGTTATGATATGGAAGATTCTAGAACAAAAGAAAACCACTGTTGTTTTGAGGTTTGTGCATTATGCTTAAGTTCAACCATGGAGTCTGCTAGATTGTACATGGGGCAAAATCCGGTGGGGGCTAGAATATGGTGTGAGGGGCCGAGTGGAGGGAGACTATGAAGGAATGCACAAGTGCGAGATCGATATTTAGAGAGAGGGGGCGAGAATGTGCGCTGTTGCGCGCAGTGGCGGAGCCATGAAAAATTAATGAGCTAGGGGGCCAAGCATTGATAATCCTTTACGAGGAGGGTCAATTCCTGAACTTAAACCATATTTAGCAGCAATTGTCTAATGATCACATTCATATTAGCCTCGATATATAGTGATGTTAGGGGGGGCAGGGTCCTTACTGCCCCCGGTCTTCGCCATTGCGAGCGCGTCTGAGAGATGAAGCGGAAGGCATGGATGATGAGAGGGGGACGTTGGATATATAATTAATGTGGGTGTATTAGCTATATATGTTAATCCTATATAGAGAGGTATAGATTGATCAATGTGGACGTGGGAAAGAGGGTGAGACCTCACTGGATATATCGATTGATCGGTTTGTGCGGAAAACTATGAAAGACCTAGCTATATACACACATACATAGAGGAACATCGATCGTTGCGCATGCACGCGTGAGATATAAAGAATGCCCGTTATGATGGAGAGGGGGATGTGTGTGGGTGTGTGCCTTCATGGGAGACCGACCTGAAGAAAAAGATTGCATGTGTGCGATGGATAATGCCGACTGGTAGTGTGTGTGCATGCATGCACGAGAGAAAGTTAGTGGTACAATTATAAAGAGAAGACGACTGTGTGGGTGTAAAAGACTAGGTGAGGTCATAATCAATGTAAAGTTGAATTCAAATATTTGAATATTATATCCTGATGTTTGAAACCCATGCATGCATGAATATAAAGGAGATCTGCGCGGTGTTTTGGAAACGAGCATGTTATAATGTATACACATTGAATAAGGTCAGACTGATTTGAATTTGAGATACCGATGGCAGATATCATTTGGCCACATCGCATCCGTGCACGGACACACTATTCTAATTGGAGATGATGGGTGGCTTTCGCATTACATATCTATATCTATACCCCTATATATATATATATATATATTATATTTTATAATTTTTTATATTGTGTGCGGGTAACTTTTACTTTGAAAGATCGTCATTTGATGAGGCGAATCCGATGGTCCAAAGATGGAAAATTTGAGCACTACTGGCCGTTTGATATCATCTAGATTCCACCAGATTTCGCCACATGTATAATCTAGAAGACTCCATGGTTGAACTTAAGCATAATGCACAAACATCAAAACACAAGCACTTCTTCTTTGTTCTAGAATCTTCCGTATCAGAATTGCCCAAATGTTTTTCTACATGATTTGCAATTATTTGTTTTTACTTTATGTCTTACAACGCACAATTCCATGAATCTTAAAATAGATTAGCTTTCTTATAAAAACTAGATGATTTTGAATGAAATGAACTATAAGAATTAAACAAACATCTACATCATGCATATATGACTCAAAGCTTACATGCTATAATGTGGTATTTATTCATAATTTGGTTGACAAATCTCATGCGTGCAATGCACGTGTACCTTATTCTAGTCTAAATGGTGTTTGTGTGTGTGTTGTGCGTGTTGAGGTGCAAATTGTCTTTTTTTTTGGCCCATGTTAAGCTTGTTCTTCCGAAATTTCAAGCCGCGCCTTGTTATGCCGAAAATTCAAGCTAGCGTCTTTGTCTATCGTGCTGCGAAACTCCCGCCTCTTCAACCCGCGCCTTCTTAGCCCGAAATATTTAAGATATATCTTTGTCTCGTTTTTCTCCGACAACTCCCTCCATCTCAACCCGCGCCTTGCTATTTCGAAATTACAACGCGCGCGAAAACTCCCACCTCCTGTGAAATCCCGACACACGAAATGCCCGTGGTACCTGATGAGGATACAGACCCAGGGTAGGGTCATAGGGCAGACCTATATGTCCTACCCAAGGTCACTACCCTAGAAGATGAGAAGTCCAAGAGGCAGTGAGGAATCCCCAGTCAAAGATGTCGAGTGCAATCCACTCGACCAATCATATCACTCGGGCGTCCTCCTACCTGTTGTCACTCGACCATATGAGGAGTCACTCGACCTACTGAAGATCCGGAGTCACTCAGCACTGCAACGGTCGGACATTCACTCAGTAGTCTTCAAGGTCATTAATAACACTTATGGCTGGCGTTATCAGTAACGCCCCATCTTTATGTACATTAAGTCCCTTGTAATGGAGGATGGTTGGGGTCCTGGCTCACTCTATATAAGCCACCCCCCCCCCCTCCTCAGGCACAAGGGTTAGCACCCCCTGTAACATCACACACATAAAATCCAGTCGACCGCCTCTGGGCACCGAGACGTAGGGCTATTACTTCCTCCGCGAAGGGCCTGAACTCGTAAATCCTGTGTGTACACCTTCACCATAGCTGAGATCTTGCCTCTCCATACCTACCCCCCTTTCTACTGTCAGTCTTAGAACCAGGAAAGTTGGCGCCCACCTTGGGGCAGGTGTCTTAGCGACTTGTTGGTGAAGTTGCAATTTTTTCGATCCCCATCATCAAGGTTTCCGGTGGTGGATTGGCTGAGGGCCGCGAGATCCGTCTTGGCGCACTCGTTTTCATCGCCGATGACTCCACTTGGCTTCAGGAAGCTCCCCTTGACGCCGAGGCGCTCCTCGTCCGAGGGACGACGCACTTTCGCGCGTGCGTTTGCGGTGTCCTTCTTCGGCAGCCGTCGACCCAGTATCGGTCAGCTCCCATGGTGTCTTCTTTCCCCGCTGTTCGCCGCCGCAAGCGATCCGGTCGGTCGCGGCTTCAGCGGTGGGTGAAACACACGGTGGCTCGACATTCGGCCACCCATCAAGTCGTGGCAATCGAGCCCGACGAAACTCTTCACGGCCTGTTTGATCTGTCGACTGGCTCCTTCGATACCGCATCCGAGTGCGATAGCAGCGACCCTGCGGCTGAAGTCTTGATGGTCGATGGACCACGTAGTCCGCCTGGTTTCCGCCGTGAAGACGGCGGGGATGGTGGCGGCGATCCATCGCGCGTCCGCGAGGAGTACTGTCCCGAACCCCTCTCTTCGCATCAGAGGGAAGATCTTCGTCGCCGCAAAATGGATGCACTCGACACGCCCATCGTTGGAGAAACCCCCGAGGCGCGATCCTTGGAAGAGGTGCGTTTGCCTAATTTGGCTGAGCACACTCGACTGGAAAACCTCCAGCGCGCTCTCGACGAGCGTGCTCGGGAGCGGATCCCTGAGTCCAGTCGACGACAGCTTTTTCCGCCTCCACCTAAGGTATGTCGCACTCCGATTCAAAATCTCACAGCTGCGGCCCGAATAGCAGAGTCAATTAAATCTTCCCAGTCGGAGGCTAGCAGAGGTTTGATGCAGATCCGGGCCTTACTCCGGGCAGCAGGAGAACATAACACAGCAGTGTCTCAGTCACGGAATAGGATTCATAGCATATCCGTGGTAGCGGATACAGTTCAGTCGGCCCACAATCCAAGATCACCCCTGCGGCGTGAAGTCCATGGACAGTATGATCACCGACTCGACCGCGACAATCATCGTCGAGCGCCCACAACTCCTCCGAGGAGTGCATCATATGTGCCTTGGCAGTAGAAAATAGGCGACGTCACAGTGGCGAGCGCAGATCACCAGTCGACCCAAGAGAGCCAGGCTTTGATGCAAGATCTATCCTCGTTCAAGGTCTAGTGAACCGGAACAGAGCGCATAGAGAAGACCCTGGCAGAGATTGTTCGACTGACAGCAGAGTTCATGCTTCGGGTCCAGAGTGTTTCAGCAGAGCCATCAGGGCTGCAGTGATTCCTCCCAACTTCAGGTTGGCGACTGGAGTCAGTAAGTTTACTAGAGAGTCCAAGCCTGAAACTTGGCTTGAGGATTACCGAGTGGCTATGCAGATTGGTGGCGGGAATGATGAAGTGGCAATGAAACATCTTCCTATGATGTTGGAAGGGTCAGTCAGAGCGTGGTTGACTCAGTTAGCCCCAGGCAGTATATACAGTTGGGAAGAGCTTGCTCGAGTGTTCGTTAGGACTTTTGAGGGCACTTGCAAGTGTCCAACAGGGTTGACAGAGTTGTAGCATTGTGTGCAGAAACCGAGTGAGACCCTAAGGGATTTCATTCAGAGGTGGACGACTTTGCATCACACTGTGGAAAATGTATCGGAGCATCAAGTAGTGTGTGCCTTCAAGGAAGGCGTTAAAGACCGGGAGCTGGTCCTGAAGTTCGATCGGACTGGAGATATGACTCTGACTCGGATGATGGAAATAGCCACCCGGTACGCTAATGGAGAAGAAGAGGATCGACTCCGCAGCGGAAAGGGTAAACAAGTTGGCCAAGATGCCGGTGGGGGTAATTCCAATCGAAAACAGAAACATAAGGCCGAGCCTGCAGCACCCGGTGAGATTGCGGCAGTGGTTCAAAAAAAGTTTAAAGGAAAACCTAAGGGGCCCCGGACCCCTAAGAAGGTAAAGGATCAAGCAGGAAATGATGTGTTGGATTTACCGTGTCACATCCATACGAAGAAGGATGAAGAGGGTAATCTGATTTACCCTAAGCACACCACTCGACAATGTCGACTCCTGATCCAGCAATTCCTAGAGAAACAACCCAGTGAGAAGGAAAAAGAGTCGGACAAAGACAAGGACGAAGAGGAAGACGAGTGTTATCCCAAAGTCAATTCCACCCTGATGATTTTTTCTGATGTTGAGAGCAAGAGTCGGTTGAAAGTTATCAACAGAGAAGTGAATATGGTTTCTCCGGCGACGACGACCACATACATGAAATGGTCACAAACAGCCATCACATTCGACAAGTCTGAACACCTTACGCGTATAGCCACCCCTGGGAGGCAAGCGTTGGTGGTCGACCAAGTGGTCGAAGGCACTCGACTGACCAAAGTGCTAATGGATGGTGGTAGCGGCATGAATATCCTTTATGCTGGAACCTTGAAGCGGATGGGCATTCTGATGTCCAAACTTAGCAAGAGCAATATGAGTTTCCATGGCGTTATCCCTGGAAAGAAAGCCGAATCACTCGGCCAGATCGCCCTTGACGTGGTTTTCGGTGATTCCAAGAATTACCGTAAGGAAACGTTGACGTTTGAAGTTGTGGATTTCCAGAGTGCTTATCATGCCATTCTAGGTAGACCTGCCTACGCACGTTTTATGTCTCGACCATGTTACGTGTACCTCAAGTTGAAGATGCCTGGCCCCAGAGGTGTGATCACAGTTACTGGCAATCGGGAGAAAGCGGAGGAATGCTTCCAGAAGGGTTCCAAAATTGTCGATGCACAAATGGCAGCAGTTGAATTTCAAGAATATCAGAAGAATGTAGATCCGAGTGATTTGCTCCGAGCTAAGAAGCCTGCCATGGATTCTACAATTCAGTCGTCTGGTGAAACGAAGCCGATTCATATTCACCTGACCGATCCCAATGCGGCACCGACTCATATCTCAACAACACTCGACAGCAAATAGGAAGAAACGCTCATCCAGTTCCTCCGTGAGAACTGGGACATCTTCGCAAGGAAACCTTCTGACATGTCGGATATACCCAGAGAACTGGATGAGCACCGTTTGCGTGTCGATCCTAAGGTAAACCCCGTCAAAGAGCATCTTCGGCGGTCCACCGTGTAGAAGAGAAAGGCAATCGGCGAGGAAGTGGCTCGGCTCCTAGCAGCAGAGTTCATCCGAGAGATCTACAACTCCGAGTGGCTTGCCAATGTAGTCATGGTCCCTAAGAAGGACGATTCACTCTGTATGTGCATCGGTTTCAAGCATATCAATCGAGCCTGCCCGGAAAGATCATTTCCCTCTCCCCCGCATCGATCATATTGCTGACTCGACTGTGGGTTGTGAGCGCTTGTATTTGTTAGATGCATATTCCGGGTATCATCAGATCCGACTGTATGGTCACGATGAAATAAAAACGGCCTTCATCACCCCATTTGGGTGCTTTTGCTATGTCACCATTCCATTTGGTCTTAAAAATTCCGGAGCCACATTCATGAGAATGATTCAGAAGTGCCTGCTCACTCAAATCAGTCGGAATGTGGAAGCATAGATGGATGACATTGTGGTCAAGTCACATAAAGGTTCCGACCTACTGGCTGACCTTGCAGAAACCTTTGCCAACCTAATAAGGTATTATATCAAGCTTAATCCGTCAAAGTGCACATTCGGAGTTCCAGGTGGAAAGTTACTCAGTTTCCTCGTTTCCGAACGGGGGATCGACGCAAATCCAGAAAAAGTTGATACCATCCTCCGAATGAAACGCCTTGTGCATGTGCATGACGTCTAGAAGCTTACTGGTTGTTTGGCCGCCTTGAGTCGATTCATTTCTCGTCTCGGTGAAAAGGCCTTACCTCTTTACCGATTGATGAAGAAACCTAATAAGTTCGAGTGGACTGATGAAGCTGACGCAGCGTTTGCAGAGCTTAAAACCCTGCTTTCTGCCTAGCCGGTGCTTGCTGCGTCAATCATCAAAGAGCCTTTACTACTTTTATTGCAGCCACTGGACAAGTTGTCAGTACAGTACTCATGGTCGCGTGGGAAGAAGAAGGAAAGGCTTACAAAGTTCAGCGCCCAGTGTATTATCTCTCTGAAGTTTTGACTCCATCCAAGCAGCGATATCCACATTATCAGAAGCTTGTCTATGGAATCTACATGACCATGAAGAAGGTTGCACACTACTTCTCTGATCACTCCATTACAGTCGTCAGCGATGCACCATTATCAGAAATTCTGAACAACAGAGATGCAACTGGTCGAGTGGCAAAATGGGCGATTGAACTCCTTCCATTGGATATCAAGTTTGAGGCAAAGAAAGCTATCAAGTCCCAAGCAATCGCAGATTTCCTTGCCGAGTGGATTGAGCAGCAACTGCCGACTCAAGTTCACTCAGAGCATTGGACCATGTTCTTCGATGGCTCCAAGATGCTGAATGGTTCCGGTGCTGGGATAGTATTGGTATCCCCCCGTGGAGACAAGCTTAGCTATGTTCTCCAGATTCACTTTGATTCCTCCAACAATGAAGCTGAATATGAGGCACTTTTATATGGGCTGTGTATGGCCATTTCACTCGGCCTCCGTCGCCTTATAGTCTACGGCGACTCGGATTTGGTGGTTAATCAAGTGATGAAAGAGTGGGATGTCAGGAGCCCAGCCATGACTGGTTATTGCAACGCAGTAAGAAAGCTAGAAAAGAAGTTTGAAGGGTTGGAGCTTCACCATATACCCCGACTGAAAAATCAAGCTGCAGATGAATTGGCAAAGATAGGATCTAAGAGAGAGGCCATTCCCAGCAATGTGTTTTTGGAGCATATTAATTCACCTTCAGTTCAGGAAGATCCTTTCACTGAAGAGCCCCCACAGCCTAAGAGCACCACAGATCCGACTGAAGTCGAAATCCCAGCTGTGGTCGACTTAGTCATGGAGGTTTTGGCCGTCACTCCCGACTGGACAGTGCCATACGTTGCATACATTCTTAGTAAAGAGCTTCCAGAGGATGAAGAAGAGGCTCGACAGATCGTCCGACGATCTAAAGCCTTTACTGTGATAAAAGGTCAGTTGTTCAGAGAAAGTGTAACTGGAGCCTGCCAGAAATGCATCACACCAGAAGAAGGACGAGTGATCCTCAATGATATTCACTCGGGGACCTGTGGTCACCATGCGTCCTCTCGGACCATCGTGGCCAAAGCATACCGAGCCGGATTTTACTGGCCACATGCCAACGAGATGGCAAAAGAAATAGTAGACAAATGTGAAGGTTGTTAGGTTTACTCCAACATGTCCCATAAGCCTGCGTCAGCTCTGAAGACTATTCCACTCGTCTGGCGTTTCGCTGTCTGGGGATTGGATATGGTTGGACCTCTGAGGACTGGCAGGAGTGGATTTAGCCATGTGCTGGTAGCAGTCGACAAGTTTACCAAATGGATCAAAGCCAAGCCCATTAAAAACCTTGAAGCAAGTACAATTGTAAGTTTCATCAGAGAATTGACAATTAGATATGGTGTTCTGCACAGCATCATCGCGGATAATGGGTCGAACTTTGACTCTGACGAGTTCAGAGCCTTTTGTGCTTCCCAAGACACGAGGGTCGATTACGCTTCAGTCGCCCATACAGTCGAATGGGCAGGCTAAAAGAGCAAATGGATTGATTCTCAAAGGACTGAAACCCTGATTGATGCATGACCTTAAGCACGCAGCAGGTGCCTAGGTCGATGAACTTCCATCAGTACTTTGGGGATTGAAGACAACTCCTAATCGGTCGACTAGGCGAACTCCATTCTTCTTGGTCTACGGAGCCGAAGCCGTACTCCCGAGAGATATGCTTCACAATGCGCCCCGAGTCGAGCTCTTCTCAGAAGTAGAAGCGGAACAGGCTCGGCAAGATGCAGTCGATCTCCTGGAAGAAGAAAGAGAGATGGCCTTGATTCGGTCGACCATTTATCAACAAGACCTGCGTCGATTCCATGCCAGAAACGTAAGGGGTCGGGCATTTCAGGAGGGAGACTTGGTTCTTCGGATGGACCAGCAGAAACCACACAAGCTCGCCCATGCTTGGGAAGGCCCCTTTGTCGTCACCAAAGTGCTCCACAATGGAGCATATCGTCTTTTCAATGTCGAGCACAATAAAGACGAGCCACGCGCTTGGAATGCGGAACTGCTCCGCCCCTTTTACTCTTAAGCATTCAGACGGATGAGATGTAATAAGAAATACCTTTTAGTTTGATTATCAAAGACATGATTTTACAGTCTTCTGAATGATTATTGTTCATTTTTTACATGTTCTAAAATCCCCAAGTGGGTGCCTTAGCTGCGAATCCGTTTCACCTAAGTTGAATAGAAAAATCCTACCGAGTGGTGAGCCAGCCTCTCACTCGGGGGCTTAGTTGCGAATTTCATTTCGCCTAAGTGTTAAAAACTCCTATCGATTGGTGAGCCAGCCTCTCACTCGGAGGCTTAGCTGCAGTCTAGTATTCGCCTAAGTGTAAAAAAATCCTACCGAGTGGTGAGCCAGCCTCTCACTTGGAGGCTTAGCTGCAGTCCAGTACTCGCCTAAGTGCAAAAAAATCCTACTGAGTGGTGAGCCAGCCTCTCACTTGGAGGCTTAACTACAGTCCAGTACTCGCCTAAGTGTAAAAAAATCCTATCGAGTGGTGAGCCAGCCTCTCACTCGGGGGCTTAGCTGTAGTCCAGTACTCGGCTAAGTTTGAAAGATTCTACCGAATGGTACGGGTCGACCACGAGCCCCCCCCCCCACCGGGGCTGCACTGTCAAGAAGAAGGATGACATTGTGTGAGCGATCCTCACACTCGGGGGCTTAGCTGCAGTCCAGTACTCGCCTAAGTTTGAAAAATCCTACCGAGTGATGAGCGATCCTCTCACTCGGGGGCTTAGCTGCAGTCTAGTACTGGCCTAAGTTTGAAAAATCCTACCGAGTGACGAGCGATCCTCTCACTCGGGGGCTTAGCTGCAGTCCAGTACTCGCCTAAGTTTGAAAAATCCTACCGAGTGACGAGCAATCCTCTCACTTGGAGGCTTAGCTGCAGTCCAGTACTCGCCTAAGTGTAAAAAAATCCTACCGAGTGGTGAGCCAGCCTCTCACTTGGAGGCTTAGCTGCAGTCCAGTACTCGCCTAAGTGTAAAAAAATCCTATCGAGTGGTGAGCCAGCCTCTCACTCGGGGGCTTAGTTGCGAATTTCATTTCGCCTAAGTGTTAAAAACTCCTATCGATTGGTGAGCCAGCCTCTCACTCGGAGGCTTAGCTGCAGTCTAGTATTCGCCTAAGTGTAAAAAAATCCTACCGAGTGGTGAGCCAGCCTCTCACTTGGAGGCTTAGCTGCAGTCCAGTACTCGCCTAAGGTTGAAAAATCCTACCGAGTGGTGAGCGATCCTCTCACTGGGGGGCTTAGCTGCAGTCAAGTTCTCGCCTAAGTTTGAAAAATCCTACCGAATGATGAGCGATCCTCTCACGCGGGGGCTTAGCTGCAGTCCAGTACTAGCCTAAGTTTGAAAAATCCTACCGAGTGACGAGCGATCCTCTCACTCGGGGTCTTAGCTGCAGTCCAGTACTCGCCTAAGTTTGGAAAATCCTATCGAGTAACGAGCGATCCTCTCACTCGGGGGCTTAGCTGTAGTCCAGTACTCGCCTAAGTTTGAAATATCCTACCGAGTGACGAGCGATCCTCTCACTTGGGGGCTTAGCTGCAGTCCAGTACTCGCCTAAGTGTAAAAAATCATATCCAGTGGCGAGCAATCCTCTCACTCGGGGGCTTAGCTGCAGTCCAGTACTCACCTAAGTTTAAAAAACCCAACCTAATGGTACGGGTCGACCATGACCCCTCCCCCCGGGGCTGCACCATCAAGAAGAAGGACGAGATTGTGCGCACTGCCAAAGGCTCATCCAACAGCTGACGCCAAGGCGAGCTACTTTCAGGAACGTCAAGAGCATTACTGAATGCCTCGCTGATGAGATGATCAATGCTACCAAAGGCTCATGCAACAGCTAGTGCCGAGGCAAACTGTTTTCAGGAACATCAAGACCATTGTTGAGTGCCTCGCTGATGAGCTGATCAATGTTGCTCAAGGCTAGTCCAACAGGTCGACTATGGCCTCTTCCTCAGAAGCTGCATCGAGAGTACAAAAACCAATCCGAGTGAAGAACGAGTTCCGCTCGAAGACAAACACAACATATTCAAAGATAAGCCAAGTTCAGATAAATCCAAAGGTTCCTAACCGTGGATTAAAGTGCTCGGGCGTCAGGCCCGAAGGAGTTTAAATGATTACAAAATCACTCGGCATCCCGAGGCAAATGAGGGTGGAGCATAATGTTTTTTCGATCACTCGGCGGGAGAAGGGCTGGCTGGATCGCAGAAGCTGTCAAGGTCAATGTTGTCCGCAATACGAGTGGCAGCCTCAAGGAAGGTGTCCATGAAAGACTGGAAGGTGTGCTTCTTAGTATTCACAACCTTGAGGGCCGCCAACTTGTCTTCTCTGTCGTCCTTGCGGTGCACTCGAACCAATGACAGGGCGACGTTAGCACCACAGCAAGCGGATGACTTCTTCCACTCCTGCACTCGACCAGGAATCTGATTGAGTCGAGTCATTAGCGACTCAAGATCTTGAGAAAGTTCCGCCTAAGGCCAGAGTTCAGCGTCAACCTGGGTCATCACCGCCTTCAGCCGAGCCAGATAGGCAACGGCTCCGTCCAAGGGTGATTCCAACCGCAGCAAGTTCATCGCAACGTCATATTTCACAGGACAATTGATGGGGTCTAGACCTGTCTCGACCCGCCCGGTTTCAGCTTCAAAATCCAAACAAAGTTCTGCAACATCATGAAAAATAGTGAGTCGACAATATTACAACATGCTTCAATCAACGACAATTAATCAGTCGAGCGTCTATACCTTCAAGCTTCAGAACTAGTTTTGCGGCAAGTTGTTCTAGATAGGACTCTAGCTTGCCTGTCTTGGCTCTGAGGGCTCCAACTTCATTGGTCAGGTTCTCCTTGTCCTTCTTCAGTTGCTCGACTTCCCAATTGGCTTCCGAGATGGCGGTCTTCAGCTTCGCATTCTCCTCTTCCAACTTGCCGACTGAAGCCAGCTTCTTGTCCGCGAGCGTTGTTTTCTCACGTGCTTCCTTCTGAGCAGCAGCAAGGTCCTGGTCCTTCTTCTCCAAAGCTTCCTTCATTCTCTCTAAAGAAGCAACACTCTTTAGACGAGCCTGAAGTTGACGGTTTTCACTACGCACATATGCTTGTGTGATGTCACTCGGTTCAAAGAGACTGAAAGAAAAAACAGTGAAAGACTCGAGCTACTAGGTGGGCAAGAGTCGATTCGTTACCTCCCATGATGGACGTTTCTACTTGAGCAGTCTTGAGATTCTTCTTTGCGGGTTCAAGATCAAGTTCAAGACTGATATGCTTCTTCTTTAACTCGGAAAGCCAATCTCCAAGATCACAAGACTTCTGCAGCCGGCAAGAGAGATATATCAGTTGACAGAAACAAAAGACAATGACAGTGAAAGTTACTCTAAGACTACTGCCGAATCAAATATTCAACAGTAGTCTCGGGGACTACACCCAGTGGGTGCACTTAGCTTGCCCCCACTTATCTAGATCGACACTCAACATGGTCTGCCCAGCGTGAGTCAATAAAACACAAGGTAAAATAGAAGATTCTAAGACCTCAGCCGACTGCCAGCAGTCGACCGTGGTCTCAGGGACTACACCCAGTGGGTGCACTGGGCGTGCCCCCACTGGCCTGGACAGAATACTAATACTCAGCACGAGTCGAGTGAAGTAGAAGACTTCCTAAACTCTAAACACAGGCACACCCCAGTGGGTGATCGGATATGAAACGGCATTCAAAAGTTCAGTCGGAGTTCCTGACCTTAACATTGGTCTGCAGGGCGGTGCTGGCGTTATAAGCCACTTGACTGGCCTCGTGCATCACCTTCACCTGCTCCATGACAAGGTTCACCTAACGAAGAGCCTCCCTGGCAACACTTGGTGAATCGTCTGGGGCCTGATATGCAGCGAAGAGTGATGGCTCCAAGGCAGCCGAAGCAGCTACTGGGTCAGACGCGTGGAGTTGTACTGGGGTGGCAGGAGCCGGAGCAGTCGATCCCGACGGACGGTCAGTCATCAGTGGGCCGGCGAATGTGACGTTGGTCCGAACCGGATCTCTGGAACGTTCGACCACCGCCTCAAGCGTCGGCATCGACTGAGGGACTTGAACTTCAAGCCTTCTTCTGCTTGAGCCCCCGCTTCTCTTCCTCCTCTCCTATAGAGGCACTTCTTCTTCATCATCATCAGGAAGCACGACGACCTCTCGCGGAACTGCAGAAAGAGGGAAACATCGGAAATTCAGCAGACTGACAACTCAATCGACTAAATGAAGTCTGGTCGAACGGACTTTCCAGCTCGGGAGGTGGCCGCAACGTCGGTCTCCTCATCTCCTGGATCTTTGTCGATATCCATGTCAGTGGCAGCAGAGGTTGGGCTAGAAAGATACATGATCCATTTGGTCAGAACAGAAGCTTCAGCCGGCCTAGATAAATGCAAGAAAGATACTCACCCTGAAGCGACGGGAACGTCCATCTTGATCCTCGGCGAAGTCTTTCGAGCCTTTGGAGGAGCAACCTTAGGCTGCTTGGCGACCTTCTCTGTCGGCTCCGGAGTTGACGTCCGGGTGCGTTTCTGTGTGTGGGTACTTGGGGCCACATTCTTTCCACGTCCGCTCGTGTGACGCCCCGAGACCGATGCTCGAGAAGACTTCCATATATTCCGGGTTTCGCCGTGTGTTTCATTTGTGCCTGCCCTTTTATTTTTGCATTGCATCATGATCATCATGTGAGTTGCATTCTTCATATTGGTGTATTGTTGTGTGTGCATCTGTCCTTGTTGTCTCTTCTCTCAAGCCATGCCCATGTATCATCACCTCCTTCTTCCTTCTTATTCCTTTCTTTTTGCTAGTGCCATTTTCTGTCCTCCATAAATGTTCATTCTTTTCCTATAAATCCTGCTCATTGCCTACACCCTCTCTGCCAATTTTCGGCTCATATGAATATCTTTTGGTTGGGTTTAAAAATGGCTCAAGTTTGAATTTAATTCAAACTTGAATTATTTTTATATCTCTAAAAATTTCCAAATAATTTTATTCAAATTGTTCATAAATACAGGATCTCATATCTATTTCTGCCTCAGTCTACTTCCTTCCAGATGTCCCTGTGCATTTCTGCTCTTGTTATTCTGTCTGAATAACTAAAGAAAAGAAATGAGGGACAGAGGGGGAGCAGCAGTGCAGCCCAGCCACACCGCAGCAGCCACCTTAGCCCAGCCCGTGCCTGGCCTTTTCTCTTCTTCCCCTTGGTAATTTTCTATCCAGTGAAATCCTTCAAACCCACATGTCATCCTCACTCCTTCCTCCTTTCTTCCACCTTGGCATTTTTCTTCTCTCACAGTAACTCTCGGGAGAGATCACGCACATGGCCACCGTGGCTACCACGGCGCCCGCGCCCCTCCTATAAAGCCGCAGCCCCGCGCCCTAGGGTTCCCCTCTTCCCCTCTCGCCGCCGCCACCTCTTTCCCTTCCCTCTGCTTCTTCCACAAATCAGATGCACCGAGAGCAGGGAGATAAACCTGCCGACGTCCATCGTTGTTCTCGCGGCCGGAGGGCCTCAAGCTCGTCTTCGACATGTCCTCCTGCACCCCGTCTCCGTCCTCGGCCGATTCTGATGGGTGGTTGAACTGGATCGCCTCCATGCCGTCGTCCACGTCCACGTCGTCGTCGTCCTCCCCTGCTTCCTCTTCTTCAGGAGACCGAGCTTCTCTCCGGCGTGATCCGACAAGCAGCTGCCGTCTTCTTCGTCCGGAGCCTCTCGTGCCTCGCCGTCGTCTCCCTCGACTATGCACACGTCCACACGGTCCCGTAGCTCCTTCCACGACGTCCTCTACATTGTCTTCTTCCTCCAGCTAATACATCGCCACCCCGATCAGCGCGCCTTCTCGCCGTCTTCAGTCTCCGACGACCTCGTACAACTCCAGCAGCACCCCCCCTCGGTGAGCATACGCTCCTCCCAGCCCCTCTCTTGCGCAATCCGTCGCCGTAGTTGTCTTCTCGAGCCGCCAACTCCATGTCCGCCATGGCTGAGTTTCTGGAACTCACCTCTCTGCCCTTGCACACTCCCGCACGCGCTCAACCCTCTCTGTTCGCGCTCGCACACACAAGACCGAAGCGCTGCACGCGCAGCAGCCGCGGAACGCCACCCGCGCGGCTTCGGTTGTCGCCTTCCCCATGTCTGAGACGAGCTCCTGCTCGTGCACAAGTGTCTACAAGCACGCCACCCCCGGAAGCAGCCTTCGCTCGCAAGTGCGCACCCCCGCACATTTCCGCACCCCCGCCGATGATCCGCTGCACCTGTAGCCGTTGCTTTGCTCGTCGTCGTCGCCGGCAAGTTGTTGTGCGTTCATGGCGGTTCCAAGGCTGAGCCTCTGCTTGTTCAAAAGAGCCATGCCCCTTCCTTTATCACAAACACTCAGTCAGGCCAGCTGGTCAGCGCGTTGCTCCCCTACGCAGGAGGTCGTGGGATCAAGTCCCAGCCGGCCCCATTTTTGCTCTGTTTCCTTTTATTTTGCTCACTCACACTCATCCATTCTGGGTCAGATCTGCTTTGGGCCTTGCACAGTGCGTTGCATTCGGCCCGCAGTTTTTTGCTCTGTTTCCTTTTATTTTGCTCACTCACACTCATCCATTCTGGGTCAGATCTGCTTTGGGCCTTGCACAGTGCGTTGCATTCGGCCCGCAGTTTTTTTTTCATTCTGTGATTTTTTCATATATCCAGGGCATGCATATTTACAGGAATGCCATCATTTTGAATTGCATACAACTAAATAACCATGCATCAAAATAAAACATGTCATATATGCATCTTATTCAGCTGTTTAAGTTCTTTAACAATGTGCAACTTTCATCCCTGTTAAAAATGTTTAAAATTGTTGTTTGCAATAATTTGCACAAATGTCATGTTAAAATGGTTTATTTCATAACTAAATAACCGTAGCTCGGATTTAAATGTTCTTTATATGTAAATGGGGTGGAAAAATGCCTAGTTTAACATGGTGCACTTTATTTTCCTGTTTAACAACTCTAAAATTATGTATAGGGCAGAACAGTACCAAATTCATATTACGCATATGAGGAGTTTTTCCGGAATTGTTGTTTGTTGTTTCCGGCCTCATTTAAACTTGCCTAAATAGGTGGTTTGCTCATACTTCACCTCTTGCCATGTTTAATAACATTTAATGTTGTTGGGTACCTAACCGAGAGAGAACTAAATAATTGATGTGGTGTTTTCGTCGATATGCAACTCGTTGCATATTGGGCTCCATTTAACTTGTAGTTTTGTTTGTGCATATTGCCATGCCATGCATATTTAAACCGGACATGCATCATACTTGTTTGTGCATCATGCCATGATTATGCTTGTGTGTATACCATGTTGATGTTTGTTTCTTTCCGGGTTGCTTCTCTCGTTAGCTTCGGTTTCGTTCCGGAGTTGTGAGGATTCGTTCGACTACGTCCGTTTGTCTTCTTCATGGACTCGTTCTTCTTCCTTGCGGGATTTCAGGCAAGATGACCATACCCTCGAAATCACTTCTATCTTTGCTTGCTAGATGCTCGCTCTTTTGCTATGCCTATGCTACGATGCCTATCACTTGCTTACCATGCCTCCCATATTGCCATGTCAGCCTCTAACCTTTTTCACCCTTCCTAGCAAACCGTTGTTTGGCTATGTTACCGCTTGGTTCAGCCCCTCTTATAGCGTTGTTAGTTGCAGGTGAAGATGAAGTTTGTTCCTTGTTGGAACATGGAGATGTCGTTCCTTGTAGGAACATGTTTACTTGTTGGGATATCACAATATATCTTCTTTAATTAATGCACCTATATACTTGGTAAAGGGTGGAAGGCTCGGCCTTATGCCTGGTGTTTTTGTTCCACTCTTGCCGCCCTAGTTTCCGTCATACCGGTGTTATGTTCCCGGATTTTGCGTTCCTTTCACGGTTGGGTGATTTATGGACCCCCTTGACAGTTCGCTTTGAATAAGACTCCTCTAGCAAGGCCCAACATTGGTTTTACCATTTGCCACCTAAGCCTTTTTCCCTTGGGTTCTGCAGACTCAAGGGTCATCTTTATTTAACCCCCCGGGCCAATGCTCCTCTGAGTGTTGGCCCAAACTAGAGTGCTTTGCAGCGCCCCCTCAAGGAAACTTGAGGTCTGGTTTTAGTTGTACGGACTGCTCATCCGGTGTGCCCTGAGAACGAGATATGTGCAGCTCCTATTGGGATTTGTCGGCACATTTGGGAAGCTTTGCTGGTCTTGTTTTATTGCTGTCGAAATGTCTTGTAGTCCGGGATTCCGAGACTGATCGGGTCTTCCCGGTAGAAGGAATATCCTTCGTTGACCGTGAGAGCTTATAATGGGCTAAGTTGGGACACCCCTGCAGGATATTATCTTTCGAAAGCCGTGCCCGCGGTTATGAGGCAGATGGGAATTTGTTAATGTCCGGTTGTAGAAAACCCGAAGTTGACCTTAATTAAAATACACCAACCGCGTGTGTAACCGTGATGGTCTCTTCTCGGCGGAGTCCGGGAAGTGAACATGGTGTTGGAGTTATGCTTGACGTAGGTTGTTCTAGGGTCACTTCTTGATCATAGTTGTTCGACCGTGCTTTTGCCTCCTCTTCTCGCTCTCTTTTGCGCATGGTAGCCACCATATATGCTAGTCGCTTGCTGCAGCTCCACCTCACTACCTTCTCCTACCCATAAGCTTAAATAGTCTTGATCTGGCAGGTGTGAGATTGCTGAGTCCCCGTGACTCACAAATACTTCCAAAACTAGTTTGCAGGTGACGCATCCGAGCTCAAGGAGGAGCTCGATGAAGATCTTGTTCATTGTGTTGTTTCGTTTCAGTTGATCAGTAGTGGAGCCTAGTTGGGACGATCGGGGATCTGTGTAGCATTTGGGGTAGTCTTCTTTTATTTTGGTTCCGTAGTCGGACTCTGATTGTATCTGTATGATGTAATGTTTTACTCATGTATTGTGTGAAGTGGCGATTGTAAGCCAACTATGTATCTCTTTCCCTTATGTATTACTTGGGTTGTGTGAAGATTACCTCACTTGCGACATTGCTTTCAATGCGGTTATGCCTCTAAGTCGTGCTTCGACACGTGGGAGATATAGCCGCATCGAGGGCGTTACAGCTCGCCGGGTCATGGTGTTGCTTGGATCGGCGTTCAGAGCGCGGCGGCGAGTTGATCCCTTCCTCGTTGCCTGACTCCTCGCTCTCCTCCTCCTCATCTTCATCCAAAGATTCCCATTCACCGCTCTCCTCCATGCTGGCCTCTCCCTCCTGGTCCTGCTCCAGAGCTTGTTCACCGTTGGGCATCGAATATATGTCAGTAAAAACCTACAAGACAAGAAGTCGAGTGAAAGTCAGTCGAGCTCAAGCACAATCAGAATGAGTATGCAAAGACAGTCGGAATAAAGAACGTACCTTGTCGGGCTGATTGTCATCACTGAAGGGGATGACTCTCCTGGCTCCTCTGGGGTTTTCCTGGTTGCCTGTAATGCTCTTCAACCACATGGCCACGGTCTTAGCTGGCACTTCCTCTGGATGAACGCGAGCGATGTCGTCGGACCCAAAGTACAACCACATGGGATGGTCACGGGCCTGAAGAGGTTGGATGCGTCGACTGAGGAATACTTCCAGCAGATCCATGCCAGTGACACCCTCGTTAATCAGTTGGACCACTTTCTCGACCAGCATCTTCATCTCCACATTCTCAGCAGCAGTCACTTTCAGTGAGGAAGGAGTCTGGACATGGTCAAAAGTGAAGTGGGGAAGGCCAGTCGACTGACCTGGAGTTGGGAGGTCCTGGCAGTAGAACCAGGTCGACTGCCAGCCCCTAACTGATTCAGGGAGAGTCATGGAAGGGAAAGAACTCCTCTGTCTCTTTTGGATACCCAAACCCCCACACATCTGAATGACGTGGGTCTTCAAGTCACTCGTTTTCGCTTTCTTCACCGACTGGGAACAGATGGTGAAAATATGTTTAAAAAGGCCCCAGTGCGGTTGACACCCCAAAAAAATTTCACACATCGACACGAACGCGGCAAGGTACGTGATGGTGTTGGGAGAAAAATGGTGGAGTTTGGCACAGGAGAAATTCAGGAAGCCCCGGAAGAAGGGGTGCGGAGGAAGCGAAAAACCCCGGTCGACGTGTGTGGCGAGCAATACACACTCACCCGGTCGAGGCTGCGGCTCCGTCTCCCCCTCAGGCAGCCTTGCTGCACCCTTGGCGATCAGCCCAGACTCCACCAGCTCTTCCAGATCTTCTTGCCAGATCAAAGACCGGATCCAATCGCCCTAGATCCAGCCTGGCGGCAGCCCCGAGCGCGATGAAGACCTTCGATTCTGCTTCTTGCCTTCCGCCACCCCTGTTGCCTTCTTCGCGCGCTCCAGCGCCGCCGTCTTGTCCTTCACCATGGTGGCGGAGTGGCAGCGTCGAGAGCAGAGGAGCTGGGAACAGTGAGGGAGCAGAGGAAGAAGAAAGAGAAACACGCGCGCACAGTGCAGACGCCTCGGCCCCATCGCCTTATAACGGGCTGCTTCCGAGTGGCTGACGCGTAGGACCAGGCGATCCTGTCAAATCCCGCAACAGTCACGCGCAACGTACGTGGCTGAAAATTATCCACCCCGCTTACTTCGGCGCGCCCGTCCCACACGCTTCCCTGAAATTTCGTATCCCGCGAAATCCGGGATACACTTCAGTCAATCGCGCCAAAGATTCTGCACCCCAAGACAACACTCGGCAGATGATGCTACAAGTTCAATCGACAACTTTCGGAATGGATCAAGGCGACTGAATCAACGCTGAAGTACCAACGAGAGCCTTCCATCTCGCGTAAAACACTCGCGAGGTGCAAATCCCGGAATAAGTTAAACTTCAACCTACTTTCCACTCGAACCTTAATCCATTCGGGGGCTACTGATGAGGATATAGACCTGGGGTAGGTTCATAGGCCTGACCTCTACGTCCTACCCAAGGTCACTACCCTAGAAGATGAGAAGTCCAAGAGGCAGCGAGGAACCCCCAGTCAAAGATGTCGAGTCTAATCCACTCGACCAATCATATCACTCGGGCGTCCTCCTACCTGTTGTCACTCGACCATATGAGGAGTCACTCGACCTACTGAAGATCAGGAGTGACTCAGCACTGCAACAGTCGGACATTCACTCCGTAGTCTTCAAGGTCATTAATAACACTTATGATTGGCGTTATCAGTAACGCCCCATCTTTATGTACATTAAGTCCCTTGTAATGGAAGATGGCTGGGGTCCTGGCCCACTCTATATAAGCCACCCCCCTCCTCAGGCACAAGGGTTCGCACCCCTTGTAACATCACACACATATAATCCAGTCGACCGCCTCCGGGCACCTAGACGTAGGGCTATTACTTCCTCCGCGAAGGGCCTAAACTCGTAAATCCTATGTGTACACCTTCACCATAGCTGAGATCTTGCCTCTCCATACCTACCCCCCTTTCTACTGTCAGTCTTAGAACCACGACAGTACCCCTGAACCGAAAGAACCGCCTCAAATAGGTGGTGGTACTTTCATAACTTACCCCACATTTTGGACAAGCGCGTCCCTAAGCCATGGTTCCCCACTACCATCCCATCCGCGCACCCATTCGTACGCCGAGGCCGCAAAAACCCACGACAAAACCCCACACCCTGCTCCGTCCGCCATCCAGCCAGAGCCTCTTCCCCGACGACGTCGTCCACAGCAACACCTCGACGTCCCTCATCCACCGTACCGGATGAGGATCCTTCATCGATCTTGTCGTCCAGCCGGTCCAGCAACCCCATCCTCCACCTCCAAGGAGCTGCCCCGATGTTCCCCTCGTCTTTCACGCCACCTCCATTCCCACACTGCCGTCTTCACCTGCACCACCGGAAGAGCATCATCATCACCATTTCCTCGGATGAAGCTGCGGCCTAATCGGCGCCACCAAAGAGGTTGTACACTAATCGCCGCATTTTCTTCTTGATTCGATCTTACGGTGCTTCCGGCGCTCGGTCCCAAGCCGACACGGCATGGCTCCATCCACGTCGGCGTCGCCGGCCACTTCCTCCATGGCGTCGCTCCCTGGGCGGCGATGTCCACATCAGTAGGAGCTGCTGCTGCTTTAGCTCTCGCTCGCGCTGCTGCTCTGCTCTTGCTCTCGGTCCCCTACCTGGTCTGCCCTTGCTACTGCTCTTGCTCGCGCTGCTGCTCTCGCTCTTGCCTGTGATGCTGCTCCGATTTAGCTACACTTCAGTCGACTGAAACGACTTTTGGGTCAGTCGATTTTCAGGGGGAGGGGGGGCTCACCGGGGTGAACGAAGAACCAGCCATAGCGGGGAGGGGGCTCGCCGGAGAGGTACCCCACTATCTATCTTAGGGTTCAGGGTGGGGGCAGTTGTCGCCGGCGGTGTCGGGGCATTGGCGGGGCGGTGGCGTGGGGATCACCGGAGAAAAAGCTTGGCCCGGGGGGGCCTATAGGGATGGCCGGGGCGGCGGCGGACCGGCAGTGGGGAGTGTTTTCAGGGCGGGCGAGGCGGCGCACCGCCGGCCGCCGGGGGCGGGGGGCTGCTGTTTGGCCGGTGGTGGTCGGCGGCTCAGGGGGGTAGAGGTTGAAGATGAACCACAGGCCCTTGATTTTGTATCCAACGGCTGCAAAATTGACTGACCAGAGATGAAAAAGTCAGTCGACCGACGTGTAGCCTCACCTTGCTAGTGCGTTCAGTTTCGACAGCAAAATTCAGTTTCGATGGTTAAGTTCAGTTTCGATGGTGAAGTTCAGTTTCGACAGTTAAATTCAGTTTCGACAGTTAAGTTCAGAGATGAGTGGCTGATGTATTTTACATCTAGCACTTTGTGGTTATGTATTTTACGTCATGTATTGGAGATGCTATTAGAATTCCACTCAGGTTAACATTGTCTCTCTTGTCCTGCTTCAGCCTCGGCGTCGTACAACTCACCGGAGCTGCTCCAACGATGAAACACTCCATCACAATGGAGCAGTACCTCGGGCTCCATCTCCAGACGCCTAAGTTCTTCTTCCCCTCCTCCGACAGCCAAGTCAGCCAGAGCATCCTCACCGGCCAACCCAATCACGCCGAGATCGACATGGCTTCGCCAAAGAGGTTGTACACTTGTTGCATCTCTTTTTTACTCTACATGTTATATATATTGTCCACTGAGCACTCGTAGTAACGGGAAATACGATTATTTTATCCTACTATATGACAAGCAGTGAGGTACCAGGCAACTTAGCTATCCGTGATGGACTCTCTTGAACGCCATCATTATTTATCTATGCGCGTTTGAGCTGTGCATTTGTCGATGGGCCTGGGAGTTGAGCTAGTATGGCAGTGGCCTGGGTCCAAAGTAATAGAAGTAGCAGAAAAACATTTTTTTAGTGTAGGATTTTCCTTGCTCAAGCCTACCTACTAGAATCACCAGTGCTTGAAAGGAAAAGTGAATGAAAAACATAGGAATTGGAAAGTTTCCTATGATACTACTTTTCATGAATTTGGTGCAAACGAATGGAGCAAAGGAAAACTGTAGGATTTGTTCCTTTAGTGTCTCCTTGAAATAAAAACCGTAGGAATTATAATTTCCACTTTTCCTCCTTTTCATATTCCTATTCATCAAGCACAAGACTAAGAGATAGTAACATAATAGCATTATAACCGTACATTTTCTTGTGGTTTGACTTAATCTCACCATGCTTTTTTGCATCTTGTGATCTTCGAATTGTTGTGAATCAAACACCTAGATTGGCAGAAATCCTGTGTTTTTTAATTCTCTGTTTTGCATGTGCATTCCTATCCTATTCCTGTCTATTTCCTATCCATGCATTATTAGAATCCTCAAATTCAAACAAGCCCTTACTCAATTACTTCTGTTACAGATATGTGTCAAAGAAAACCTTGTGTGGTTTGTCCTGCTCCTAAGGCGCAGTGTTCCACCCTAGCTCAGCTGCTCCAATGATGGAAGGGTTCACCACAGCAGGGATCCGCTCCCCAGACTGTCTTTCGCCGCCTCAGATCTTCTTCCCCGCCGCCGGCAGCCACGACAACTGCATTACCATCATCAACTGAGCAGATGACCTTGAGGACTACACGGGTCCGCAAGAGAGGTCGCTCTCTTCCGTGTCTGCTTACGTTATGCGTCGCTTAATATGATGGCATGCTACATTATCGTCGTGTTCACCTATTAGACTCTGAGTCAGGTCCAAACTAATGCTGAAACTTGAGTTTTTAAATGGTTGTGGGGTACATATTGGGGCAGCAATCAGTATTATATGTCTACTATCTGGTTAATCTCCGGTGTCTACTATGAGTTTCATGTTGGGTGCAAACAAATATTAAAGGAGCCATTATCTGTGTTTTTTAACTAAAGCTATTATCTGCCTGCTATCATTGGTTTTGGGTCTATCCACAGTTCGCTAGCATCACTATGGATTTGTGCATGCACTCCTTACATAATCTCACTATGTTATATTCCTATGCATGCCAGTTATTGTACACAATGGAACTGATCATGTAGAGCAAAAGAGACAAGCCTTGCGTGGCAATAAAATTTCATGCAGACGTCGTTCCATGGTGGGTGCAAAGGCAGCCCCCACTCCACCCATTTCGGATCATAATCAAGAGGAAGATAACTGTTTTGAGGGGGATTCAGAAGGAGAAGACCACTCCTATTTACCCCATGAGGTCTTTGCTCTAACTTGGCATGCTGATGTTGGTAATATCATGCATATGGTGCCTTGCATTGCTTACCGTATACATTAAAGATGTCATCTACTTAGTTTAGACATGCTTTGTGTCAATGCCATCTGTTTAGTTTCTTTATCGTATATGTGAATCATGCAATGCCATCTTGTTTAGCCAGGCATCATATATGTGAATTTTGCAATGCCACCCTGGTTAGCCAGTCATCTTATATGTGAATTATATCATGTCATCATTTTTTATTGCGTGTTAAATTTGTCAACAATTTTAGTACATTCAATTACTCTTCCTATGCATCAGCCATTCGGCACACTCATGGAAAAATATGGAGTGGAAACAAGGTCTTGAAAGCAGACAATGCTATCCGACGAAGCACATGTCTTGCTGGTTACCGATAACTCCTCAGAGGAGGATTCATAGACAGATGACCAGTCATATCCCCCCCCCCCCCGAGGTGCATGCTCTAACTTGGCAGGGTTATGTTGCTCGTATCGTGCGTATGGTATCTTGCATTGCTATGTCATTTGCTTAGTTTAGACATGCTTTGTGGGAATGCCACCTGTTTACTGTCTAATTACCATATATGTGAACTATGCAATGCCATCTTGTTGCAAGACATTATAAATGTGAATTATGCAATGTTATCATGTTGCAAGGCATTATGTATGTGAATTATGCAATGCCATGCTGTTTAGGCAAGCGTCATATATGTGAATTATATCATGCCATCCTTTTTTTGTATTTCTCATTGCTTTTGTCGAGAATGTTTGTATATTCAACTCCTCTTCCTGTGCATCAGCCATTTGAATTGGTGATGGAGAAATCTGGAGTGAAAACAAGGTCTTCAGAGCAGACAATGCTACCTGCTGAAGCAGATATCTTGCTGGTTACATATAGCTCTTCAGAGGAGGATTCAGAGGCAGATGACCAGTCCTATTATCCCCCTGAGGTGTATGCTCAAACTTGGCAGGGTTATATTACTCATATCATGCGTATTGCAATGCTTAGTTTTTACATCATATACACAATATTGAATGCCATCTCCTTAGTTGACACATCATATATGCGATTGCCCTCTGCTCACTTCCTTAGTATATAAATCATATATTTGTATTATGTCATGCCATGATGTTTACATAGACAACATGTATCTGAATTATGGCATGCCAACCCATTTTCTAAAGACATAATATAGTTATATCATCTCATCCTGTTTACATAGTCATCATAAATTATGTCATTCTATCCGTGAATTATATCATGCCATCATGTTTCCATCGACGGCATGTTTGTGATTTATGGCATGCCAACCACTTTAGTAGACACATTGTATAGTTATATCATGTCATCATGTTTACATAGTTATCATATTTTGAAGTATGTCATTCTATCATGTTTAGTTAGCCATCATACATGTGAAATTGTGTCATGCTATCCTGTTTAATTAGCCATCATATATGTGAAATTATGTCCTGCTATTCTGTTTGGTTAGACAACATAAATGTGAATTATTTCATGCCCTGTTTTCTTCCCTACTATCCATTGCACCTATCTATCTTACAATGTCTGTACATTCAATTACTTTTCTTGTTTATCACCCATTTCAATTCGAGGGAGTGATGGCAGTATCTGTGGGAGTAAAAACACGGTCTTCAGAAAAGATGTGCTACCTGTCAATGCAGATAGAACCATGGTTGTACTTGCCCAAGAACCAGCCCCACCACACATAACCCACACTCATGTAGATTATACCCCTACCCAGTTGGACAGAGAACCAGCTAAACCCCTAATAACCCCAACCCCAGCAGATAGACACCCAGTTCCCGTTGACACAGCACCGTCTCCACCACAGAGCACTCAAACACGAGCAGTTAGTAAGGCAACTGCAGTGCCCAACGCATGAGGAACACCACTCCGAACCCCAAGTCAACGCTTAAAGCAAAAGAAGAATTGTTCTCAAGTCAGGTTCCGTAGCTATCGTTCATACTACTTTGCTCTTGCATCACTGTATTTACTCATACCAACTAATTTCAAATTTGAAGGATGCAATTGAAACTCCAATGGAGCAACAGGTATGTTTTAAACCTGTTTCTTCAACGTGTTTGGCTGTTTGCTGTTGTAACTTGCTCTATGTTGATTTCAGTTTCAATTGAATAAACAGTTATGTTCTCATTCCATGCACATTACAAGTGTTGCTATTGCTGTGTAGTTTCCCGCACTTATATTTTGTCTATGCTGCTTGGTCTTAAATAGATATGATTCGAACTGTATCAATCTTGATTTGGCAACATCAACTAGAATGGTATAGACCATACAGTGACCATACTACATAGATATATTTTTGTTTCATGCTGTTATCCTGTCCACCTTACTACTGAACTGGTTTACCAAAATGAGTTTCATATACTACATTGTAAACCTGTGATGTGTTTGTTTGTTTCTCTTTTAGAACGTGGATAAAATATTGGAGAAGAGTACCCCATTTATGCAATGGTAAAGGAAGTAATGCAGTAAGGTTCAAGATAGTGAGACATCCCTGTTGGTCTCCAAGAAAGCTGATAAAAACTATATTGAAGACACTGAGACAACCCCAAAGTCCTATCTTGATGTAGTGTTCGAGTTACTGGCTACTACTGCTGGCACCAGCTCTTCGAAGTCGTTGCCTGAATCAATTCGGCTTCTTGAGACTCAACATCAAGTTGAAAGACATCGATCAGATGTTATGCGATAGGAAGCTGAAGGACTGAGGAAGTCCCTGCAAAATTCAGATGCATACTTTCTGGTGCAACAGCAAGTGCTGGAGGACTTAAGCGCCAAACAAGATAAAGTTAATAAGCTTGTTAAGCTTCTTGCCAGCATTACGGGTACCCAGAATATTGTTTCTTGAGCTCTTCTGAAGTGGTTTTAGTTCTGGACTTGTTTTGCTGCGGCGTTTATATGTTGTTGTGTTCCCTATATTTGCACTGGTGGCGAACTTTGATGCCCAGTGGATGTAATATGTGTAATAGCCGTGATAGCCTAGCGTAAGTTGCTTGCTTGTTTATTTCCTTATTGTCTTGTTTATTTCTTTGCTTGTAGTCAGTGCAGTTATTTTTCCGCTGTTTCCTAGTGGCCGCAATAACCTATTTTTAAAAACTAGGCCACAATAATCATGGGCTACATATTTACTGTAGTTACCATTTCCCTCCTACGGGCCGTAGAAACAATGGGCCTTCTACGTGTCGTAGACACAATGGGCCTTCTACGGGCCGTATCATCAATGGGCCTTGTACGGGTCGTATGATCAGTTGGCCAAACATGGGCCAATAACAGACCGCATTATGGCCGTAAATGGGCTAGAGTTGGAATCGTCTGTTCATAGGCCGACCATAACGAGACGTCGTTAATCGGCCGTATTTGATGATGCTATGAAAAAGGCCCAACGTATTAACAGGCCACAAAACGGGCCGACTGTAACCTCAGACTGAATTTAGCCCACAAGCAGAAAATGACAGTATCGGGCCGTAAGTAAACAAATGCTGGAAATGAGCCCAAGAGTAAATGGGCTCTGAGAAGGCCGAAAGATAACATGGGCTGGAAACGGCCCAACGGAATAACGGGCCGTTAATGGGTATAAAGTGATACACTATTCATTACGGGCCAGTTTCACCACGGGCCGTTAATGGGTATAAAGTGATACATTGTTCACTACGGGCCAGTTTCACCACGGTTCGTTAATGGGCCAAGAGTTACAAAGGGCCTCATATGGGCCGAAAGATGTCATGGGCCATACATCGGCCAGAAGTGAAAACGGGCTGGAATCATATTGGATGGCCCAGATGACGCTACTGGGCCTAATTCCGATAGGGCGTAACGGGCCTTGGGTTAGCGGGCTGTAAATGGGCTATATGCGAACAGGCCGTTAACAGGCTTTCCATGGGCCGGGCCGCCACCTTTTGACCAAGTCAAACGGGCCGGCCTTTTCACAGGAATTGGCCTCTATTGGGTCGTGCCACGTGTCGACGTATCATAGGCGCCTTCTGTCCAATGAGTGGATGACATCTGTCCCAACGATGAGCCAACACGTGTTTCTTCCAGCCAATGATGATTTTACACGTGGAAAATCCCCATTGGACAGGGCTGTTAACGGGTTATCGGATCCAAAACCCGACCCAATAGCTTAACGGCGTTCCGTTACGGTGGATGCCACGTGTCGGTCACCCTTGACGAAAGCACTTCTGTGACGCGCGATTTATCATCATGGAAGTGGACACTTCCGTGATGATAATTCTGGTAATATCATGGAACACTTCTACGACAGCACATGTATGACTATCTTGATTCTGTCATAAAATCGTCATGGATGTACATGCATGACAAAAAACGCGATCTATTGTGACAAACACGTATCATCACGGAAGTGTATTTTTTTTTGTAGTGCCGGCAAGTCTCTTTACTCGTTCCTTAATACATCATCCCGTAAATAACTCATTAGTCACATTGCTTGCAAGGCTTATAGTGATGTGCATTACCGAGAGGGCCCAGAGATACCTCTCCGACAATCGGAGTGACAAATCCTAATTTCGATCTATGCCAACCCAACAAACACCATTGAAGACACCTGTAGAGCACCTTTATAATCGCTCAGTTACGTTGTGACATTTTGTAGCACACAAAGTGTTCCTCCGGTATTCGGGAGTTGCATAATCTCATAGTCATAGGAACATGTATAAGTCATGAGGAAAGCAATAGCAACATACTAAATGATCAAGTGCTAAGCTAACGGAATGGGTCAAGTCAATCACATCATTCTCTAATGATGTGATCCCGTTTATCAAATGACAACTTATGTCTATGGCTAGGAAACTTAACCATCTTTGATTAACGAGCTAGTCAAGTAGAGGCATACTAGTGACACTCTGTCTATGTATTCACACATGTACTAAGTTTTAAGTTAATACAATTCTAGCGTGAATAATAAACATTTATAATGAAATAAGGAAATAAATAATAACTTTATTATTGCCTCTAGAGCATATTTCCTTCACCATCCACCAGGACTGAATTCATATATCCATTCAATAGACTTATTCTATGCAAACAAAAACCAACACTTAGCATAATTCATTCACTTACTTTCTGCAAACTAAAAAACACCTACACATTAACTGAATCCACTAGGCATAACTGAATCCACTAGGCATAACTGAATCCACCCAGCATACTCAATTACTCACCTGAACAGGGCATCCATAGAACCTCCTCCCAGTGCTAGCACCTTCAAAAGCAACACACTTCCTAGGCTTCATATCATGCAGAGTACACTTGGCAACTTCCTCCATGGGAGCACCACACCAGAGTGGCTCAGGGATTGTGTCATGTGTGTCCTACATGCAACACAAGGTAGATCAGAACCAATCCATCGAATAGTTCCACCTGAGTCAAGCTTTGCCTTGCTCAAGGTCAGATGTACAAGGTAGATCAGATCAGACATCACAGTGCCATTGATAACCCACAAGTATAGGGCATCAATTGTAGCCTCTTTCGATAAGTAAGAGTGTCGAACCCAACGAGGAGCTAAAGGTAGAACAAATATTCCCTCAAGTTCTATCGACCACCGATACAACTCTATGCATGCTTAGCGTTCGCTTTACCTAGAACAAGTATGAAACTAGAAGTACTTTGTAGGTGTTGTAGGCTAGGTTTGCAAGAATATAAAGAGCACGTAAATAAAAACAAGGGGCTGTTTAGATAAAGAAGCAATAAAGTTAGTATAACGAGTGTGGAAAAGTGGTGGTAGGAGTTGCGAAATTGTCCCTAAGCAATTGACTACTTTACTAGACCGATAGCAAGTTTTATGTGGGAGAGGCCACTGCTAGCATGTCATCCCTGACTTGGAATTCTATGCACTTATGATTGGAACTAGTAGCAAGCATCTGCAACTACTAATGTTCATTAAAAACCCAACCATAGCATTAAGATATATTGGCCCCCCTTCAATCCCGTATGCATCAATTTCTATGCTAGGTTGAAGCTTCTGTCACTCTTGCCCTCCAATACATAGTCCTATCAACATACAACTAACCCTATGGTGTGATCCACGCGCACACTCATATGATGGGCACCAAAGGACAGCAACATAACCACAAGAAATTAAACCAATCATAGCAATTCATCAATTGCCGATAGGACAACGAAAATCTAGTCAGACATCATAGGATGGCAACACATCATTGGATAATAATATGAAGCATAAAGCACCATGTTCAAGTAGAGGTTACAGCGGGTTGCGGGGGAGTGGACCGCTGCATATAGATGGGGGAAGGTGATGGAGATGTTGGTGAAGATGACGGAGGTGTTGGTGTAGATCGTGGTGATGATGATGCCCTCGGTGGCGTTCCGGCGCCACCGGGAGAGAGGGAGAGAGAGCCCCCTTCTTCTTCTTCTTCTTCTTCTTCTTCTTCTTCTTCTTCTTCTTCTTCTTCTTCTTCTTCTTCTTCTTCTTCTTCTTCTTCTTCTTCTTCTTCTTCTTCTTCTTCTTCTTCCTTGACCTTCTCCCTAGATGGGAGACGGGTTTCCCCTCTGGTCCATGGTCTCCATGGCGTGGGAGGGGCGAGAGCTCCTCCGAGATTGGATCTGTCTCTCTGTCTCTCTCTGTTTCTGCGTTCCCTGATTATATTCCCGGAGATCTGTAACTCCGACTGGATTGAAACTTTGAAAATGATTTTTTTTCGGATATTAGCTTTCTTGCGGCGGAAGAAGGGCAACAACTGCCTTACGGGGTGTCCACGAGGGTCAGGGGCGCGCCCACCCCCCAGGGACGCGCCCCCTTCCTTGTGGGCCCCACGAGCTTCGTCTCGCATTGATTCTTCTTCCCAAAATTCATAAATATTCCAGAAAAAATTCTGTCCGTTTTTATCCCATTTGGACTCCGTTTGATATGGATTTTCTGTGAAACAAAGAACATGCAACAAATAGGAACTGGCACAGGGCACTGGATCAATTTTTTAGTCCCAAAAATAGTATAAAAAGTTGCCAAAAGTGTATGAAAGTTGTATAATATTGGCATGGAACAATCAAAAATTATAGTACGACGGAGACGTATCAGCATCCCCAAGCTTATTCCTGCTCGTCCTTGAGTAGGTAAATGATAAAATGATAATTTTTGATGTGGAATGCTACCTAGCATAATCTTGATCATATATCTAATCATGGCATGAATATTAAGACACGAGTGATTCAAAGCAATAGTCTATCATTTGACATAAAAGAATTTAATACTCGGGCATCCCAACAAACAATCATGTCTTTCAAAATATCAATGCTAAAGAATGCTATCCCTGAAAAATCATATAGTCTTGTATGCTCCCTTTTCTTAACACAAGGTACCCCTCATGCCCATCCCGGTGTCAGCCAAGCAATTGGTCTATACTTTTTAACGCGCTTCAGCTTTTTTAACCCTCACGCAATACATGAGCGCAAGCCATGGATATAGCACTACAGGTGGAATAGAGTATGATGGTGGAGGTTGTGTGGAGATGACAAAAAGGGAGAAAGTCTCACATCAACGCGGCTAATCAATGGGCTATGGAGATGCCCATCAATTGATGTCAATGCAAGGAGTAGGGATTGCCATGCAACGGATGCACTGGAGCTGTAAGTGTATGAAAGCTCAAACTGAAACTAAGTGGGTGTGCATCCAACTTGCTTGCTCATGAAGACCTCGGGAATTTGAGGAAGCCCATCATCGAAATATACAAGCCAAGTTCTATAATGAAAATTCCCACTAGTATATGAAAATGATAACTCAAGAGACTCTCTATATGAAGAACATGGTGCTTGATACGTCTCCAACGTATCTATAATTTTTTATTGTTCCATGCTATTATATTACCTGTTTTGGGTGTTTATGGGCTTTACTATACACTTTTATATCATTTTTGGGACTAACCTATTAACCTAGATCCCAGTGCCAGTTTTTTCCTTGTTTTTGAGTTTTACAGAAAAGGAATACCAAACGGAGTCCAATTGACGTGCCACTTTTTGACGATTTTCTGTGGACCAAAAGAAGCCCCTGGAGTGAAAGAGTTGGGCCAGGAGAGTCCCGGGCTGGCCACGAGGGTGGGGCATGCGCCCACCCCCCCTGGGCGCGCCCCCTGCCTCATGGACAGCCCGGAAACCCCCCTGACGTGAGACCTACGCCAAAAATTCCTATAAATACTGAAACCTCCAGAAAATAACCTAGATCGGGAGTTCCGCCACCGCAAGCCTCTGTAGCCACCAAAAACCAATCAGGACCCTGTTCCAGCACCCTGCCGGAGGGGGAATCCATCACCGGTGGCCATCATCATCATCCATGCGCTCTCCAAGACGAGGAGGGAGTAGTTCACCCTCGGGGCTGAGGGTATGTACCATTAGCTATGTGTTTGATCTCTCTCTCTCTGTCTCTCTCGTGTTCTTGACGTGGTACGATCTTGATGTATCGTGAGCTTTGATATGATAGTTGGATCTTATGATGTTTCTCCCCCTCTACTCTCTTGTGTTGAATTGAGTTTTCCTCTTGAAGTTATCTTATCGGATTGAGTCTTTAAGGATTTGAGAACACTTGATGTATGTCTTGCCGTGCTTATCTGCGGTGACAATGGGATATTCATGTGATCTACTTGATGTATGTTTTGGTGATCAACTTGCGGGTTCAATGAACCTATGCATAGGGGTTGGCACACGTTTTCGTCTTGACTCTCTGGTATAAACTTTGGGGTACTCTTTGAAGTACTTTGTGTTGGTTGGATAGATGAATCTGAGATTGTGTGATGCATATCGTATAATCATGCCCACGGATACTTGAGGTGACATTCGAATATCTAGGTGACATTAGGGTTTTTGTTGATTTGTGTCTTGAGGTGTTATTCTAGTACGATCTCTATGATAGATCGAACGGAAAGGATAGCTTCGTGTAATTTTACTACGGACTCTTGAGTAGATCGATCAGAAAGGATAAATTTGAGGTGGTTTTGTACCCTACCATAATCTCTTCTTTTGTTCTCCGCTATTAGTGACTTTGGAGTGACTCTTTGTTGCATGTTGAGGGATAGTTATATGATCCAATTATGTTATTATTGTCGAGAGAACTTGCACTAGTGAAAGTATGAACCCTAGGCCTTGTTTCCTAGCATTGCAATACCATTTTCGCTCACTTTTACCACTTGCTACCTTGCTGTTTTTATATTTTCAGATTACA
Source organism: Aegilops sharonensis (assembly GCA_904067115.1). Lineage (NCBI taxonomy): Eukaryota > Viridiplantae > Streptophyta > Magnoliopsida > Poales > Poaceae > Aegilops > Aegilops sharonensis. The sequence goes on along the minus strand of LR880968.1, from coordinate 57,743,198 downwards.
AAAACCTATGTCTACCATCCATATTGCACTTGTATCACCATCTCTTCGCCGAACTAGTGCACCTATACAACTTACCATTGTATTGGGTGTGTTGGGGACACAAGAGACTCATTGTTATTTGGTTGCAGGGTTGTTTGAGAGAGACCATCTTCATCCTATGCCTCCCACGGATTGATAAACCTTAGGTCATCCACTTGAGGGAAATTTGCTACTGTCCTACAAACCTCTGCACTTGGAGGCCCAACAATGTCTACAAGAAGAAGGTTGTGTAGTAGACATCAAGCTCTTTTCAGGCGCCGTTGCCGCGGAGGTGAGTGCTTGAAGGTATATCTTTAGATCTTGCAATCGAATCTTTTAATTTCTTGTTTTATCACTAGTTTAGTTTATACAAGAAAACTACAAAAAAATGGAATTGAGTTTGCCTCATATGCTTCATCTTTTTAATATCTTTCGTGAAAATGATGGTAAGGAAAATTGTGCTCAATTGCTAGAAAAAGAATGCATTAAAATGTTTGGTACTAGATCTTTGTATGATGAGCATGATTGCAATGTTGTTAGTATGAATTCCTTGAATATCCATGATGCCAATGATATGCAAAGCCACAAGCTTGGGGAAGCTATGTTTGATGAAGATGATATTTTTTGTCTCCCAAGTTTTGATGAGCAAATTTATTATGATGAAAGCATGCCTCCTATTTATGATGATTATTGTGATGATACGTATGCCATAAAGAATAAACTTGCTTATGTGGAGAGTAGTAAAATTTCTACGCAAGTAGATCATGAAAAGAATGCTTTATGTGCTGGTTATATTGTATAAGTCATTCATGATGCTACTTAAAATTATTATGAGGGAGGAACATATGCTTGTAGGAATTGCAGTGATATCAAGTTTCCTCTCTATGTGCTTAAATTTTTAAAATTATGCTTGTTTTGCCTTCCTATGC
>LR880968.1:57721831-57736416 GCA_904067115.1 Aegilops sharonensis | reverse complement strand
TACGATCTTGATGTATCGCGAGCTTTATTATTATAGTTGGATCTTATGATGCTTCTCCCCCTCTACTCTCTTGTGATGAATTGAGTTTTCCTCTTGAAGTTATCTTATCGGATTGAGTCTTAAAGGATTTGAGAACACTCTATGTATGTATTTTCGTGCTTATCTGCGGTGACAATGGGATATTCACGTGATCTACTTGATGTATGTTTTGGTGATCAACTTGCGGGTTCAATGAACCTATATGCATAGGGGTTGGCACACGTTTTCGTCTTGACTCTCCGGTAGAAACTTTGGGGCACTCTTTGAAGTACTTTGTGTTGGTTGAATAGATGAATCTGAGATTGTGTGATGCATAATCATGCCCACGGATACTTGAGGTGACATTGGAGTATCTAGGTGACATTAGGGTTTTGGTTGATTTGTGTCTTAAGGTGTTATTCTAGTACGAACTCTATGATAGATCGAACGGAAAGAATAGCTTCGTGTTATTTTACTACAGACTCTTGAGTAGATCGATCAAAAAGGATAACTTTGAGGTGGTTTCATACCCTACCATAATCTCTTCGTTTGTTCTCCGCTATTAGTGACTTTGGAGTGACTCTTTGTTGCTTGTTGAGGGATAGTTATATGATCCAATTATGTTATTATTGTCGAGAGAACTTGCACTAGTGAAAGTATGAACCCTAGGCCTTGTTTCCTAGCATTGCAATACCATTTTCGCTCACTTTTACCACTTGCTACCTTGCTGTTTTTATATTTTCAGCTTACAAAAACCTATATCTGCCATCCATATTGCACTTGTATCACCATCTCTTCGCCGAACTAGTGCACGTACACAATTTACTATTGTATTAGGTGTGTTGGGGACACAAGAGACTTTGTTATTTGGTTGCAGGGTTGTTTGAGAGAGATCATCTTCATCCTACGCCTCCCACGGATTGATAAACCTTAGGTCATCCACTTGAGGGAAATTTGCTACTGTCCTACAGACCTCTGCACTTGGAGGCCCAACAACGTCTACAAGAAGAAGATTGTGTAGTAGACATCAGTGGTACTCTGAAGCACAAGTGTGGTAAAAGGATCGTAATATTGCCACTTCTCTCTTTTTCTCTCATTTTTTTTATTTTCTCTTTTTTATTTTTTTTATTTTTTTGGTGGCCTTCTTTGGCCTCTTTTCTTTATTTGGGCTTCTTTGGCCTCTTTTATTTTTCATAAAGTCCGGAGACTCATCCCAACTTGTGAGGGAATCATTGCTTCCATCGTCCTTTCCTCACATGGGACAATGCTCTAATAATGACGATCATCACACTTTATTTACTGACAACTCAATATTACAGCTCGATATCTAGAACAAAGATATGACTCTATATGAATGCCTCCAGCGGTCTACCAGGATGTGCAATGATCTAGCGTAGCAATGAAATCAAAAAACGGACAAGCCATGAAAACATCATGCTAGCTATCTTACGATCATGCAAAGCAATATGACAATGAATGCTCAAGTCATGTATATGATGATGATGGAAGTTGCATGGCAATATATCTCGGAATGGCTATGGAAATGCCATGATAGGTAGGTATGGTGGCTATTTTGAGGAAGATATAAGGAGGCTTATGTGTGATGGAGCGTATCGTATCACGGGGTTTGGATGCACCGGCGAAGTTTGCACCAACTCTCGAGGTGAGAAAGGGCAATGCACGGTACCATAGAGGGTAGCAAATTGCGAAAAGGTAAGAGTGCGTATAATCCATGGACTCACATTAGTCATAAAGAACTCATAAACTTATTGCAAAAGTTTATTAGCCCTCGAAGCAAAGTACTACTACGCATGCTCCTAGGGGGGACGTTGGTAGGAGTTAACCATCGCGCGCGCCCGACCTTCACGCAAAGATAAACAATCAAAATACAATGCACGCCAATTTGGTTACATATTTAGGAGACCATATGTGCATGCTTCGGGAATCACAAACCTTAACACCAATATTATTACTAAACACAACCATTTACTAGAACCTCCCACATATTATCATCTCTATATCGCAAAACTATTGCAAGGAATCAAACATATCATATTCAGTGATCTACAAGTTTTATGTAGGATTTTATGACTAACCATGTGAAAGACCAATTCCTGTCATCTCTCTAAATAGATATAAGTGAAGCAAGAGAGTTTAATTCTTTCCACAAAAGATATGCCCACGCTCTAACAAATATAAGTTAAGCAAAAGAGCATTCTACAAATGGCGGTTTTCTATGTGAAGAGAAACAGGCAATCCAAACTTCAAATGATATAAGTGAAGCACATGAAGCATTCTAAAAGATGTACTCAAAAGATTTAAGTGAAGTGCAATGAGCATTATATCAACCATGGACTATCTCATACCAGCATGGTGCATAAAAGAAAAGTGAAAACTAAATGCAAAAGACGCTCCAAGATTTGCACATATCACATGAATGAAACAAATCCGAAAACATACAGATACTTGTTGAAGAAAGATGGGATGCCTTCCGGGGCATCCCCAAGCTTATAAGATTGAGTCTACTTGAATATTTATTTGGGGTGCCTTGGGCATCCCCAAGCTTGAGCTCTTGCCTCTCCTCCTTTTCCTCATATCGAGACCTCCTCGATCTTCGAACACTTCATCCACACAAAACTTCAACAGAAAACTCGGTAAGATCCGTTAGTATAATAAAGCAAATCACTACTCTAAGTAATGTTGCAAACCAACTCATATTTTGTTTTTGAATTGTATCTACTGTAATATAACTTTTCCATGGCTTAATCCACTAATATAAATTGATAGTTTCATCAAAACAAGCAAACTATGCATCAAAAACAGAATCTGTCTTAAACAGGACAGTCTGTAGTAATCTGAACATTCACCATACTTATGGTACCCAAAAATTATTACAAAATTAGGAAAAATAAACAATTTGTATAGAAAGACAGTGCAAAAAGTTTCAGAACTGTTTGACGTTCCAGTAAAAAATGTAAAATCGTGCACTACAGCCAAAGTTTCTGTCCTGCACCGCACAAACCAACAAGCATTGTAAACATCCTAAAGGCAAACCTTGGCACATTATTTTTATAATTCAATGGAATTGTACAAGGGTATAATTATTTTTGATGAAAAGTTTCTGTAATTAAGATTCACAAAGTTTCCGTGAGCATGAACAAAGTTCAAGGAGCTCCCCCACTTCAATAATGCTTGTCTTTCTCACTTTCACTTTCCTTCTTGAAAAGTTTTGGGTTCCCCTCTTTTTTTTTTAAACTCTATGAAAGCACTCAACAGAAATAAGTGACTCTCTAAAAATTCCGGGTTGTCTCCCTGGCAGCGCTTTCTTTAAAGCCATTAAGCTAGGCATATAGTGCTCAAGTAATGGATCCACCCGGATCCCAAGGTATATCAAAGCCAAATTTAGTTAACAATGATTTGTAATTTAGTAGTGAGCACAAAGTAACATATATCATGCAACAACAAAGTCGAACTCTCTTCCTATGCATCGGCATGTCATAAAAGAACAATTCATGCACACCAAGTAAAGGCCAATGCATAGTATAAGCAGTTTCTTGCAATTTTATCATATTGGAAACATAGAGAGGTGGAGATATAGTTCCTCTCTCATAATAATTGCAAGTAGGAGCAGCAAGCACATGCATATTATATCTATCAAAATCATCATGTGTAGTAGTAAAACGCAACCCATCAATATAATCCTTAATAAGGGCAAACTTATTCGATATAGTGTAGTCGGGAGAATTCAAAAAGATAATAGGACTATCATGCGTGGGTGCAATAGCAACAATTTCATGTTTAACATAAGGAAATATAGCAAGTTCATCTCCATAAGCATAATTCATATTGTCATCTTGGCCACAAGCATAGCAAGCATCATCAAAAAGGGGTATTTCAAGAGAATCAATGTGATCATAACAATCATCATAGCAATCATCCTTCAGTAAGCATGAAGGAGAATTAAACAATGTATGAGTTAAAGAATTACTCTCATTAGAAGGTGGGCACGGGTAGCTAATCGCTCTTCCTCCTTTTGTTCTTCGCTCTCCTCATCATCTTTTTCATCCAATGAGCTCACAGTTTCATCAATTTCTTCTTCCATAGACTCCTGCAAAATATTAGTCTCTTCTTGGACAGCGGAGACTTTCTCAATAAATGCATCAATATCGGAATTATACACATGATTCTCATAACAATATTTAAGTATAGCAAAATTTCCAGGTCTGTAAACAGCATCATCAAGATTTTCACACTCTTTAAACAAAGATTCAATTTCATAAGCACCCATAAAAGCAAAGAATTCTTCTATTTGTTCCACATCATAGTAATCATATATACCATTCGCATAAGAAGGCAAGGTTTTATTATCATTAAATCTACATGAAAAGGGAAGGTGTGGAGCCTTCATCCTAGAGCAACAAGTATAATCATATCTCAAGCATAGTTGCCGAGCATACCAATGCAACATATAAATTTGATCCCATAATAGTTTCCCTTTTTGAGTCAAGCGATAATCCCTAAAGTATTCACGTTGATCCAACGTGTCTCCCATAACATAATTGAATGGGGTATTCTCAGGATTATTAAAGTAGTACATAATATCTTTCACATAATGAGCATCGAGGGTTTTAGGAGGTTCCCCATCTCCAAGAGTAGCAAGTACACCAATTTTTTTGGTATTTCGTGTTCCATATCCATAACTAAAGATAGAGAACAACTTAGAACAGCAAATAAAAATTACTTAGTAATAAAGCAAACAAGCACACACGAGAATATTCACCCCACGCTATGACTCCCCGGCAACGGCGCCAGAAAAAGGTCTTGATAACCCACAAGTATAGGGGATCAATTGTAGCCTATTTCGATAAGTAAGAGTGTCGAACCCAACGAGGAGCTAAAGGTAGGACAAATATTCCCTCAAGTTCTATCGACCACCGATACAACTCTACGCACGCTTAGCGTTCGCTTTACCTACAACAAGTAGGAAACTAGAAGTACTTTGTAGGTGTTGTAGGCTAGGTTTGCAAGAATATAAATAGCACGTAAATAAAAACTAGGGGCTGTTTAGATAAAGAATCAATAAAGTTAGTATAACGAGTGTGGAAAAGTGGTGGTAGGAGTTGCGAAATTGTCCCTAAGCAATTGACTACTTTACTAGACCGATAGCAAGTTTTATGTGGGGGAGGCCACTGCTAGCATGTCATCCCTAAATTGGAATCTATGCACTTATGATTGGAACTATTAGCAAGCATCCGCAACTAATAACGTTCATTAAGGTAAAACCCAACCATAGCATTAAGATATATTGGTCCCCCTTCAATCCCGTATGCATCAATTTCTATGCTAGGTTGAAGCTTCTGTCACTCTTGCCCTCCAATATATAGTCCTATCAACATACAACTAACCCTATGGTGTGATCCACGCGCGCGCTCATATGATGGGAACCAAAGGACAGCAACATAACCACAAGCAAATTAAACCAATCATAGCAATTCATCAATTACCGATAGGACAACGAATATCTACTGTGACATTATAGGATGGCAACACATCATTGGATAATAATATGAAGCATAAAGCACCATGTTCAAGTAGAGGGTGCATCGGGTTGCGAGAGAGTGGACCGCTGAATATAGATGGGGGAAGGTGATGGAGATGTTGGTGAAGATGAGGGAGGTGTTGGTGTAGATCGCGGTGATGATGATGACCCCGGCGGCGTTCCGGCGCCACCGGGAGAGAGGGGGAGAGAGGCCCCGTTCTTATTCTTCCTTGACCTTCTCGCTAGATGGGAGAAGGGTTTCCCCTCTGGCCCATGGTCTCCATGGCGTGGGAGGGGCGAGAGCCCCTCCGAGATTGGATCTGTCTCTCTGTTTCTGAGCACCCTGATTTTGCCCTTTCACCGTTTCTTATATTCTCGGAGATCCGTAACTCCGATTGGATTGAAACTTTGAACATGATTTTTTTCCGGATATTAGCTTTCTTGCGGCAAAAGAAGGGCAAAAGAAGGGTCAGGGGTGCGCCCACCCCCCTGGGGCACGCCCCCCTGCCTCATGGGCCCCTCGAGCATCGTCTCGTGTTGATTCTTCTTCCCAAAATTCATAAATATTCCAAAAAAAATCTCCGTCCGTTTTTATCCCGTTTGGACTCCATTTGATATGGATTTTCTGCGAAACAAAAAACATGCAACAAACATGAACTGGCACTGGGCACTGGATCAATATGTTAGTCCCAGAAATAGTATTAAAAGTTGCCAAAAGTATATGAAAGTTTTATAATATTGGCATGGGACAATCAAAAATTATAGATACGACGGAGACGTATCAGCATCCCCAAGCTTAATTCCATACACTACTAGAATCTGGTTTTGTCCCGAGTTCCAATACTTCATCGAGTTCATTCTATCGGAAACTCGGCGAACTTCTCTCTGCCGAGTTTGATCCAAAATCCGACTCGGCGCGTTCAGTCTGATGGTGCGGTTCGCTGAGTTGTTTCAGACCGAAACTCGGCAAACATTGTTTATATATTCACTGAGTTCTCGATAGAATTCACTTGGTAGTATTAAAGATTGCCGAGCCCCGTCCAACCGAGTGCGTTGCGCCGAGTTTGGCACTTCATAAAGATTTCGCCGAGTTTAATATGTGCTCTGCCGAGTTTAAATTTAACTCGGCATAAATGGTGATTCTAGTAGTGATAGCATCCAGACATTTATTTTTGTAAACTCTCATTTAACATTACTTCTACCACCAGCACAAGTGTTTTTGTTGTAGAAGAACCTTTTAATATGAAACACATTTTGATTTTTCATGGACTTGCTCTTTAATTGGTTTTAGGGGCAAGAGATGGCACACATATTTTTCACCTTTTTCTGTAAGGCAGTACTTTCACTGTTTCACATTTTGTCAACTATATGTTTTGGCATGAGAATGCCCAAAGTATAGGATGAGCTCATCATTCCAGCTTTTCAGAAGTTCACTGAACAAGTTGAAGGAAGAAGCTCTCCCAACGACCAAGTGAACCAAAAGTTTGCTCTGCCCAAAGTAACCAAAAGCTCACTCTGCCCAAAGTATTTTTAGGTCTATGATCTTGTTTAGATGTGGTAGTAGTTTGTTAGAAATGAGGGAACTAGTTGTGTACCTGATTTTGAATTTTTACAAATGTCCAGCTCTTATTACTTTTCTGTAGGTTGTTAATGATGAACTAGTAATATTACCTAGATTCTGATTAGTGGATGGTTAAACTGTGGATTATAACTTTTGTGGAAGGTATGACTATTGGTATAGTGACTTCAATACTTGCTTCCATTTCTGCATCGCAGTATTTTGATGGTATATTTCCTGAACGATGCATCTTGTGAGTAGTTCTGAATAATTATTATTTCAGTTTGTTCTTTGCCGGGAGTCGATTTTCCTAGGTGGAATTGAGGATGAGGAGGAAGAAACTAGAAAGGTCGTGGTGGCTGAGCTGAAGAGAGGTGAGGTCAAGTGAGTGATCACCATGGCTGTCCTTTGATTCAATCATTTTCTTTATTCATTACCATATTCAAGTTTAGTTCATGTGTCTTTGCAATCTGTTCATCAATTTTAGTTTAGATTAATTTGATTCTTAGTTCACACAGTTCTAATTTTAGTTCTAGACCTAAAAGTTTAGTACATCTAATTCAAATTTAGTTCACGAATTCGGTTTTTTAGTTGGCATGCCAAGAAGTTTAGTTCACCTAACTCAATTCTGGTTCACTTATTCAATTTTTTCACCCGATTCAAATTTAGTTCACCTAATTCAAAACCAGTTGACCCAGTTCAAAAATTAGTTAAACAACTGAAGTTCAGCTCACCTAACTCAATTTTAGTTCACCTAATCCAAATTTAGTTCACAAATTTTAAATTTGATCACCTAGTAAAAAATTTAGTCCACCTAATTCATTTTTAGTTTACAAAGTTCTAATTTTGTGAAACCAAATCAAAATGTAGTTCACCTAATTACATATTTGTTCATCTAATTCAAATTTTGTTCACCTAATTTTATTCCAGTTCATCTAATTCAAAAATTGTTCACCCAATCCAAAATTAGTTCAAAAAACTATATCTTTGTTCACCCAATTCAATTATAGTTCACACATTTAAAAATTTGTTCACAGAATTCAAAATTTGTTCACAGAATTAAAAATTTGTCCACCTAATTCTATTTTAGTCCACAAAGTTTGAAATTTGTTCACCTAATTCTAATTTAGTTCACCCAATTTTATTATAGTTCACACAATTCAAAATTTGTTAACCGAATTCAAATTTAGTTTACCCAATTTAAATTTGTTCATAAAATTCAAATTTAGTTCTCACAGAATTCAAAATTTATTCATGGATCCAAATTTAGTTCACAAAATTCAAATTTGTTAACCTAATTAAAATTTAGTTCATCTATTTTAATTTTAGTTCACCATATTCATTTCTAATTCGCACAATTTTCCCACCTAATTCAAATATCTCCTTTTCACATGGATTCCGGCTTTTCAAATCCTTTTTCACACAGATTCTGGCTTTTCAAATGATACTATTCATCTATGCATCCTTTCTTTCTCATAATTCACTAAAATCAAGTGAACAGTAATTTTTAAATCATTTCATCAATCTTACTACTAATTCACTAAAATTAAATTTTATTAGGTATTCTTTCTCATAATTAAATTTGTTGTATCACAAATAAAATGAAAATAATTCACTAAAACTAGTTAAGAGTTTTTATTTTAGAAAAAAGTTCATGAAACAATTATTATTTTCAATAATGATGGAAACAATCCTTCGATCATGCAAAAACAAACATCGAAAAAGTCCAGTGAAGAAACTCGATAGCGGACGAAGGAAACAGTTAACGAAACGGTCATGCAACCGAGTGGGCTTTGTAGATGGAGCCAATTCGAAACCACGTATGCACCTGATCTTCTAACCGGCGCTGAATGCACAGAAGTCACTAGTTAAGGAGTACTCGTTGCGAAGATCACTCCAATTCCCTAGGTTGCGACAAGTGACGTGCTGCATGTGCGCCACTTGTCACAACCTGGGAGTTTTCCCTTTTTTTGTACATCTGTTTATTCAAAACGTTTTATCTCTTAAACCGTGTGTCCAAATCTCGAACCGCTTTTGCCATTGGATTCATCGCGTCGAGATCTTCAAAACTAGATCCCACGTTGATAGGTTTTGATGAACTTTTTTTTCACGAAAAAAACCGGACGAAAAAACCAAACCGGGAGTACGGGTTTTTCCCCTTACGAAAGAGGCATGCCCGTGCCTCTGACGAAATCACGACTGTGTCTCTCGCGGAAGCAAAATCATGACTCTCGCGAAAGAAAAAAAAAAGATAAAACGTGTTTTTTTCGCTTCCGAGGAGGCACGGCTGTGACTCTCGTGAAAGCACAACCGTGCCTCTCGTGGAAGCAAAACCGTGACTCTCGCGAAAGAAAAAAAACAGAAAACACGTTTTTTCGTTTCCGAGAGGCACGGCCGTGACTCTCGCGAAAGCACAACCGTGCCTCTCGCGGAAGCAAAACCATGACTCTCACGAAAGAAAAAAAACAAAAATCACATATTTTCCCCGTTTCCAAGAGGCACGGCCGTGACTCTCACGAAAGCAAAACCGTGCCTCTCGCGGAAGCAAAACCGTGACTCTCGCGAAAGAAAGAAAAAAGAAAACGTGTTTTTTGCGCAAAAAAAGTTTTTGAAAAAAAAATTGGTCGAAAAGCTAGGAAAGACCGGTGGAAAACCAAAACGTTGAAAAGACCCAGAAAAAGAACCATTTAAAAAGCAGAAAACGCATGCAGAAAAATTAAAAAAAGCCAAAATACGGAGGGAGCGCCCAAAGCGCTACACGTAGCAAATGGCTGAGAGCACGCCAAGTGGCACTGATCATTGCAAGGCTCCCGAAAGAGCGCTCCTTAATTAGTTGCTCACCCGATTAGAAGGTTCCCATCTCTGGGTTGCTGCTTCGAGGACTGATCAGGACGTGCCTCTCATCAATCGGGCCAATAAACTACCGTAACTCTATGTTGGGCCTTCATTGTCGCGAGTCCGCAAGGTATCGGGCCTTCACGCTTGCAGCTTCTCGCGAATGGACGGCCTCTCTTACCGCTGAAAAAAATAAAAATGCAACTTCTCTTTTCATGCGGCGGCAATGCAATCATGGCGAGGAAGCTTTACTTTCGCCTTTTCTTCCGTTACTTTTTGAATTAATGGTGAGTTTCCGGTGATGGTTGAATTTCACTCCTCCATATCACTACCCGAATCAGGAGGTATGCCCATAGCCTCAGACCATCAGCATAGGCCTATGCCAACGGAAACCGTCGGCATACCCTCATTGGCTACGCCGGCATACCCTTGTTAGGCCGTCGACATAGTTTCTCCATCGGCAAAACCTGGACTAGACGGCAGCTAATTGCCCCGTCACGAAGTCCGGCAAACCTGGACTAGCCTGTCGGCACAGGTTTGCATCTATGCCTACAGCTTTGCCATAGGCATAGTCCTGCCACGTGGCAACTCCTAGTAAGACCTGGCCGAGGATGCAAACATATGCCTCTTACCTCGGGCCAAGGCTATGCCAAGGGAAAGCCGTCGGCATACTTACTGATCAGAACCAAAAAAATATTAGCCAATAAAAAGGCTAGCAGTTTATGGATACAATTACAAGGCTGGCCCGATCCAATATTCATAGAGGAGTGAAGTGGAAAAAGAAAAGACATAAAAGTGTTATTGAAGGAAAATACAGGGTTCACAACTTCACATTGTACCTCTGTATCATCCCTCAGATTACAATATTCAATTATAGGCGTCATAACAAATACCAACTTTATCATATATGTACTGAGAACTCAAAAACCGAGAGTAAACAAAAGGCCAAAAGCAACATAACATGGTTGATGCGTGACCCCCTCAGGGCGTGGCGGCAGGGCCCGCCTGCCCGTCCCTGTTCCGTCACGGTGTGAGGGTCCCTGTAATCCGCAGCATGTTGCCTAGCTCTGTGGCGCAGGGCCCCAGCTGAGGGGGTCTTTTCTGGCAAATTGATCCAGAGGTAGTCATTTTGTCCTTTTGGACAAAAATTCAAAAAGTTTTTTTTTGCGGGTAAAGAAAAAAATTGCAGGTAAAATTCAAAAAGTTGGTAAGGGTTCCTCACGGAGATATGAAAAAAAAACACGGAAACCATCTTTTAAAAAAGTGATTTCAAGAAAAACCAAAATACAACTATTTTTTAGACCAAAATACAACTCTATGTCCGGATGCGTCCACTATGGGCTGGAGCCGAGCATCAGTTAGAGTTGTAGTCCAACAAACACACGTACGAGTATTAGATTTCGATCAGTTCCTCTTTGATCAAGTTTTCGAAGTCGCGTCCTTTAAATAAAACTCAGCCTCTCGTCGGACAAAGCAACACGACGATGGCGGAGCACGAGCAGCCCGACTGGCTCTGCAAGATCCCCTTCGACGTCCTGAATCTCATCGCGCAGAGGACCCGCAACGCCGTCAAGGGGCTCACCACCTTCCGCTCAGTCTGCCAGACGTGACGCGCTGCCGTGGGACCAACGCCGCGCCTGCTGCCTGTTGAAATATGAGATGGGCCTAGAGCCCATATGACAATTTCAGATTTAATCTTTAAGGGCCCATGTAGGAGGCATGACAAGGTGGTGGGAAGTTTAGTCCCACCTTTGAAGTGGAAGGAGAGTTGGAGTGGTTTATAAGGGACTATCTCCCTCATGCTATTAGAGCTTGAGAAGAGATGAGGCCCTCGCGCACTCCTCCTCCTCCTCCGCTCGCCGCGCCGCGCCGCGGGTTGTGGGATTGAGCCGAGCTCACTCCTATGCGCTTCTTTTTGCCGGTCAGGAACGGAGAGTCTTTGACAGGTAGGGCCACGATCTGAGACGTCGGATCATGGGCTACCGACTTGGACGTGGGTTCAGCCCACGTCTCTCCACGCGCGGCCGCACATATATATGTGGGCCGCTGCCAACCCTAGCCGCCACGAAAAACATAACGCATCTCCGCCTCCACGCCCACGTCGTTCCTCTGCTGCTGCTGCCGCCGGCAACTCCATCCCGTTCACCGCGTACACGGTTGACGGGAGAGCAGGCCTCCGAAACCACGCCTCTCCGGATCCTATACGGGGAGAGGGGAGATTAGGTTTTTGGGTAGCGACTACGTGACTGCTCGCTTCTGTTCATCTAGGTCCGCACCACCTTCGTCATCACCATGTCGACCGACGCCGACCGTGCCGCCGCTGAGAAGGCCGAGGCCGACAAGAAGGCCGCCGAGGATGTCGCGGCTGCTGTCACCGCCACCATCACCGCATGGCCGATTGGAGGGTATACATCGCTTATCCCTCTCGTGTTTCTTTCTGTTGTAGCACTACTAGCGATATGCGTAGATGTTTCTACTATATGCGTAGTACATGCTTTGTTAGATCGTAATCAGTATGTTATCAATGTTGTTCATGTCATGCTCATGATTTATTCATGGATTAATTTAATCGAAAAACTGCCTATTTTCTTATCAATCTAAAAACCTAATTTGTGTAGGAGTTTTTCGAATTCTGGTTTTGCTGCTGCACTGAAATCGTCACCGTTTATGGGGACGTACTTTAAGCGTTGGCAGACTAAAACCACCTTATGGCTCACGGCCATGAACGTGTTCTGGGTCGCCGGTGTGACTCCCACAGGAACGATCGCTCCTGAACAGGAGAAGGCGTTTAAGGAGGCCACTGTGGTGTTCCTCGGGGCAGTTCTGAGCGTGATTGGAGATAAGCTGGTCGATGCATATTTACATGTGCGGTCTGCCAAGGACTTGTGGGAGGCGCTCGAATCTAAGTTCGGGGCTCCCGACGCAGGGAGCGAGATGTATATTATAGAGCAGTTCCACGATTACAAGATGGTTGAAAACCGTCCTGTATTGGAGCAGGCTCATGAGATAATATGCATTGTTAAGGAGCTTGAGCTTCTTAAGTGCGAGTTACCGGGCAAGTTTGTCGCGGGCTGCATAATCGCTAAGCTTCCCAATTCCTGGAGGAACTTTGCCACCACTCTGAAACATCAGAGGCGTCAATTCTCTGTGGAGGATGTCATAGGCCATCTGAGTGTTGAGCAGAATTCAAGGGCAAAGGACTCGCACGGAAAAGGGGTCGAAGGAACTTCTGTGGCCAATATGGTGCATCAGAAGAATTCCAATTCCCACAAGCCCAAGGGAAAGAACGGTGTCCAACATATTGCCGACTTTAAGAAGAAGGGTAAGAAGACCTTCAAGAAGAACAAGAAGGATGAGGGCTGCTTCACTTGTGGTTCGCTGGAACATTGGGCCAACAAGTGCCCAAACAAGTATAAGAAGCAAGGGCAGGACTCCAAGTCTGTCAATATGATTGTGAGCAACAATGAGAGTGGTGCATCTGGGTACGGTAATTTATTTGCTGTATTTTTGTAACACCCCGGATGTAACTTTCCATATTTGTAACTCCAACTCTTGCCATTTTCGGCATTGCGTTATGATATTCCCTCCGTGGTTGGGTTTTTCTTCATTTTTGCATTTTGTCCATGTCATGCATTTTAATCATGTCATCATGTGCATCGCATTTGCATACGTGTTCGTCTCTTGATTCCGAGCATTTTTCCCGTTGTCCGTTTTGCAATCCGGCACTCATACGTTCCCCGGCGTCCCCTTTTACGTTTTTCCGTGAGCGGGTACTAAACTTTCTCGAAATGGACCGAGGTTTGTCAAGTGGCCTTGGTATACCACCGGTAGACCACAGGTCAAGTTTCGGGTCATTTGGAGCTCGTTTGGTACTCCAGCGGTTAACCGCACTCTCGCAAAGGCCTCTTTTAAGTTGCATCCCAACACCCTTTCAAAACAGCTCAATAACCCATCTAAGTCACTTCCATGCTCTTCGTCGTTCGATCACGATCGTGTGGGCGAAAACTACACCTCATTTGGACTCTCCTAGCTCCCTCTATGCCTATATATACACCCCCCATTCCAAATCCGGGTCCAAACCCTAGCCATCTTCATCCCCGCGCCACCGGACAAAATTCCCGACGTACGGACACGTCCGCCCCGCCCGCGCCGCCGCCGCCCGGCGAACCAGGGCGCTACACGTGGCACCCGGCCACAGCGCGCCGCCGCCCGGCGAACCAGGGCGCGACACGTGGCACCCGGCCACCGCGCGCCGCCCCGGCCCGCCGAGCCCGCGGCCGGCCCCCGCAGCCCGACTCCGCCGCCCCGCAGCCCGACTCCTCCGCCCCGCAGCCCGCCGCCTCCGGCCGCCTCGCCGGAGCGCCGGCACCCCGCTCCGCCGGCCGCCGCCCCAGCCGCCGCCCGGGCCCGGACCCCGCGCGCCCCGCCCGAGCTCCCGGCCGGTCGCCGCCGCGCGCCGCCCGCGCCTGGACGTGGCTGCCGCCGCCGGCCGGACCCCGCCGCCGCGCCGCCCTCCCCGGCGCCTTCTCCGGCCGCTCTCCGGCCTCCTCGCCCCGCTCCGGCGAGCCCGGCTCCGGCGACCTCGGACCCGGGCCGATCTAGATCGGGAACCCGAGCGGTTGACTTCTTCCCCCC